>ML677349.1:2416328-2801904 GCA_007922305.1 Dermatemys mawii | reverse complement strand
CATGTAAACGGCAGGAGACCCCTCTTCAAATCCATCCTTTCCCTCAGGCAGAGCGGGGACCTGAACCTTGGTTTTTCCCATCCCATGTGAGTGCTCTGACCACCGGGCTAAAAGACACAAGCAGGGGACTTCCACCTCCTCCGGCTGTTTGGTGTGCAGTGAGGGAGGCACTCACCTCCATTTCACAAGACATGACTGAGGCACCTAAGAGAGGGGATTTCCCATTGTGTAAGGCTAGCACAGACAGCAGTGCGGACTTACATGGGAGTCTAACTCTGGGAGAGGGGCAAGGCTTAGAGAACATGCCCCTCTCATTAGCATCTCCTACTGGCTTTTGTGGACTCCGTTCTTCGGCACCTGCATTTCCCCATGCATTGTGTAAGGAACAAAGGGGCCAGTCAGGGTTTCTGGATCACATCGCTGTTCCTGTGATTTTCTAGGCACCTAAAAGCCTGGTGCTGCAATGCTTAGCCCAGGGGTCAGCAACCTTTTAGAGGTGGTGTGCTGAATTTTCGCCTAGTCAGGCCTTCGCGTGCCAGTCTGGAAGGGGCGGGGCTTTGGGCGGAAGGGGAGGGGCTGAAGGGGCCAGCAGGGGGAACCCCAAGGTGGGGGTAGGCTGAGTGGCTCAGCCCACCTGCTTTGGGGTTTTCCCCACAGGCTCCTGCCAGCTGGGGTCCCACTGCCTGCCCCAGTCAGCTCCTGCTGCTAGCCTGGGTATAGGGAACCCAGGCTGACAGCCGGCTGGCAGGAGCCTGCGGGGAAACCCCAAAGCCGTGTGGGCTGAGCGCTCAGCCCCCGCTGCTTTGGGGTTTCCTCCGCTGGCGCCTTTCCAGCTGGGGTCCCCCGCTTGCCCCACTCAGCTCCTGCTGCTAGCCTGGGCCCAGGGAGCCCAGGCTGGCAGTGGGAGCTGAGACCCCGGCTGGCAGGAGCCCGCGGGGGAAACCCCGAAGCGGCGCAGGCTAAATGGTCAGCCTGCACTGCTTTGGGGTTCCCCCGCTGGCACTTTGCCAGCCAGGGTCCCGCCTGCCCCTCTCAGCTCCCACTGCCAGCCTGGGTATAAGGAGCCCAAGCTGGCAGCTGGAGCTGAGTGGGGCAGGCGGGGACTGGCAAGGCGCCAGTGGGGGGAACCCCAAAGCCGCAGGGGGCTAAGCTCTCCCCGCGTGCCGGCCTAAATTGGCTCGCGTGCCATATTTGGCACGTGTGCCATAGGTTGCCGATCCCTGGCTTAGCCTAAGACCCTCTGTAGATCTCGGCCTGAGTCTCTCGGGCTAAGTCTATACTGCAAAGGAAAAGCCCACGACGCTGAGTCTCCAAGCCTCAGGCTCACGGGGCTTGGGCTGCAGGCAGGGCCATCCCTAGCTATACTGGGGCCCTACGCAGCCCCGTGTGGGGTGTGTGGGGAGGGCCCCAGGCCTCTGCAGTGGTGGGGGGGAATGGCTGGCTTGGGAGACAGTGGGGACCACCTCCCAGCACTCACCGGCAGTGCAGCTGGGGCCAGGTCACTGCACTTCCCGCCGCCGGTGAGTACAGGCTTTGCCAGGCAGCTCAGGGGAGTGGGGGTGGGGCAGAGCAGGGGAGGGAAGAGGAGGAGCAGGGTGGGGCAGAGGCTTTGGGAAAGGGGTGGAGTGGAGGTGGGGTTGGGGCGGAGCAGGGATGGGAAGAGGCAGAGGAGGGGCTGGAGCAGCTTGCAGCTGGGCAGGGCACCAGGAAATTTCAGTGTGCCAGACCCACCCCCCGCTCCAGGGGTCTTGCTCTTCTCCCAGGGTAAGCCATGTGGCTTCACCTCCTCCTTAGACTGGACCTCTGGGGGCCATTCAGTGGGTCCATCTAAGACAGGGCGCTGATGGAGGCTTTTTAGGGCTCAGTGCACGTCTCCACGCCTTTGCAGTGACACACAGCACTGTCAAAACTGTCATTCTGAACATGGCATAGGAAGTCCTCACACAGAGGGATGAAGGCTAAAGCATCGCCCATTCTGGTTAGCTCAGAGCCCAGCCAAGCTGCGGTGAATGCCATTGTTCAAGCTCTGTCTCTCTCCATCTGTCTGACCTCCTTCGTCAGACTCCCAAGTGTACCTCCCTGATTTCAGCAGCAGCCCATGCTTAACCCGCACTTCCCACCCCTCAGTGCTTTGTTCTCCCACTGGGCTTCCTGCGGAGACGTGGGGCAATCTATGGTCCTTGTTTGCTAGGTATCAATGGCCGGTCAATTGGATCAGCCATTGTATTCTCAAGAGGTCCACTGATATAGGACTAAAAAGCAGACAGTGAGGCACCATTCACACCTGTGTCTTAGCCTGCCCTCATAGCAAAAAGTCTTTTTCTATCCTGTAGGTAACAATGCGGCATATAGGGGAAACTGAGGCACAAACCGGTCTCCATAAAAACATTAGAGAAAAACAGTCACAACCCCAAAGAAGGAGAAATGCCAGAGATTCCATTAAATCCACTAGGGACCTGGCCATTGGCATTGATTTTATGTGGAAGGTTCTCAGATACTCTGGTGACGGGCATCCGTGCAGGGCCCAAGTGCTACTGTGATACAAACAAATAATAATAATTATAATAATACTATAAACAAAGACAGATTTTTCAGCTCTTTGGGCACAGCAGATGATCATGAAGATAAGCCCCATAACATATATTTTATTCTAGGAAAAGTCACTGATGTGGCATTGAAAGAATCCGGTCCTAGAGCTTGCGTGATCAGATTGTCTGGCATTTGCCATGACACAACACCCATCGATGACTAACTGTGACTCATCAGTCCACGGGACTCCAGGAGCTCAAACCCATCCTTCCCTCTAATGATGAGCAACACCTAGGCACCCTCCTACCAGCAATGGCCATCTGTGTTGTGGTCCCACCAAGTGGATTCCACTGGGCCTACTCAGGCAGTCCCACATGTGGTTGTCCTCCTGCCTGGCTGATGACTGCTCCTTCTGTGGCTCTTCATTGAAAGCACTGGGAATTGCAAGGTGTCACTGCTCTCTCAGGGGCAGTCCTAAAGTACATTGCAATACAGATAACAGCTTTCGTTGCCATAGTGACTTTCACCCTAAAGCACCTGACTTCTCAAGGCTTCAAAAATTCAACAAGCTGATCTCATGAGGTTATAAGAATCATTTGGGGTAGCTCTCTTTTTGATCATTCTGTCCCTAGAGATCTGACACTGCAACCCTCAGTGGGACTACTCGTGTGAATAAGAACTGCAGGACCAGACTGACATAGGGGAACAAAACCAGAAGAGATACCTGGGCAGCCTATGAACGGGGTGTCCACAGCACCATGCTCATTCATTGTAGATCAAGCACTAGGATACCAGTTTTCAATCAAGCCACAAACCACTTTCAGATTCACCATGATGGTAAATCTTTTAAATCTGGTGATCACTGTTTAATGCACATTGCTGGCACCTAGAGTGACCAGATGTCTTGAATTTATAGGGACAGTCCTGATTTTTGGAGCTTTTTGTAATATAGGCACCTCTTACCCCTGTCCCAATTTTTCATACTTGCTATCTGGCCACCCTACTGGCACCTCAGGTGGAACTGCTGTCCACCCACTGTGTGCAACAGATTGTGCACTGGAGAAAGTCAGAAGAATGCAGTGTCAGAGCTGTGAAAATGTTAATCACGCAACCAAAAACCCAAATGAAATTTGCCTTTTCACTGTAAGTCTGAAATTCAGCCCAAGTCACTGAAAGCTTCAGAGAGGTTCACAAACTTTCTGGGAGGTGCTGGGCGGAATTATAACCATAACCCTTCCTTCCATGCAAGCTTTGGAGAAAGTTTTGATGGAAATTGGGCAAAAGATTGTTAGCTTCAACCTACTTTCACTCTGAGTGTTTGAGTTCACACCCCCAAACCAAAGTTAGATTCAGGAGATGTGAACCTGTAGGTAACTGGAATGAAGGAGAAAGGTCTTGACCCTTCTAGGAATGAAAATGAACAGCTTTCACATGCTTTTTGTTCTTTTCATTCTTCAGTTAAAAATATCAGGCCAAATCCTGTGCTTCTTACAGAAGACAGTTTCTGTCCTTTTACAGCAGAACAACCTCACTGACTGATGGATTTATTCTGCATTTACATTGGTGTAACGGAGAGAAGAATTTGGCCCTCAGTTTTTACCCACTCCTTACTCAGGCACAGCTATTTTAATGGGAATTTTGCCAGAATCAGCAAACATTGAATGAAGACCCCAGGATTTGGCCCATGTTAGTTAGGACCCTTGGAGGAGTTTAGATCTGAATTCAGACCCAAATCTGAACCTCCACAAAGTTCAAGGTGTTTGGACTTGAGAGCTGTGGTTTGGGCCAGTCCCAGAGGCAGGCAGTGAATCATGGAATTTCAGTCTGGACTAGTATTTGAATCTGAACTACCCCAAAATTCATGGATGGTCACATCTGAGTTTCAATTTTGTTCCTCATTATAAAGATAAACCTGAACCTGGATGTTTGGATCCAGACCCAGAGTTCAGCGAGGAGCAATGGAGGTATCAAATGAGGAGTTCTGGTTTGGGCTCATCTTTAATAGAGATGCTGCACTTTTACCCAGTCACCTGTACTGTAGCAAAGCACTTCCCAGGGTCCAGGCCTAGGGAAAGCAAAACCTGTGGAATGCACTATTGCCATGGAGCAGATGTTGCTAGGAAACCAAAGTAACAAGTTTATCTTCAAACCGGGATCCTTGGAAACTGGAATAAGATGAGAGGAATATTCTTGACTTGGAACCACAGCATCTCATAATTCCTCCCAAACAACATTTTAGGTTCAGCCAAACCAAATAGGTGATGTGTGGGATTTGGGGATTTGGACTCTATAATTTTTTCCAAGAATGCCTCATTTGCAAAGAATTCTAATTATTTTAAATACAGACATCTGAAAAAAGACCTATAAACAAACGTTTGTTTGAAATAAAATTTTAAGCAATAAGATGCAGCCAGGCATGGGGTAGGGGTCATCAGCACACAACTCATGTGCATAAAGACACATCCCACCCCAGGCCTGATGGATCTGCTTGTTTCGCCTGGTGTTGAGAAACACCAGTCAGCATCACCCAGCAGGTCTCAACTGGATTTTTTCAATACAAAAGGCAAAGGTTTGTATCAGGACAGCTACACTGGTCGCTGAAAAAATCAGAATAGAATAATAGGCGTCTTAGGTAATTGAAGCTAACCAAGGTAAAAGTCTTAATATTTTGTTTGTAATATCACAGTTGTTAAGAAAATGATTGTTAGGAAAATGTAACTTAGAATGTTGTAGTATGATTTTAAAATAACCTTAGACTTATAATCTCACTTCCTGTATATGTACTATTGACCCCTAGTTTAACATGCATTTTAAACTTGCATTCACCCTGTCACAGCTGTGCAGGCGTCATAGTGTCTGAGTACCCCTAAGTGTTTTGAACCTTCTGCTTACCAGACAGGTAAATGAAATAGATTAATACCAACAATGGATGTAATAGCCATTAAGTGTTCCCACCTGTGTAAGTGGATTGACAGTCCCCCTCCCTAATCAACACAGGGGTATAAAATATCTTCACACATGTATTGAGGTGAGCCAGTTGTTTGGGTGATAACCCCTTCTGACTCCTTATTGCTTGCAATAAATCTTGTTTTTCCAGAAGTCTACTGAGTTATGCCTGTCCTTTGAGGTATATTGGACTGAACTCCAAAGGAAATAAGCAGTTTTTGCAACACAGTTAGTTGCTTTGTTGACAGTTATGATGCCATAACCTTAGGACTATGACTCCAAGTAAGAAATAAGATGAAGTGCACTGAAGAGACAGGATGTTCCAGTTTATAGGGCATTGGACTGGGAATCAAGACATCTAATAATTATAGTGAACTGGCTGATCATGTGTACCACTGCTCTCTACTGGAGGGAAGCAGAAGTGTCGATGTGTGTCATATGCCCTATGCTGGTAGCAACTAATGGCAATTCTTTAGCTCAATTGCCAGGAAGTTCTGAGTTCTGTTCCTCCTGGTGATGTGAAGGTATAGACAGAGCTGAGCAAATAACTGATTTGTAGGTTCGGTGGCTGAACTGAAAAAAATCTGGAAAAAAAACTGGTTAATTTTGTCTGTTTTGTTTCAGAGGTTGGGTGTTTTAATACTTTTTTAAAAAAAAAATACATGAACCATCAGTTTGAAATGAAAAGTCAACATGTTTTATTTTGAGTGAAACATACTGACTTTTTTTTTCTTTCCTTTTGGGAGTAGCAGAGCGGGATGGGCTGAAACTACTCACCAAATTTGACCTGAAGTTGTGAATAGTTTTGGTCAACCTGAAACTGCCTTTTCCTGTGAATAAATGATTGCTCTGAGAACTTTCATCCTGCTCTACTTGTCAATCGCTATGGTGTACAGCATGAGGAGAGCCATGGGGATCTGAGATGCGCATGGATTGAATACATTGAAAAGAAAAGGAAGATGACAGAAAATGTGTTTTAAAAGACCTGTAGATTGTTTGTTTTAGTGTTTCTCCATCCCGTGCCAGTGGCTCTTTAACTGGTTTTGAGCTGCTACTGTGTGTACTCAGCACTGGCATATGAATCCACGTTTCTATTTAGTATGTAATGATGCTATCTATGGAAAAAGAAGTTCCGCAATGTGCCTTGGTGCTAGTTATCCTCCATACTCAGTCCTTGCGCAGGCAAATTGCCAGCGACTTCTGTTGGCATCAGTGGGAGTTTGTCTGTATTCAGTCCTGCTCCGATTTAAGGCCTTCAGTATTTTCTGCTCTCTTTACACGAGTGCTCCTTTCGACCCTTAAAAGAAACAGACCTGACCCACATTCAGCTCTGGGTTCAGAGCTAAAGGTTAGATAGGAGGTCTTGACTCAGGCCCATTTCTAATGTTTAGGATGGCTGAAGTATTTAGACCTTGTCTATACTGGGGATTTAGCCCAATTTCAGCCCTCGTACCCAACCATAGTTTAGCTGCACTGCGGCAAACCAATAATACAGGAAGGGTAAAACAAAACAAGCCACAATTCACACACGGGCCGTTTATCCCTGTTCCAAACTGGGTAAACTGTACCAGTGCAAAAAGCAGCTTTTCCTCTCTACCTGGGATTTGTATCGATGCAGCTACTCTGACGGCTGGCCACCGATGGCTGTAATTGGAGCAAAGCTCCTGTGCTATCAAGGCCTTAGGGCTTGGTTACACTGGCACTTTATAGCGCTATAAAGCCCCCACGAGCGCTATAACCTCCTCCCCGTCCACACTGGCAAGGCACATAGAGCGCTATAACCACGGAGTTATAGCGCTCCTGGTAATCCACCTCCGCATGGGAAATAAGGGCTGTAGCGCAGCTGCTGTAGCGCTACAGCAAGAATGTGGACACCCACTGCGCTACAAGTGATCTCTGGAGATGCCTGGAGCCATTTAAGGCAATTGACGTCTCTTCCCTTTGTTTTGAACTCGGCTGGAGGAATGCGGAAGTACCTCTTTAGAGTTTCTCTCTTAACTCGGCAGATAAGCAGTGCAAATGTTTAAGGAGGGAGCCTGTGTGAAAACAAAGCCCTCTGTGAACGGAGGCTCGCTGACAGCCTTTCAGAAGCATGGAAAAAACACTGTCTCTCTCCCTCTACATACACACAACATATCCCTCCTCACCCCCCTCGTTTAAAAAGCACGTTGCACCCAGCTGAATGCTGGGATACCTGCCCTAATGCGCTGCTCTTAATGCCACATTAAGTGCCCCAAATGTGGCCATGCTATACCGCTGGCGCGTCTGAGTGTGGACATACAATAGCGCTATACATATTACTGTATAAGGGGACCACTATAACCAATAGCGCTATAATCTTGTAAGTGTAACCATGCCCTTAGTTTCACTTTGCATCAGAAGAAACTGGGAAAGCTGCAAGCCCAGCACACTCACAAACATGCATAATTAAGAGCTAATGTCGATGAGATGGAACATTATCAGAGGATAATGGTCTCCTGCTGCTCCATAAATACCATGGCAAAGCGGAGACATTTATTTGCAAGGAGAGAGACATAACAGTGACCCCCTGACAATGCTCTCTTACAATTACCTTAATTGTGTTAGGTCAGTGACTGAACTACTTCTGCATGTATCACTGGGGCTGATGGAGGCTGGAACAGTAGGCTGGAAGTCTCTCATAATTGAACCATTGCCTCCTAGCTGGCTTAGAGAACCACTGTATGTCTAAGCTGGGCAGAGTTCAACAGATCCATAAATGTACAGGCAGAAAGCGCCAGAGGCAGGTGACCAAGGGTGCTCTTGTGGGCAAGGCATTGATTTGGGACTCTGGTGTTCTTTGCTGTGCCTTCTTTTGTGACCCTGGGCAAGTCATTCCACCCTTCCGTGGGTGTATTGGCACTAGGAAAAGAAGATGGGTTTTTACTATATGTTAGCTAAGGTGGCAAAATCCTAGTGTGGACAAGTGTAGTGATGAGACTCACTGCCACAGCGCCTCCTGCTGGTCATCTGGGAATTAGCTCTTTTTCCAGCACAGAGTGCCTTCTGCAGGCCGCTGTCTCGCCTGCTGCTGGCCCCCATCCCCATCCCAGACCCTGGTGCTCTTTGCCTTGGGGCCCCAGCAGCATCCCCACACTCTGGGTCTCCCCTCCCAGGGGAGCCCTCAACCCTCTAAACCTACCTTAACTCAGGGACTACTGCCAGTCATCATCTAGACCCCATTCACTGGGACAAACTGCAGTCTGTAATGGCCACTTATCACTGGCAAGGGGGTTTGGACCAGCTGCTGCTGTCTAACCCCGGACTGCATCTCTGCAGCCCAAGTGCCTTGCCCTGCTCAAGGCCTGCAGCCTGGGGCTTTACCAAGCTGGAGCTCCCAGCCCTGCTCTGTTCCCTCTACCCTGAGCTCCCAAGCAGCGAGATCCTTCTCCCTCTAAAGCTAGAGAGAGACTGACTTAGTTCCTGCTCACAACCTTTCATCAGGGCCAGTTGTGGCCTGATTGGGGCATGGCATCTTCCCCAATCAGCCTATCCTATTAGCTTCCCAGGGCAACCCTATCCCAGGGCTGTTTTAACCCGTTCAGGGCTGGAGCAGGATGACCACCCAGCCACACAAGGCAGTTGGTTTTAACACATTATTAATTATTATTAATAATACATTAATCACAAATTATTATTGGTATTACCATAGGGCCTAGAAGCCCTAGTCATGGACCAGGATCCCATTGTGCTTGGTGCTGTACAAACCCAGAGCAAAAAGACAGTTCCTGTTAGCTGGCTGAGGGGCACCAGTGTTTACCCAGGTCAGTAGTGATTGAAAGTTGGTACTATCTGGTGGCTGTGTGAAATGTCATAGGAGAATGCATCCTTTTCTGGCAGGGAAGCCAAGAATGACTAGACATGGGGAACGAATTATCCTCTTGCTCCTAAATGTGGTCTCCCCCAGTCAGGGATGAGGCTTGGGGATGAGGTAGATGGAGAGTTTAGCAGAAGCTTTTCCTAATACTCTACATCGGGCCTGTACAACATGCGGCCTGGGGGCCACATGCGGCCCACACGGGCTCACTGTGCAGCCCGCCGGGGGTGAGTAGGGGTGGGGCAAACCAAGCGGTGGGGTGGGGGGAAGTGGATGGGGGCGGAGCGAGGGCAGGGCTTTTTGGCCCGCAGCTGTTTTTTTGCAGTAATATGGCCCTTGCTGCTTTCCGAGTTGTGCAGGCCTGCTCTACATAGTATTCAAGGGTGTCAGTGTGGCAAGTTTCACAAGTACCAGATTCATTTAACAGAAAGTATGCTGTGGTTTTACATGTCAACTGCTTTCCTCTGTTGAAATGCGAAAGGCTTTTTCTTTTGAGGAAACTGTTTAAAATTTGCCTGACTAAAGCATCCTCTTGAGTAAATGTTACGCTAATCTACAAATAAAGTGCCACTTTCCAAAACCACCCATCTCTGATACTATTAACTAAAATGGTCACGAATGGTCTGGGGGTCCCTAAGCCTCTGACTGCCAGAAGCTGGGGATGGATCACTCGTTAAATTTCTCTGTTCTTTTCATTCCCCCTGAAGCATTTGGCACTAGCCACTGTTAGAAGACAAGGCACTGGGCTAGATGGACCATTGCTCTGACCCAGTATAGGTGTACTAAGTTCTGCTTGCTCACTGTACAGTCTCCAGTGCACTGCTGGAAAATGCAGCCTTCAAGAAACTCCCCTGCCTATTTAATAAAGCCTATTTGTTTGTACTGAGAACATTCCTCCCAGTTTACTAATTTCTACATTTAAATATGACATCTCAATGCTTACTCAGTCTTGGGCTCTCGGCAGGTACTGCCATGACATCCTCCACCACCTTGCTGCAGCTGCCCCCCCCCCCCCCCCCGGCTTATTATATCCTTCAGCTGACACCTTTATTGCTGAGCAAGGAGTGAGAACTGAATGGTCATCCTAGCCGTAGGCACCCACTCCAAAAAAATAGTGGATGATCAACACCCACCAGCTGAATAGCTACTTGGCAGGCCCTGCCCATCAGCTGTTCGGTGGGTAGGTGGGAGGCACTGGGGGAGAGGGTAGAGTGGGGGGCGGGAAGAGGCGGAGCAAGGGCGGGGCCTTGGGTGAAGGTGGATCAAGGGTGGAGCACCCATGGGGCAAAAGAAAGTTGACGCCTAGCATCCACTTGAGAAACAGACTAAGCAATGGTGTGGAGAGCCAGGGCCTTATGAGAGTTTGAGCTCACTTCCCACAATTCCCTTGGGCTCCCAGAAGGCCTTTTGAAATCTCCCACAAGCTGCTCTTGTGGGATAGACTTCCGCAGAGTCGTGCAACAGCAAAAATACAGTCTAGTACAAGTGCAGTCGCATCATAAAACTGAAGCTGAAGTCCCTTGACTAGCAAGCACACACACTGCATTACTGGTATTTACACAGGTGTCCTCCCATTGGTTCAGTTCTCTAGAGTACACAACAGCCAGAGGACCACACTTTAAAGCAGGTCTCTGATGGCAGGGATTTGGCTTAGATAGCACAAAACACTAACACTACATGACTCAGCCTCTGCGTACAACTCCCATTCTGAACTGTCTGATATGTTTCCCCTGAACAAGTACAATTCAATGGCTCTAGACGTAACAGGGTGTTTTTTTACAAATCACGTTAGTAGACAGGAGGAGTGAAGCAGTGAATCTAGCTGCATGGATCCTGTTTTCAGGGAGACCTTTTAACTCCCAAGCTCTAGGCAAACAGAGATTCTAAAATTGTGGGCGTGTGCCAGGGGATGGATGGTGCCAGCTGTAGTATTTACTGCTGGCCAATTCCGGGAGCGACATGGAGCTGCTTGCACCTGCCCTTTCTGGTTGATTAGTGACACAATACTAGAAGGGTTCCTGGAGAGAAGCCAGGCAGAAGTCCCGGAATATCTGGGATATGGTACCACGAGCAAGGCTAATGCATGTCCGAGGAGCTCACCATAGACCTGTCTTTGAAAGTTGCTTGAATACATGCAAATTTCACCCTATATGCAAACCTGGGAACCAAAGGTATTCAGGCCCTGTTAAAGGCATGGGAGTTAGGCACCTAAATACTTTTAAAAATCTTGGCCATAAATACATTTATTTATTTTATATTTTTAACACGTAACAGGCAGTGCCCATCACAGTGAAATACTGGCCCCTAAGTCCTTGATGGTTTGCTGCAGCTGAATAGCAATTGGCTTATCAATGCTTTAAAAAATGCTATTTCAGAGAAAACCCTTCACTCTTGTTTTGAGTGTCACCATGAGACACAGAATGGAGGCAGGGAAAATATGGTGACTGAATGGCTGGGTACCAACTTGTTGTGGCTAGAAGTCCAATGGCCAGTTAGGAAAATAACAACTGGCTTTATTTGGTATAAAAGACTAATTCCACTGAGTTTAAAGAGCTAACTGTGGAAAGAGGACTCCACCTATGTTTGGTTCCACAGAAAAAACACTCTCTAAAGCCCACGGAAATTAAACCACCGACTGATAGCATCAGGGAAAAGCTCTGATTAGGTCATCATATACAGACTGTACGCTGATCATTTCTGCTAGCTGCTTTAATGTGGACACTGTTACCAGACAAAAAATAATCCTGGCCCTGGAATCTGCTGGGGATTGGTGAGAGGCAAGCAAGTGGAGGAGGAACCTGGCATCTTTAGTCTTCCGAGCGCACTGGGATACTTTTGAGGCAGCTGTGGGCCTTACCCAAAGCCCATTGAAATCAATGGGGGCCTTGCCATTAACTTCAAAGTGCTTTGTGTTAGGTCCAGTGCCTGGAGATATAGAATGTTGGGCCAAATGCTCAACTAATGTAAACTGAGTCACACTGAAATCAAAGGGCCTGTGTTGCGTTATCCCAGATGAAGGCATAATGATGATGATGATGATGGGGAGAAATATGTTGACAGATGAGGACTATGTTGGGCCAAATCTTCAGCTAGTCTAAATTGCCTTGGCCCCTAAGCAGTGGAGTTACCTTTCTCTGTTGTAGATGAGGAGTTATGTTGGTTCATGAAGACAGGACAAAATGGAATTTTTTATGCCCCTTGAAAACAGTGGTCCATTGGTTAGGAATTAGCCTAGAACCCTGGAGACCTAGACTCAAGTCCCTACTCAACCACTGGCTTTTTGAACCACCTTGCACAAGTCCTTCTCTCTGTGTCTCAGTTCCCCATCTGTAAATGGAGAAAGTCTACCTCAGAGGGTGTAGTGGGGGCAATTCCATTAATGACTGTGAGAGGCTCAAATAATGTGCTGTTGGCAAGAGAGATTTTCCACTTTAGCTGGGATCAGCAGCCTTGTAGCTGAAATGACACTAAATTCTGCACTCATAGAATCATAGGACTGGAAGGGACTTGGAGAGCTCATCTAGTCCAGTCCCCTGCACTTGTGGCAGGACTAAGTATTATCTAGACCATTCCTGATAGGTGTTGGTCTAACATGCTCTGAAAAATCTCCAATAACAGAGATTCCACAACCTCCCTAGGCAATTTATTCCAGGGCTTAACCACCCTGAGAGTTAGGAAGTTTTTCCTAATGTCCATTTGGATCGGTCAACTTCTTTAGCTCACTTTTTGAAATTAAAGGCCGAATGTTCCTGCTTGGGCACATTGCTTTTGTGATGTTGCTTCCTACAAAGGCAGGGCATACGTGGTGCCCAGGCCTTGTTCTGGTCCTCTGCAAGACGTGAACTTCAGCCCTGTTGCGCCATGTTCTGCTCTTTATATCTGAGGAGTTTTTGAGGAACGAAGAATCTTGCTGACATTTGTGGCCTGATCCAAAGTCGACCAAAATCAGTGAAGAGACTTCCATCAGCATCAAGGGGCTTTGGACAGCATCAGTCTCTTTATTTTTGTTTGCTTGCATTTTGTTTTCTGTTACCACCACTGCTGTATGGATTGTATTATTAAAGGAACAAGCACATTCTTTTCCTGTTGCAAAGGAATGATCACCAGGGATTTATAAACTGCGTTGTGTTTGATGACTATTCTGATCACAGATCTGGCACTGCCAGGGTCAGTCTAGTACCTCAGTATACTCAATGCTGTCAGGCTCTGTGCAGCTAGAATTATAAATGGGTTATTGGCAGCATTTCTGTTACAAGGTCAACTGGGAAGAAGATTGCAGCTCTACCACTGTCATGTCAAGGTCACTCTCTATAAGTAGAAAGGGCTTGCAATGGGGCATTAAAAAACAAAATGGGTAAGTAACACACAGTGCAACTATCTGCATATCAGCACTGAACAGACCAAACTGAATAGCCAGCATGTAAAAACTCAGAGCCAATTCTGCCCCCATTTACACTGGCTATGATCCAGAGTGACTCCAGTTAAATCAAGCAAATATCGGTGTAAGGGACAACAAAATTTGACCCAGAGGTGGGAACAGGACAGGGAGTGGGAATAGGAGTGAGATTTTCATAGTATGTGGTTAAGAGCTGAGTTTTTCAGCTTTAGTCCCATGAGAAAAGACTATTTTACATTCTGCAGTCAGTTATTTATGGAAGTCCAAATTCTCAGATGTGGGTGCCTAAAGTGAGGCACCTAAACAGATGTGGCCTGATCTTGGGAGGGGTTGAGCACCCGTAAAATCCACCGAAGTCCATGGGAACAGCAACACTCAGTACCTATGAAAGTTGGGATCCAACTCAAGGCCTTGGTTTTGTACAGTGTTCCCTAGCTGCCTCTACACCACTGTGAGCAAAGGTCTTCATTTTTACCAGCCTGGGAGGCACAGAGATGCAGACTGGGCTTCAACAAACTTCCCATCCCAATTTCTCTCAGCTAGAACAGCCAATTATTGTCATTATTAGAGTTGGTCAACACAGGCTACTTTTCAATTTTTGGATGAAATTTAGATGAAAAAAATTGTGAATTGTAGAAAAACTGTCCTTTTTCAACTAGCTCGAGTCATTAGCTAATTATGTTCGATTCATCAGAGTGGTCATCTGATGCACATGGATGTACATGAAAAGATGCATGACTTTCCCTCATTTCCTGTGATTTATTTCTCTTTTCTTCTTTGATTCTTCTCTGAGTTTTCTTACAAGAGAAAGTAGTGAACCAATGTAAAACTTTAGTGTATGATAGGCCTGCACAACTCGGAAAGCAGTGAGGGCCATATTACTGCAAAAAAAAAAAGGCTGCGGGCCGAAAAGCCCCGCCCTTGTCCCGCCCCCATCCTCTCCCCCCCATCCCACCGCTTGGCTTGTCCCACCCCTACTCACCCTTCGCGGGCCGCACAGTGTGCCCGTGCAGGCCGCATGTGGCCCTCGGGCCGCATGTTGTGCAGGCCTGGTGTATGATATGATGAGTAAAGCTTCATATTGTCCTTGTATTTTTTCTTATGTCATTGTAATTATTATAGTTTCTCTTTGTTTTCCTTTATACAATCAAAAGGGCATAAGAGACTTTAAAAACATGCCCAACAACATTGCAAGGATTGAGAACCAATACAACTGTGGTTCATTTAGATTCTGTCTGCTGCAGAACTGCCATGTAGTTCTCAGCACTGCCGATAAGGTTTGGGATTGCAGCTGTCAATACACAACAATGAGTTTTCTGTCAGCTGGACTACACTGTTGCTTCTTACACCGTTGAGAACGCTCGCTCAACCTGTTGCATGCTGCTGGTATTAGAAAAGTGTCTTGTGTGTGCCAAAAGGGAGAGAGAACTATTTGCTGCCATGTGTGTCTTTGCAAAGGAAAATTAGAAAGATTAAATGCTATCTCACCCATCTCTTTTATATTGGTATTCCCATGTGGCATGTTCATAGAGAAAACTGAGCAAATTATCTCCTGCAGACTTAGTAATGAATTTCATTCATCCACATTTTGTCCCATGTAAACAATAGCTGAAAGCTAATTTCAAAGCCGCAGGTTTGAGGATTAGAGCTGGTTGGGAATTTTTCAATGACGTTTTTTTCCCGCCGCCAAAAATCGCGATTTGTTGAAACCCAAACTGCTTGCAAAACACTTGACTCAAAAAAAATTTTGATAAAAAAATTTATAGATTGTCGAAATTGGAACACTGTGGAACTTGAAAATATTGGTGCTTTTAATCTAAGCAACTTTTTGTTTTGAAATGTTAGTAAGCTTACACCCAAAAAATAGGTAAAAAAGCAAAAAATCAAAATGTTTTGAAATTAATGAAACAAAATGTCTTCATTGGCCCAAACCAAAATACATTTTTTATTTATTTTTGGTTCATGAAAATTTGAAATTTCCACTTTTTGTCCTGATTGAAGATGGGGAAAAATGTTTAAATGTTGAAAATTCTTGGTGGATAGGAAAACTATTTCCCACTCAATACAAATGAGGATTCATAGAAACTGAATTTGGAACTTCTATCTGAAGTGCTGGCTGGCATGCTCCTCTGATCAGGGGATAGAAACAATCCCACGTAATTTACAAAATCAACAACAATTTAACCAATACTGCTTGGATAACAAAAAACTGAACGGTCTCAAAAAACTGCCCTGAAGGTTTAATAACAAAATTAACCAGCAATTCATTGAATAATTTTTAACACAAATTACTTTTGAGAAAATTTCCATCTGTTCGTGGATAGTTCATGAGCAGGAAAAGAGGCTAAGTGCATTGGATAAAAGTATTTGCTGCAAATTACTCAGATCTAATATAAGATGATCCAGCGGAGACATTTAATCAGTAATAGGGGATCAGTCTCAGGGGAAGATCCTCAGCCTTAGCTCTGAGGTGATGTCAATTTACAACACCTGAGGATCTGTCCCCAGTGTCCAGAGTGATTACACTGAAACCACAATTTTGTCCAAGCTGCTCTGTAATTAGCCGACTGGCCATTCAGCAACCTCCACCTGCATCATCCCGCTGAAGATGCCTCTCCACCAGCTCCACCAACTTTCAGATGAAGTAAGGCCCAGCTGTCTCTGTGCAGGGCCTTAGATGTGTTTAGTGCCCTGTCTTTCAGACATCTTTTTGTTAAATTCAGAGCACTGCAAAGGACAGGGCATCCAGATCACATTCCTTAAACCACTGCCCACAGGGATGGGTGGGAGCTGTTCTCCATTGTCGGCTCTTTGTGAAGTCATTTACCTCACTGCACAGCGGGTGGGAAATGGTACCCCAAATCTAAATGTGATTGTTTTGCTCCCACATTGCACTGTTGAAAAGGACCACACAGGGTGCAAGGCAGTGGAGAATCAGACCTTGACAACTCCACAAAGAAGTGGCAAATAGCCCTCTGGGAAGAGGATGCAGGACCAGCCCACCAGAACCAGTCAGGGTGACCAGGTGTCTAGTTTTCAACTGGAACACCCAGTAAAAAAGGGACCCTGGCAGCTCCGGTCAGCACTGTCAACCAGGATGTTTAAAGTCCAGTCGGCAGTGCTAAGGCAGGCTAGTCCCTACCTGTCCTGATGGGCACCACGCTGCACCCCAGAAAAGGCCAGCAGGTCTGGCTCCTAGGCGGGGAGGGGGAGCATGGACTAATCACAACCCTTTAGTCCACATTAAGTCCCCTTGTTCTTGGTGGTTCTTGTATTACAAGAAGGAATAAATAACACTTCCTTATTTACTTTCTCTATACCACTCTTGATTTTTTAGACCTCTATCATATCCCCCCTCAGTCGCCTCTTTTCCAAGCTGAGAAGTCCCAGTCTTATTAATCTCTCCTCATACGGAAGCCATGATCATTTTTGTTGCTCTTTTCTGAACCTTTTCCAATTCCAATATATCTTTTTGGAGATGAGGAGACCACATCTGCACACAGTATTCAAGATGTGACCATAGCATGGATTTATATAGAGGCAATATGATATTTTCTGTCTTATGACAGAAAATATCATGTTGATGATTCCCAACATTCTGTTCGCTTTTTTGACTGCCACTGCACACTGAGTGGATGTTTTCAGAGAACTATCCACAATGACTCCACGATCTCTTTCTTGAGTGGTAACAGCTAATTTAGACCCCATCGTTGTATATGTATAGTTGGGATTATGTTTTCCAATGTGCATTACTTTGCATTTATCAACATTAAATTTCATCTGCCATTTTGATGCCTAGTCATCCAGTTTTGAGAGATCCTTTTGTAGCTCTTCACAGTCTGCCTGGCACTTAACTGAGTAGTTTTGTATCATCTGCAAATTTTGCCACCTCACTGTTTACTCCTTTTTTCAGATCATTTATGAATATGTTAAATAGGACTGGGCCCAGTACAGACTCCTGGGGGACAGCACTATTTACCCCACTCCTTTCAGAAATCTGATAATTTATTCCTACCATTTGTTTCCTATCTTTTAACCAGTTACTACTCTATGAGAGAACCTTCCCTCTTATCCCATGACAGTACCTCACTGAGCTATCCCTTTGGATCCAAATGGCAGCCATTTTCCTTCAGCCCCTCACCTCGGCCTTTGAATGCTATCGCGAATCAGTAAAATCAAATGCTCTGGGCCTTCCCTCCCTTAATAGCTCTTCAGCTTTAGTCACAAACCAAATGCTTTCTAAGTCACATTTAATGTTTCCAGTTATCTGCCCATCATTCTGACTGTTTATGGCATGGCACGTTTAGATAACTGGGAACATTAGATGTTACTTCAAAAGCGGCCTGCTCATAACTAGACCGGAAGTATGGGCTAAGTTCTATTATGGGGGGAAAGTAGAGAGCATTTGATTTTACTATTTTGTCTACACATAAATGTTGTACTACTTTAGTCATACCTGTAGTTAAAGCAGTACTAGCCCTGTAGTGCAGGCACAGGCATAGTTGCATAAAAGTGTTTTACACTGGTACAGCTATTCCCATACAGGAAGAAGAATGAACTATACTGGTATTAGGCACCTTTATAACAGTATAACTGTGTCCACACTAGAGGCTGTACTAGTACAACTACGCTGGCAATAAATGAATGAACGAATGATCTAACCCCTCCCCTCCCACTCAATACAGTTATACAGGTACAAAAACTGTGTAGACCATGCCTAAAGTGTTCCAGATATAAGGGGTGAACTATATCACTATGCACAGGACACAGAACAAGGCCCATGAAACAGGTAAGTCCTACAAGTGGTGGACAGGCCTCACACTGGCCCAGGGCCAAATGTCACCCTCAGTGAGGAGATGATTGAAACTCAACAGGGATTGTTAGTCAGAACGCTCCCTGACTCCAGTTTATTGGGCTTCACCCGGTGCAAGAGAGCTGGCAAGCCAAGTTCTGCTCTCCGGCCCCAGTGTTGATCTGCAGTGATCCCATCAAAGTCAAGGGGGTTCCTGTGGATTAAATCCATGTGGAGCAGATTCTCTGCCCTTTTGCATATTGCGCTAGGCACATGGCACAAAGGGACTGTGAACCACCAGCAGGTCTCCTGCGGGGGATTCCCACACGGTGCGGAAATCCCCTGTGGGAAAAGAACCAGGATAGTCAACTCCTACATCTCCCATGAGCCTGGGGCTGTAGGGAGTGAAGAGAAAGAGTGGCCAGTGCACACTGTGTTCTGGCTGTCCTCAGCAGGCAAACTAGCTCAGATGCTCAAAGGTATTTAGGTGCCTCACTCTCACTGATTTCAATGGGAATGAAGTGCCTAAATACTGTTGATGAGCTGGATCATATTCCCTTGGGACCCACAGTCTGCTGGTGCAAATTAGAGCAGCTGCTAGGTTGCTCCAAGCCAGGGCAGAAAATCAGTAAATTGAAGTCGCCTCCCTGCTGCACCTGCACATGGCAGACTCTGGCCCCCTAAATGAGCACAGAATTTGGAGTGGTGTATATCCCCCTGTTTACCATCACACTGGCAGTGTCAAGAGGCATCAAAGTGGGTTAAAATCCATTTACACTCACTTTATGTTGCCAGAATGGTGTAAAGTGCGCTCGTGTAAATGAGAATCAAGACCAATGAAATTACACTGATGTAAGGGAGAGTAATATCCAGGCCCAACAAAGGCAATAGTTAATTTAAGAATGATATAGAGCTGCAAAATAAAGCTTCATCAAGCATTTTACTAATGTATCACAGGGAGAATAAACTGACATCTGCATTGTGTGTGTTTCTCTATTGTATTATTTTCTCCTCAGTTTCTGACCTTGGGACCAGTCCTAATGCCATGGAATCCACAGGGAGTTTTGCCCACTGACTTCAATAGGAGGCAGGGTAGGATCCCTGATCTTTTACTGATTCCTACTATTTATTCTCTTTTTTCCATAAGCGGGAAATTTCCAGGGACTGAAAATTCTATTTATTTTTTTTTAAGGTTGAGAGAGCTTCCCCCATCATGCTCAGCATTCAACTATTTAAAAAAAAAAAAAAAAAACCCTCTTGCTGGTTCAGACTCCACCACTGTGAGGACTTCAGATGAACCCGAGCGTGAGAACACAAATCAGAGAGAGGGGTGTTGTGTGAGACTGCACTTCTGTGTATTTGTCAGAGCAGATGCACAATCAGAACAGTCGCTGTTACATTTTCAGAGCTGGCTCCTTATTAAGGTATAAGTAGCTTATTCTCGCATGTTGAATGCAAAGTCCAGATGGTAGCTGGAAAGGGCAGGCCCATCAGACTCATACCAGCTGTCGCTTGTAGCAATCACTCCAACCTCTCCCAGAATAGCCTCTCACTCTATGTAACTTCTTATTTTACACTTTTTGGCTTTTTAGTGTTTTCTTTCTTTTCTTTTCTTTTTTTTTTGGCCAGTTGAGTCGTGGTCTGAATTTAAGGAATGCCATTGCCTAAAATATCACACTGCTCTAACATCTAGTATAACAGGAGGAGCTTGACAAGGCTAGAGAAAAGTATATAATTCTCTGTTTTTCCCCCATTTGTGCATTTGATAGCATTCGTTTACATACAGCCAGTCTCTCTGTTTCCCTGCCTTGCTAGCTAGTCAGCTGGTCCTTGTGCTTGTTTCTTCAAATAGCAACAGCAGAGAAAAACATTTTGAACAATAAGGAAGATGTGACTGTATGGCCACAAAAACTGAAAGGAAGATTGAGGGCCAAGTGCAAAAGCTGAAATTACTTTCTAATCATCATGTTTAAATTAAATATATTTCAAGTTATCTATAGTAGCTTTAGAGAAAACAGTCAAACGCTCTGCTGAATAGGGCCTGATCAACACCCATTGACTTTAGGCTTTAAATCAGGCCCTGGGAAAGGCCTTTATGACAATAACAAAGATATAGGGGTTGACATGATATTTTGATGTCCTTGCTCCTTTAGGATTTTTGTATTTAAGGGGTAAGACAGACATTTTAAACTCACTTCAACATTTTCTTTATTTTGGTTTAGGTCTTAACTGATATTTTTTTGCCATTTTGTCACCCAGTTTTTTGAGATCACTTTGTAACTCTGTTCAGTCAGCTTTGGATTTAACTGTCTGGAGTAATTTAATATCATTTGCAAATTTTGCCACCATAATGTTCACCCTCTTTTCCAGATCATTTATGAATATGTTGAACAGCACATGTCCCAGTACAGATCTTTGGGAGACACTGCTATTTACCTTTCCCCATTGTGAAAACTGACCACTTATTCCTACCCTTTGTTTCCTATCTCTTAACCAGATACTGATCCATGAGAGGACCTTTCCTCTTAACCCGTGACTGCTTACTTTGCTTAAGAGCCTTTGGTGAGGGACCTTTTCAAAGGTTTTCTGAAAGTCTAAGTACACTATATGCACTGGATCACCCTTGTCTACACCCTCAACAAATTCTAATAGATTGGCGATGCATGATTTCCATTTACAAAATCTGTGATGACGTTGCCCAACATAGCGAGTTCATCTAAGGGTCTGATCAGTCTGTTCTTTACTATATTGCCAACCAATTTGCCCATTATTGAAGCCAGGCTTACTGGTCTGTAATTATCAGGATCACCTCTGAAGTCTTTTAAAAACAAAATCAGTGTTACATTAGCTATTGTCCAGTCCTGATACAGAAGCAGATTTAAGGGATCGGTTACATATTACAGTCAGTAGTTCTGCAATTTCCCATTTTAGTTCCTTTAGAACACTTGGGTGAATAGCATCTGCTCTTGGTGACTTATTACTGTTATCAATTTGTTCCAAAATCTCCTCTAGTGATACTTCAATCAGGGACAGTTCCTCAGATTTGGCATCTAAAAAGAAGGCCTTGGGTATGGGAATCTCCTTCATATCCTCTGCACTGAAGACTGATGCAAAGAATTCATTTAGTTCTCTGTAACAGCCTTATCATCCTGCAGTGCTCCTTTAGCACCTTGATCATCCAGTATCCGCACTGATATTTTGGCATGTTTCCTGCTTCTGATGTACTTACTTTAATATTTTTTTTTTGCTGTTAATCTTTGTGTCTTTTGCTAGTTGCTCTTCAAATTCTTTTTTGACTTGCCTAATTATACTTTTACAGTTAATTTGCCAGAGTGTATTCTCCTTTCTGTTTTACTCACTAGGATTTGACTTCCAGTTTTTAAAGGATGCTTTTTCCTCTAACCACCTCTTTTACTCTGCTATTTAGCCATGGTGGCTTTTTTTTAAAAAAAATTGTTGATCCTCTTAATGTGTGTGTGTGTGTGTGTGTAGGGTGTGTGTGCTCTTAACTGATTAATTGGCTTAATGCCAGAATGGCACACAATAGCTGAAGTGGACCTGAGAAGCAGTATTTTTAATTGGAAAACTAACGGCTGAATGTCACAAGCAGTAGAATTCTAAGGCTAGTTAGTTATCTCCACAAACAGTCCTCATGCTAAATTGGTTCGTTAGAATATTTTCAGGGGGTGATTGTTGCGGGGGCAGGGGAGTGAGAATGCCCTCAGATTTTATTTTTTACTGAAAATCTGCAGCACATTTTTGGAGGTGTCTGTCCAGCTGTGCAACTGAACCATGATCACAAGCCAGATCTGTTGCTGGTGTCAATCTGTATAGCTCTGTTGAAGCCACTGTGCGCCACCATTTGATACCAGCTGAGGACAGGGATCAAAGATTTTGGGGAACATGGTGTTGTTTTCTTATTTTCTTCCTCATTCTCCCAAAAATGAAATAAAAACGAAAACATTGATTTAGGGGTTTAGGGCCAGATTTTCCAGTGCTCAGCACCCCGCAGCTCCTGGTGTGAAACTTTTGGCCAGCTGTTTAAAAACCCCCAGGCATCCAACATGCTGAGCAATTTGGAGAGTCTGGATGCAATTTGGGGTGCCGAATCCTTAAATTCTGATCCCGGTGAAAGCTCTTGACAATTCCACAGATTCTGCTATGCCCCTGAACTGGATAGATCTAGCCACTCTCTAAAATCTGGGGGAAATTCAGATCTCAGATCCTGATCCCACTGACACCTTCTCTACAATGGGCCAGACCAAACTCCAGGTCCAAACACCTGTGACCTTTCTGAGGCCTGCAGTCTGGGTGAGAATATTCTGGCTTAGCCTCTACTACTCATGCCCTCATCAGCCTTTGTCTATTTAAAGGACACACTTTCAAATT
Organism: Dermatemys mawii; assembly: GCA_007922305.1. Classification (NCBI taxonomy): domain Eukaryota; kingdom Metazoa; phylum Chordata; order Testudines; family Dermatemydidae; genus Dermatemys; species Dermatemys mawii. Next base: position 2,779,017 of record ML677349.1, on the reverse strand, counting down.
AGGGTCACGCGACCTATATATCCTGCTGTATAAACCAATCCCAAAAGACACAACTAGGGAGACCAGACAGCAAACGTGAAAAATTGGGATGGTGATGGGGAGTGATAAGAGCCTATAGGTAAAAGACCCCAAAATTGGGACTGTCCCTATAAAATCTGGTCATCCTAGACACAACCGGACAGGACTCTGCCACTGGGCATTGTGACCACTGGCATTTGTTCCACATCAGTAATCTAGCCCACCAAATGCGTATTAATTTTTAATTTGCTCATATATTCACCTACACAAACACACACACATATCCCTTCATGTGAGATAGGGTTATAGAGCTGGGAGCTTTGAATCATGTCTGGTCATTGTCCATGATTTACTACATCTGACCTAGCAGCATCTTTTATCCCAGGAAAAAGCTAATCTGGTTTTCTAGTTAATAACTTATCTCAACAGCACAGCTATCAATAGCTCCCCCACAAACTTCCCCCTGTGAAGAGACTTAGCAACAGAAACCATTTTGGCTCTATCTTCACTCCAGTAAAGGTCAAAGACTTGTAGTAATTGACAATTAGTGCAGTACTGAATGATAAGTGCAGGTGATTTTTTTTTGTTTTTTTTTACTTCCTCTCATCTAATTACCGGAGCCAATTCATTTCCCATAGACATATCCGAATCCTCAGGGATTTCAGCTAGCTGAAGACAACTGATATTTTGATTGATGTTGTGTTTCTTAGATGGATGGAGTCTGAGGATCATGAGGGAGAGGAAATAAAGGATGGTTGGATTTGTTTCAGAAGCTCTGGAGTAAATAAATAGTAAAGTGAGAAGACACTGAGTGTCTAATCACAGCAAATAAAATAATAGTGCCATAGTACCTTGATGTATATGGTAGTAAGTGGGTGATTAAGAGTTTTCTCCTTGTTGTGGAAGAAGCTATGAACAGAACCATGCATGTAGCACCTGACAGCCAGCCTTTGGCCCGGTTGCTCAGAAGAGAAATGCAGGGAGATTTTACACCACCTTTGCCCTCCTCTATTCTGGGGCTGGCCAGAGGCTTATTGAGCCCCTGAAACAAGTCAGAGCAGCCCCAGGGCTAACCTAACTTGCACCCAACTGTCTCTCTCCCATTCAGGCAGGTGGGAATGGCCAGAGAGCAGTAATGTTCTGAAATTGAAGGTTACAGCTCAGAATACATTTAAAAGTTTTGCCGCTATAGCTGTGCCACCGAAAGCTCTAGTGTAGGTGCAGAATTATACCGGCAGAAAAGTGTCCTTTTGCCAGTATAATTTGTTCTGTTTGGGCAACTGGTTTAAGTTATGCCATCAAACACACTTTTTGCCAGTTTAAGCTGTATTTCCACTGTGGGCATTGTTTTCACTGTACATACCAGCAAACCCATTGAAGGGTAGACAAGGCCTATGAGCACGGCTGGTGGAAAATTTTTCATAGAAACTGCTTTTTGATGGAAAACTGAATTTTCAACTAAGCAACATTTTTCCTGTCAAGTGTCTGCTTTCCACTGAAAACTGCTTTGTCAGTGAAAAAACAGAACCCCTGGAAGCCAAAATACATTAGTTTTCAATTAAAATGTACGGGTATTCAAATTTCCACTGAAAAATGAAAAAATTCATGAAAATTTCCACTGAAATTGAAGTTGTTTTCATTTTTGTTAACATTGGCTGTGGAAAATCATCCAATTTTTGGCCAGCTCTTACTGCCAGCTTGGCATATGGCACAGCACTGCTGGGCCGGCTTTGAAGCACTTTGGGATTCCCCGTAACCTGGGAAATTCCTGGGTAATGCTCTGTGTCACTCTGGAGGTGCTCAGGGAGACGTACCCTGGTAACATTAGGCGCTTAGGTGCTGCCTTTGCTTTTGCATTGGTGGTTGTGGATTACTGGCTGTGACATGATCTGATTAAAATATGCCCATGTAAATCAGTGTTGCAATCACTGTTATACAGCTGTAACAAATCTTGTACAAAGGTTGTCAAATGAGGTGTCTATGAAAAGGTTACGCTACAGTTAGTCATTCAGTACACCCCTCGTAGAGGTGTTAACCGGACAGGTCAGGCACAATCACCACAGCCCTGCATGTTGTGCCATCATTTACCCCAGTGCAAATTACACTGTGAGATTAGTGAGATTTTCTTGCCATTGATGGGCAAGAAAGATGCATTAGCAGCAGCATTTTATATGGCTTGCAGAGAGAGATGTGGGTAATGGAGAGTCCAGAGAGGAGGAGACGAAGAAGGGAGATGACTGGGACATGATCAAGACTATTAATTCCCACTGGAGCAGGGACTGTGTCTGTTCTGTACATGTACGGAATCACATATATATCTATATCTACATAGATATAGATATATAGATATATAGATGTGTGTGTGTGTGTGTGTGTGTGACTTTGACTTTTCCATAGAATTTTCTTAGTCAAACATTTAATAACTTTGGCCTAACCCTCTCAGTATAAAAAATCTTCAAGGATTTATTTCCTAAGCATCTCACGTTTGTGAACAATACCACAGTGACCTGAGCAAGATCACTCAGGAAGCTTGTGACAGATGAACCTAGAATTGAGATCTCATGAATCATATCTGTCAGCTTTAATCATAAGTCCACACAGACTTAGGTCACCACCTAGCCCCGTTGTCTGGCTCTTTATGCAGGAAGATTGTACGTGTCATGCACAGCCAGCCAATGTATTTACAGATCAAAATGAGAGTGCTTTGAAAGGATTGCCCAGTCAGGTGTCACCACATGTGATTTTTTTTTGGCTGCTCTGGTGGCTGGAATGGGGCTAGTTACTCCACTGGCATAAACTGGCCAATTTCTACCAGCTGAGGGTCTGGCTTTCAATTTCTAAGGCCTTGTCTACACACGAAAGTTGCTCTACTTTAACTGAAATCTGTTTTTAAACTGATACAATGGAATGGATGCAAACTCCTATGTGGTTTAATAGCAGCTTATTTTGATTTAATGTAAGCAAGTCTGAATTCAGCTAAACTGAAAAAAGCCACTCGTGCTAAAATCAGTGAGTCCACATGAGAGCTCCCTATATGGATTTAAATCCACACCTAAGGTTACACCAGGGCAACTGCTGCATGTTGACAGGGCCTTGTTTGATGGTTGGGTGCAAAACGCTGGGAAAATTGTTTTAATTGTCTTTGGCTAGAGCCACTAACATTCTGAAACGAAAAGGGAAAACCAGGCATCACACCCTAAGCACGAATATTGTCAAACAGCATGTTTAGATAAGGATTAGTTATGAGTGGATTTCTTTTCATTCCAGTTTCTCTTCCCTTTGGTATTGGAGGTTGGGCTGTCATAAACTTGCAAAACCAGTTCACATCCTATTCTTGAAGATTAAAAAAAATGATCATATGATTTCTCTTCATTTTCATGCTTGTTGGGCTGCCAAGGTATTTACATAACATGTGGTTATGAGGAAACTGTTTAATTTCTGCAGAAAGCAACAACAACCCAGGATTCCAACTCTTGTGATTTGATTGAGAGTCTCACCATATTTTGTGCTTTTCGTAAAGCCTCAGTTGCTGGAATTAAGTGACTACACAAGGATCTCAGCTTTATTTATTTTAAGTACATTTTCTAGCCCCCTTGGTTAAGATCACCTCTAATAGCTCAAATTAAATGCAAATTAAAAGAACCTAAAATGCATTATTAAAAAAAACTCATGATATTCTGTGGGGCCAACTTGTGAGGTTTGAATGCCTAGGGTCAGCGATATGGAGGGACAACTCCATTTCAGATCTGATCTTGCTAGCTGTTGAGCCTGTGAGCCTCCAGTGAGTTCAGTGGGAAAACTCAGCACTTAACAGGAACTCTGTGCATGCAGCTGACAATAACTTTGTTGTGGGAGAGTATCGATCTATCTTGGGCACTAACATGGCATCCTTACTGTACTATCTGAGCACCTCAGTCTAAACCTTGTGTGGTAGGGAAGTGCTATTATCCCATATTACAGTTGGGAAACTGAGGCACAGAGACTCTACTGCGTGTCAGGCAGACAGTCTATGGCAGAGGAGGGAACTGAACCTGGGTCACCTGAGGCTAGCTTTCTAAGCTTGGTTCATCCTTCCTTGCTAGCTACAACTGAAAAGAATATATATGTTGGTGAAATGAATGCCACCTGCTTCATTGCTGCATCCTAGAAAGCTGAAGAGTGGGGGTTCTAGGAAATGGTTTGTTTTGCAGTTCTCTGTCCAGGGGAGGTTTTTATTTAGCCCTATTGTCATGGTAGCTACCTGATGCATTCATTGTATAACCTAGCATAACAGGCCTCAGAGCGTGTGTGAACCCCCAGGAATTCCGGGTATTCAGGGCCTGTTCCCATTGAAGTCCATCCATTTCCACACTCGTTACTAAAGGACCCGAGCACCTTACAGCTTCTGGAAAAGAAAACACAGCAATATTCTCCATTGACCTCAGAGACCCAGACTGGGTCCTGGAGGTTGGATTTGAAGAGCTAGTGAAAACCTGCTGTCCCAATGGAGGTGTTTAGCACCTCAGCAAATTAGCTCCGAATTATAATCTTCTATCGATTCCTCGCCCCCTCAAACAATATCATGCAGAAACGAAGCTTTCATTTGATTTACCAAAATACAGTTTCTAGCCTTTCTGGTTGAAAAGCCTGCCCGGCCAACGGAAACTGCTGCCTTTGAGTCTGCTACCAGGCAGACGGCAACAATAACACCTGCAGAAGAGGGAGTTCCTCACCCGACCTTCATCTTCATGGGTTTTCACTCAGAAGTCTCATTATGACCCCTGGTACCAAGAGCACTACCCATTTCACTGCTGCCCACCCCATCAAAAACAACAAATAAAGCCCCCAGGGCTGGCTGGACTGATCAGACCTGGGCAGGATGAAAGTAATATGGAAATGATGTGGCCAGTTTTCCATATGCCAATAGTCTAATATGCTTTGGCTTCTTCTGATAGTCAAGGCCTTTCCTGCAGGGATGTTTACAGTGATATGGGTTAAAACACATTGGGTCCTTTCGGAGGTGTAGCACGGGGGATGGGCGCCGAGGAATTTGCTGGGTTTTCTCTAAAACATGCTCCAGCAGCCAGGAAGGCTGTTTAGCTTTTTAGCTTAATCAGCTAAAAACAGTTTGTGAAGGACTTGCCCTGAGTTTCTCTGTGATAATCATATCATATTCAACAATCAGACCAAGGCAAAGTAGAAGAGCAAAACAGGGAAGGAAATTGGTGGAAATTCTACAGATATAAATAATCCCCACAAATTATTATTTGTATCACCTGGGTTACATCTTGAGACCCCAGTCGAGATCAGAACCCACCGTGCTAGGTGCTGTACAAAAGCATATTAAGAGGCAATCCCTGTCCAACAGCTCTTACAGTCTAAACAGACAAATGGTGGGAAGGGAAACAAACACTCAGAAAGGTGGAGTAACTCACACAGTCACACAGCAGGTTAGTGGCAGCCTGGGAATAGAACCCAGGCTTCCTAGGCCACTGCAAATCTTTAGCCCTTATTATTGTGACAAAAACCTTCCAAATGCAAATCAGATGTAAACAAATGCAGGGAACTCTGCATGAACACGCAGACAGCCTGAGGCAATAGCAATGAGAGGCATGAACTGCTCCCATTCATCTTCCTGATGCATTAACTCTGAAATCAAACTGTGACTGTTTTAAATTGTGGTAGGTGTGTAGGTCCCAGGATATTAAGAGGGATCAGGTGAGTGGGGTAATATCTTTGATTGGACCAACTTCTGTTGGTGAAAGAGACGAACTTACACAGACCTGAAGGAGAGGTCTGTGTAAGATCAAAAGCTTGTCTCTTTCACCAATAGAAGTTGGTCTAATCAAAGATATTACCTCATCCATCTTGTCCCTCTAATTTAAAGGTAAGCACTTAACTATTGCTGTGATTATCAGAACAGGCAAGCAAGTAGAGGAATGATCATATTATCAGTGGAATCTGGTTTTGGCATCACAAGTGGGTGGAGTCTGGGACTCCTGGGATATCCTGAGTGATGGGCTAGGAAAGGTTTCAGGAGTTGGTCCTTGGCTGCAGTGCTGGAGGGATCTCAGGTTGGGTGAGTTTACTTTGGTCCTTCATGGTGAAAGCACTGATACAATTCCCCAAACCTCCTTCCGCAAGCCCTACCAAGAATAGATGTATTTCACAGAGAAGGAGGGCATGGACCAATCACAGGATGATTATGAGTCACCAATGTGATGCAGCTGTGAAAAAGGCAAATGCGATCCTAGGATGTATCAGGTGAGGCATGTCCAGCAGAGACAGGGAAGAATTAATGTCATTGTACAAGGCACTGGTGAGACTTCGTCTGGAATTGTGCACAATTCTGGTCACCCAGGTTTAAGAAAGGTGAATTCAAACTGGAACAGGTGTAGAGAAGAGCTATGAGATGACCAGGGGAATGGAGGCCCTATCTCACGACAGGAGACTGGAAGAGCTTGGCTTGTTTAGCCTAGCCAAAAGAAGGCTGTGAGCAGATACAATGACTCTCTATAAATACATTAGGTGGTAAATACCAGAGAGGGTGAAGAGCTATTTAAGCTAACGGACAATGTTGGTACAAGAACAAATGGGGATAAACTGGCCATGAACAAATTCAGGCTGGAAATGAGAAGAAGGTTTCGAACCATTGGAGGGGTGAGGTTCCGGCACAGCTTCCCAATAGTTGTTTGTCATTAGTTGTAAGAGAGAGCTGGAGTGGTATTATGTGATGGGGTTGCTTGTGATGGTGTGAAGGGGGTGGGAGGTGCCAGGGGCCTGCAATCCTAAGAGTTCCTTGAGGTTTCTGTATTATGTTCCTAAAGCTCTTGCTTCAGGGCTTCAGCTGGTCACCTACAGGGGGCAGGAAGGGATTTCCCCTTCTCTCCCCAATGAATTCTGGGGTGGGGACGGGGTTTGGTCTCTTTCCTCTGAAGCATCAAAGATGGCCCTGGCTGGAGACAGAGAGGGTGGATTTGGAGGGTCAGGGCTCTGAGGCGGCACTGAGCATTCTCTCTCTCTCTCTCCTGTGATTAGCTGGCTGGTTCTTACTTACATGATCTGGGTCTAACTGATCACCGTATGTGGGATTGGGGAGGAATTACCCACCTCAAGTCAGAATGGCAGTCACCTTGGGGCGTTTGCACCTTCTTCTGTTGTGTATGGTTGTGGGTCACTTGTCAGGATTACCTGGGGTGTGTTTCACTTCATCATTTCCTGGATGACAAAGGATCTGTCATGGGAGAAAGAGTCTTCTGGAAAGCAGTGTGGGTCAGTGACTAGTGCGTCAATTTCCCATCTGTACAATGGGGAGAATAGCATTTCCCTACTACACGGGCATTACGAGGATATACCCATTAGAGATTGCAAGGTGCTCATGTACAGTGATAATGGGGGCCATACAAATAGCTAAAATAGACAATCATCTTATTTCTAGAGGGCAGTTCCCCCACCTACTGCATGCTTTGTGGAGGAACAGTTGGCTGGACCCTTCAGTGGTGTCCATCCTGCGAACCTTACACAAACCCTAAATTCACATTTTAAAAATGTATCAGGAGCGAGTGTAGGTTGAGCACGACTGTGTCTTTGTTAAGGGGCAGGAATTCTTTACATTAAACTATTGGAGGCAAAGGGAAAGAAATTAATAATACTAATAACTTTTTTAAAAAACCCAACCCATCCTCACAGTTACAGCCAGTGCTAGCAGTGGCCAGTTAACTCCTATTTGATTTTGGTTTCCTGTTAGCTGTGAAAGGTGGTTTCCTTTCAGTTTCTGCTTGGCTAGCTCAGTTTCCTCTCTTTAATTTTCTCTTTCCTAGCTGCAGGAGGAATGCAGAAGCAGCAGTTTTCCAACTCGCTTTCAATTTCAGACCTACCTTTGTTCCTTTCTAACATTTTGTCGAAGTGATTCATGTGTAGGACTCCCAGACAAAGCCATTATGAAGCCAGAGTTCTGGCTGGGGCAACAGTGCTTGGGAGAGATATTACAACTGCTGGCAGTATCTCTGGGGAATCACACAGCATTACGTTCATATCTTACTGTGGGCTAGGGATTGTAATCAGCTCCAGGGGGAGGGTTACCACAAGTCCTCCAGGAACCACAACCAGTGGGAGGGGAGAACGATTCAGGTGAACCATTTAGGTTGCGGACGCTTCCAGAGGGGTACCACCTCCTGGGGAGGGGCTTGCACAGACTAGTTCAAACTGGATTTTTCCAGAGACCAAAAGATGAAGAAAGGGCTTTCGATATAACAAGGCTGGGTTTAAACTGACTCAGGGCCTCCTTTCTGATCCAGGTAATGGGCATGACCTTCTGTCCAAGGCTCTCAGTACTTGCAGAAGGTTGGAAAGACTTTAGGCTGCTAGGGCCCATCGGACTGCTGTGTGACCTTGGGAAACCCCAAGCACGTGTATAGGCACCTGTACTGGGTGTTGTATGTTTTCTCTGTAATGCTTTTCCCTGAAGCATAAATGAGCTTGCTGAGAAAGAGCTGTGCGGTACGTGCTGGCATACACAGCTCATAGCCCTTGCCCAGAAAGCCAAGGGCAGAGCCCGGGGATGTCACAGTCTAAGGCAGGGAGCTCTGCAGCTTTTAAAACCCCCCGGCCTGAAGGGGGAGGGACAAGGGAGATAGCTGAAGACCTGAGACGTGACTGGGTGCTCCTGGAAGGGAGTGGGGTGCAGTCACCCTGAACCAGTGATAGTGCCCAATGAAGCAACAAAAGTAGGATGCACTAGTTTGAAAGTGCAATGACACAACAGATACTTCAGTTGTATTTCCAGCCCCTACTTGAGGGGAAGCAGAGTTTTGTGGTTAAAGCACTGGATTGGGATTAATTCCTGCCTTGGCCATATGCTCCCTGTGTAACCTTGGGCATGTCACTTAGGACTAGATCTTTAAAGGAGTTTAGGCTCCTAATGATGTAGAGAAGAATCTAATGGGATTATGAAAAGCACCCAGTTGCCTAAATGCCATTAAAATCTATGGGAGTTAGGAGCCTAGGTGCTTCGGAAATTCTCACTAGGTTCCTAGCTACTTATAAGTGCCAAAATACCTTTACAAATCTGGCCCTTGGTCTTGTTGTGCTGCAGTGTGTCACCTGTAAAATGGAGATAACACTTCCCTTCTCCCACCATTCTTCTGTCTTGGCTCTCACTATACGTATGTACAGCATCTAGCACAAGGAGGCCCTGATCTCAGCTGGGAACCTGTAGACACGACTGCAACACAAACAATAATCATTAATACCCAGACTAACCTGTGGGTTCAACATCTGGAGCTGAAGTTTCCAAAGTTCATGGGGGTTAGAGTCAGAGACATGAGAGGTTTGGGAGGCAAACTCAGCTCTAAATGTATCCATATCTAGGACTTTAAATCAGGGGTTTCCAACAACCTTAGACTGTTATTCAGAATGCATTGATTTATAATTTTAACTGGACTTTTGAGGATTTGATTCCAAATCCTTGAAGACCACTTTAAATATATAATGTCACAGTCTCAACGAGTAACATACAATCCTGGCCCACAATAATCCATAAACCATTCATTTAATACAATTGACCCGAAAGGTCCTTACAGCTAATTCAAAAAGGTCTCCCAAGGATATATACACACGCACATACATATAGCATTTCAGTTCATCGGGCAGTGGATGCTCAGGGAGTTGATGGTGCAATTTGATGATGACAAAGTTGTTATTTTTTTCTCCAACTATTAGCCTGATGGGCTGCCTTGGGGATTTTGCTTGAATAAAGATTGAGCACTTGCCCTTATTCCTGTTTAACTTGGTGGCAGAACTCCATTGACTTGAATGGGAATAAACCAGCCCTTCAGTGAGAACTGCAGGATGTGACCTATTGGCTATCTAATCTCTCTCTCTTTCTTTCTCTCTCTCTCAGTGGCTGCCTGCCATCTACTTATTCCCTTCACTGTTAGACATTTATGGGGCACCTAAGTCCTCAGGGTAAATTCATTCCATGCAGAGGCTTAGAACAAGGCCTTTACACCCCTCCAGGCCTTGCCTACACTAGAACGTTGTACTTCTTTGACAATACTGCTTTAGTTAAGCAGAACAATCCCGCCCACCCCCATCTGGATGCAGTTATATTGGTGTAAAGGTGCTTTATACTGGTACAGCTAATCCCTTATGGGAAGGGCAATAACTATACTGGTATACTGCTCCTTTAGACCAGTACAACTAAGCCACAGTAGGGCTCGTACCGATACACCTGTAGCATTAAAAAAATTGCACCTCCTCCACCGTACACCCACCTGACCCTTATATTGCACAACTTTCAAGTGTAAACCAGGCCCAAGTCCTGGGTAAAGCCCTGATTCTGCAAGCTGCTTCATGTGGATGCAGGGCTTCACCTGTCTGCAGCAGGACTGGGGCCTAAGCCCTCAAAATAGGGCCTACGTGGTCCAGATGTCTCATGCTGGCCCTCTGGCACAGGGACTGATTATCAGTCCCCATGGGCATGTGTTGAAACCCAAGGAACATTCCGCTGAAGTACTCATGGCACAATGACCTGAAATTCACTCATGGTTATGAATTATTTTCTACCAATTAACAAAACGCACCTCAGCAATCAGATCCACTTGCATATTTCCAGACAGGGAGGTTAACCTTTAAAGTACAAAACAGAAGAACTGAAAACCTTCCGCTTGTTCCCTTCCTTGGGATGAATCTGATTAAATGATGTGAAACTGTAACACAGGCTTTTGTTCAAAGAGATGGAAAATATTGTTCAGGTTCAGCACCTTGGAAGTGTTCAGTCAACAGCAGTGTTTGAGGTGTGAATTTGGCAGACACTGAAACTCTGCTGCGGGCGTTCGTATAAAATGGAAAGATGTCGATCTCCTGCTGCAAGGTAGAGCTGCTGGCAGCAAAGAGAAGAGAGGGGATTTATTGCATTTTAGCTGTTCTGATCCCTGTGGCCAAAAGCAGCACAAATGCAGGTGGGTTCTTTATTTGTTGTATTAAAAGCAAACTTCCGAATAATTATTGAAAAATTCCTGCTGGAGAGAGCTCCTAGGAGCCTTTGGATCAGAACCAAAAGATGGCACTTAGACCTTTGGAGGGAGATTTTCAAAAGGGGGCCTGTTGGGTGTTTAGTGCCCAAATCTCATTGGAAATCCATGGGAGCTGAGTGTCTAACTCCCCTTTGCGCCTCTGAGTTTAAGGCCAGAAGGGACCAGCGATCACCTAGTCTGACCTCCTGTATATCACAGGCCGCTAAACACAACCCAGCCCCTCTGCATCAGGCCCAACATCCAGAATTAGACCAATGTATTACAGCCACAGGCAGGGAAGAGGAGGGACCGAGGTGCACCAGTGTCAAGACTCAGATGATGCTAGTACGTGACCCATGCCCCATGCCGCAGTAAAAGGCAAACCCCTCAATGTCCCTGACTATTTGACCCGAGGGATCATTCTTTTCCGACTCTGAATGGGGTGAGTAAGGAGACCCTGAGCATGTGAGAAAGAACTGCCAGCTAAGTCCCTGAGACAGAGAGAGAGAGAGAGCACTACTCCCTCTTCTGTTTCTCTGTTGACTATAAACTGACCCAGAACACAGAGTCCACATGCGTCTCCTGCGCTCACACACCCCTTTCTTGTTGCGGGGCTGGGGAAGTGCTGAGCATCTGTAGTTTTTTTAAAAAAAATATAAAAGCCCTGAAATTGGTGTAACCCACAAAGACTGACGCGGACTTTGTAAACAACTCAGAAAGAAAAAGTAGGTCACATGCTGAGCTACTGAACTTGGCGGCATCTCTTTACATGCTACCGTGACACAGCGAGTGTGTAATAGAAAGAAGAAGTGTGAATTGCAGAGTTCACTCCCTGCCCAGGACAGTCACTGGCAAAACCCTTATTGATTCGAATGGAGCAAGACTAGTCCCTTTGGATTTGATTTTTCCCAGGTGTCGAGCGTCTCAGTTCCAGCTGACATCACTGTCAGCCGCAGATGCTCAGCACCTCTAGAAAACAGGCCTCGTGAATTTCTGTGGGAAATTCCAACATTTCAGACAAAGTTATTCTAAACTGAACAAAATGTTGACTCGTCAGAATTTTCCACAGAATGAAAATTATTTAAAAAAAAATCAATTCAGGACCAAACGAATGTTTCATTTTGATAATGTCGAAACACAATAATACAACACAAACTATTACATGTAATACACTATGTATAAATGTATTTGCAGGGATAGTTGACTAAAATATAAGTATAGAAAGTAAAATGATAAAGTCGAAACAGTTACAGAAACATTTCAACATTTTCAAAATGAAGCAAAAGTCACAATGATTCCTTTTGATTTCTTCCCGTTGAATGTGTCATCAAAATCGACACATTCCTGCAAAACATTTCAACGTTGATGAAACTGTATTTTCCGACGGAAAACTCTTCCGTCAAATTTCATTTGGCCATTTGTACTAACAGGCCTATGACACAACCTGTGTTTGTTTACTTAAAGAGAGAGACAACGGCAAGAGCTAAAAGTAGTTTGGTGCCTATCCACATTCAGAGCTGGGAGTATCCTTTTAACACAATTCACAATTTCCCCACTATGTGCAGGTACTTTTCAGATATAGGATGAATTTAAGAATGAGTTGATTTTGTGGAAGGGATGGAGACATAGAGAAGAGGCTCATTCATCCTCAGACATGGAAAATCAAGCTAAGCAACTAGAAGTGTTAGATTCTTTACCCAAAGCAGCTGTAGCAGCTATTGTAGCACCTCCCCCACCCCACCCCACATTAACAGATGCACTAATCAGCTATTACACCTGACTTGGTTGCAGTAATCCTTCTGTTGTTCGGTTCTGATGATTAATTGCCCTAAATTAGTTGTGCTCTAACCCATGCTCATCTAATCACACAGGCTGTATGAAAACACATCCATGCACCCACGTGTGTCTCCCAACACCTCCACCAGTTACAAATGCCATGTTTTTTTCTGCATGCTTTAGAACAGCAGCTCTCAACCTTCCCAGATTACTGTACCCCTTTCAGGGGTCTGATTTGTTTTGCATACCCTGAAGTTTCACCACGCTTACAAATGACGTGCTTACAAAATCAGACAGAAAATACAGAAGTATCACAGCACACTATTGCTGAAAAATTACTTACCTTCTCATTTTTATCATATAATTCTAAAATAAATCAATGGGGATATAAATATTGTACTTACATTTCAGCACATAGTATATAGAGCAGTATAAACAAATCATTGTCTGTATGACATTTTAGTTTGCACTGATTTTGCTAGTGTTTTTTATGTAGCCTGTTGTAAAACCAGGCAAATATTTAGCCTAACTGAGTTGACGTACACCCAGAAGACCTCTACGTACCCGTGGTTGAGAACCACTGCTTTAGAATAAAAACAAAAGTATTTGAGAATAGGACATGAGGAGCCTGGCTGGCACCACAACAAGACAGGGTCACGTTCTTCTTCCAAACTTCTAACACTAGGAGGTAAGTAAAGAGGGGATGCTTGCTTTCTGCTCCATGTCTCTGCCTCCTGTCATTAACAGCCAGCTGGGGCATGTCCATACGCTCTAGGAATTATTTTGGGGAAGTTCTCTGGCCTGTATTACAAAGGAGATCAGACTAGATGATCACAATGGTCCCTTCTGTTCTTGGAAGGCACTGGGCCCCGTTCTCATCCCCTAAAGTCAATAGTGGGGTAAGGTGCTGCAGTACAATCAGAAGCGATGTACATTTTCCAAGGGCATTTTCTCAGGGGCTGGTCTATGACTGTGAAACTCACCCCTTCAGAAACTAAGAGCCACCTCAAACCTCGGCCCTTCCTGCTGTGGAGCAGGGTGCCTCTTTCGAGCTCACCTTCACAAATACCAACAAAATCTGATCCCAGCCTTTCCTCCGGGGAAAGGAACAAAGTGGGCATCACACCCGACATATTCCAGGCACGTCACTGAACGCACTGCTGGGAAGCACTCAGAGACCACTAAGACGGGGGCAGTGTGAGGCAAATGACCACCCCTTTTGGAATGGCTCCATGAAAAGCACACAACATACACTGAAAAGTCGAGTGTTTTATTTCCCTTTTCAATCTTTTCCCCCTTTCACATATTTCCACCTCATTTTTCTTTGCTGAAGCACCTTATCTTTGGAGTGGAGTCCTATTGCTTGCCCCTGCAAATATGGATCCCTGTCTGCAGCTTGACTTCCCTCAGCTTCCCACCTCTGGAAAATCCACCAGAGAATGGAGTCAAGTCCTGCTACAACTTGAAGCACCAAGGAACCTGAACATTCACTGTGATGTTTGAATCCCAGCCAAAACTGAAGGCGAGATCATGTGATGGTCCTAAAGCCTGGAAACATATGGGATTAATTCTGCTTTCCCACAGTCCCTAAAACTGCAATTAAATCATCCCCCACTGACTGGAACCCCATAACTCAGCCACATGACTGACTGGAATAAAGAAAGTTTGGGGGAAAGTTGGCTAGGTGGAAGAAATGCGCTATCCACACAGCCCGTGCACAGCCAAGTTTATTTTATTACCATGCCACTGGCGGAAGGACAGGATCAAAGAGGATGTTCTTTAGAGAAAGCTTATCTTTGGCACCCATTTGGCTTCTAACAATAAACTCTGCCACAGTCTGTGTGGGCTGCAAGGGCTGTAACTACAAGCACAAAGAGAAAGCTAATCTGCCTGTGTGCTACAGTAGTCCAGTGGGGAAACAAAATGCCTTTGCTTTTCCTTTGTTTACAAATAAATGTGGCCAACAAAGGGTCAAAGACCAAAAGTCATGGAATTGTCGGGGTGGATTACAAATTTCCCGCTTGTCAAGAAGACCACTGGACCACACCGGCTCTCTTGGAGACAGCACATTTCATTTCTGGACTGTAAACAGAGATGGGCTCCAGCTGCAAGGTTTGGATCTGGATTTCAAACGCAGCCCAGTAGTTTGGGAGGGAGAGGTGGGTAGTGTTGTTCTATGGAATTCATTAGGTAGGTTGCTGAGTGTCTGTCCATGTCATTTCTATAGCCCCTTCCACCACAGTATCCAATGGCTAAAATCCAGTCCATAACCATAAATGGGACCAAGTGAATTTCTAGTGGACGTCTAATAATCCTCATCCTAAGCACTTCTGAGTTTGGCATACTTTAACCCAATTCATTCTCACAGCCAGGCTGTGTACCATGAGCATTATCTCCACTTTACAGAAGGAGAAATCAGGATTCTCAGTTCATTTGTACCTTATGCAGTTGCTCATACCTGTGTGGAGTGGCTGTGAAGTGCCACCTACCCCTCTGAATTGGTACCACTATACACAGACACGCCTGGCACAGCTGTAAAATGAAAAGCAGCAGAGACTTAGGAGAAGCCATCAAAAGGAATTCCCATTGATTTCAGGGATCAAGCCCTCACTGGCTTGCCTATGCCTACCCACACAACGTACCAATCAAAAGCCGTATGGATGCACATTGTTCTGTTTTCTGTGGAAGGACCTACCATGGGGGTAGGGGACTTGGATGAAGAAGTGTTGATAGAAAATAAATTCTGCATTCTGTTCCCTCCACATTGATCTTTCTGACTCCTGCTCCTCCCAAAATCACTCATTGTCAAAGAAGTTTCATATAAAGGGTTTCAAATGTAAGCAAACCAACCAACCAAACATTTGCATAACCTGTCCTCTGAGTAGACAGAGGATTTCAGTCAGAGCTGGTTGGAGAAACTTTGATGGCCCCATATTTTATGCAGTCCCATTGAAATGGAAATGCTTCATTCACCAAATCAGATCAGTTTTGCCAGAGTTTTGTTTTGGACAAAGCAAGGAAAAAAATGTTCCAACAATATCAAAATATCCCATTTTGACATTTCTGGACTAAAACATTCTGATGTTTCATTTTGAAAAGTTTTACATGTATTTATACAGAATTTTGTGAAATGAAAAGTCAAAATCAGTTTTGTTGAAACACTGAAAATTCATCCTGCCTGAATCTAAAACTGTTTTCAGAATTTTCTTTCATGGAAGATTTCAGAGCTTTCAGGTCTTGTTCCAGTTCGGGACAAAACCAGATTTTGAAATCTTGAAATCATTTGCGAAGTGGAATTTTTATTATCCACACAGCTCTAGTTTCAGTTTCCAAATTGGTCAACACAGAGCTTTTCAAGCACATGAATTTTACACCAACTTTTTTCAAAAATCTTTGATTTTTTATTCAAACAGTGGGACTACATTGGAGTCACGAGACATGCTGAGCAGGTGATCTTTATATGCTCCCCTTGGCGTTTGCCATTACACTTGCAATTACTGTTTTGTACGTGCAAAAGCACATTTAGATCATGAAGTTTCAGTGTATGCTATTGAAAATATAGCTCATCCGATTATTGGCCTTATTTAGGGTGACTGTATTTCCTTATGCTGAATATGGGACACATGGTAAAATTACTCCTTTTCAAGCAAGGTCAGTGGCAATCAAGCAGAACTATGCAGTACAAACATTACAATTAACATCAAGTTGGCTGAGTCTTTGTGAAAAAGAAATACTGCAGAGCTGGAGTCTTTTTATTTACATTCTTATCTTTAAGGCTTTAGGGTTTACACGAGAGAGATGACACACATACACTCCCATACATCTCTCTCACATGGTGGGGTGACTGACTGACTTACCTGTTCCTCCCCGCCCAGCACTCCCTGCCCTCCATGCCTGGCTGGGCCCCAGGGATCGACCCACCTCTCCTGGTACCTGGCACCTGCAGGGTCCCATGCCCCCCCACCCCCAACCTCATACTTCTGACAGGGTTCACACCAGAATGCGGCCAGCAGCAGCGTTTTGGGAGGGATGGGACGGGAGCTGCTTCCAGACACAGGAGAGGAGGGGGAGGGGAAGGGATGACCTGGCCTATGTCTTTGCAGAGCTCATCTCTTCTCCCCCCGCACAACCCTCCCTCCTGCCCAAACAGTGTCGAAAGGCAGTAACACCTCCAGGCTGCTGCTGGTCACAGAGATAACCCAGCCGCCTCCTATCCCCTGGCTACAGTGTGGGCAGGAAGGAGTTAATCCCTCAGACTGCATCAAGCACCAGGGCCCAGGGAACCTGACTGCAGGGGCTTCAGGGAACCTGTCCTGAGAGGTGGCTCAGCAGGGGAGGGTGCCCGGGGCTGCACTCCCTGGAGGTGACACCTGACTGGCTGCTGCCTGGCATCTGCCCGCACTCACCGGCTGCCACAGCTCACAGCCAGTGTCGGCCGGAAATGGGACAGTGGGCGAGGCCCTGCTGGCAGAGCCGGCCCACAGCTGGGGCTGTGCTGACGGACCAGCAGGGGGAGCAGCTGGCCCTGCATGCTGCAACTTTGCCCCACCACCAGTCCCGCACACCCACCCCCATCGTCAGCCACTGGACTCCATCACTCACTGCTGGTGGGTGGGTGGGTGGTGAGCTGGGAGCTGGCCAGCAGCAGGACCCGCCAGTACTGATATATGTAGGAGGTGGGGGACAGAAAATACGGAAACTACAGAAAAACTCTGGACACCTGCAGGAGTGCTTAAATATGGCACTGCCCCTTTAAAAGGTGGCTTCCACCCAACTTTCGTTTGAGCGTGTGCACATTTTGAATTTCCAAAGACTGAGTTTTTGCCAAGAACTAACTCATGCACGTGGGTTATCAGAATGGTCAGAGATGGTGAAATTCACCTCGTGCAGAGTCCTAGCACATGTCTTTGTGTTAACCCTTGGCATGGATCTTGGGGTGGCCTCCTCATAAGGTGAATTTCACCCCAGAGGAGATCACTTTCTAAACACCACGTTTGCTAAAAATCTCCAAATGAAATTGCTAATGGAGAACTGTCATCAACTAGAGAGTTTCTACCTGAGACCTGCAGAGACTTGTTCTTGGCCCAGTGCTATTCAATATATCTTTATCAATGATCTGTATGTAAATACAAAACCATTCCTAGCAAAGTGTGCAGATACCACAAAGACTGGTGAATTGGTGCATAAGAAAAGAAGCAGGTTAATTATACAGAATGATCTGGATCACTTGCTATGCTGGGTTCATTTGAATGTGCCTTTTAATAAAGCCAAAGGCTAAGTCACATATCTAGGAGCAAAGACTGTTGGTCGCACTCACAAAATGGGGGACTGTGTCCCAGAAAGCCCTGATTCTGAAAAAGACTTCAGGATCATGGTGTTTAATCAACTGAGCTTGCAGTGTGAGGCTGTGGCTAAGAGGGCTAGCATGTTCCTTTGATGTATAAGGGGAATATCAAGTTGGAGTCGGGAAGTGGTATTGCCTCAATATGAGGCATTCATACGGCCATTAGTGGGATACTGTGTCCAGTTCCGGAGCCCATACTGTTAAAGGTTGTTTAAAATTGGACAGGATTCATAAAAGAGCCCCTGGAATAATTTGTGCTTTGAAAATCTGCATTGCAGGGAGAGATTAAAGCAGCTCAATCTGTTTAGTTTATCTAAGAGATAGTAAAGAGATGACTTGGTGAGGGTCTACACATACCTATTCAGGGAGAAAATTTCTGATAGTGGAAGACGTTAATTTGGCACACAGACACATAGTCAGATTCAATGGCTAGAGGCGACATTTTTTGAAAAAGTGAAAACATAATGAAGAGAGTAATTAACCGTTGGCACAATTTACCTGGGACTGCTGCATTCCTTGATATCTTTAAACCAAGGTGGGATATCTTTCTAAATGATGTTCAGCCAGCAGTTATGGGGCTTCATTCAGGACTTTCTGGATGACATTCTGTGTCCTCTCTTACGCAGGAAGCCAGACTACATGATCAAAATGGTTCCTTCTGACCTTCAAAATCCATGACTAATGCCAACTTTGGATGATTTATGTATGTTTTTCAGACACACAACCTTAATATAGTATTTCTCATTCTGACCCTAAAGAAATAAATCAAATCTCTGAATCGTCAGGAACAATCCAATATTTAAAAAATACACCACCCATCACATTTTATTAAGCATGATTATTATGTATTATTTATTTATTGAGCACTGTACATGTCAACGGTGCTTTTACAGGCACAAAAAAGACTGCCCCGAATAGTTCAGTTAAATTCAGGCAGACAAATCTGACACTCCTTGTAGCAGTACTATAAGTTAATGACCATATTTTGCTTTTTGTTTTCTTGCTTCCTTTTAGATCTTATTGCACTGAAGTCAAACACATTTTAAACTCTGGACTTCTAGTTAATCTATCTAAGCGATTTATATGGCCTCTATTATCAGAAACTCACATTCTTTCGTGTATTTATCCTCCTCAAATCCATCTTAGGTTTGGAACTGGCACTAAAACTGCTTAGGAATTTTCTGCTGATACATCTTCCTGGCAGAAAATGACTTTTCTTTTAAACAGATTTCTCAAAAAAAATTCCATTTTGGTAGAAAAGTTTTGGGGTTCCTATAAAACACACTCCCTCTTTTTTTTTGATTAACACAGAAACTTTTGGTTGCAGACATTGGACGGGGGGCGAGGGGTGAGAATTCTGATTTCTTTTTGGTTGACTTTTTTTTGGTAGAAAAAAATCAGTGTTTTTCTAACCAGCTTTAACTGGCACCCATCATTGTAGTATGTGAGTGCTTCCCAGGTAAACAGATTGGCACAAGAAAGTCCTTAGTGGATTTTTCTGTAGGTCTCAATTCAACATAGCACTTAAGCATCTGCTTTACTTTAAACAGAGGGAAACTCCCTGCTGGAGTAAATGGCTCCTGTGTCCTCTCCTGCTCAGCACAGGGGAAATGGCAGGGGAGGAAAGGAGCATGAGAGAGCTCTGTTCCACCATGCCAATCTTTCGCTGGGGGACCTTTCCCCAGTGGCATATATTAGAGCAGCTCCTAGGTTGCTCTAACAGAAGCTGGGCCAGGTAGCACAAAATCAAGACACTGTAACTTGCTGCTGAGTAAAACACATATCCCTAGCTTTTTTTTACTTCTACTTTTGGATGCAAATGAATAAAAAGAGCCTGGTAATATAATAATGGGTCCAGGATACTTCTGGTACCAAATCTCCACCTATTTAATTTCTCATGTTTCAACATATTGTTTGTCTCATAGGAATTAGCCTTGTGCTATCAGAGAGATCACCCAGGCCTACAAAAGTGCTAAAATTGCATGGTGGGGGAAGAGCAGGGAAAGAACAGAGAATTATGATGATATGAGATATTTCAGTCCCAAGTACAGTGGGGAGGGGAGGCATCATAAAATGATAGTTTTAGATAGTGATTGTTCCTCATTCAAATAAAGAACATTTCTCACAAGCACCATCAAAATCCATACACCTGATGTATTTAACTAGAGACAGCTTCTTTCTCTGCCCTGGAAGACCCCATCTCTGGTTGGCACGCTCAGTAGAAGAGGACATTTCACATCCTCCCCATTCCATGATTACTAGGCTTCACAACAAGAAGCGAGTCCATTCATACACCAACCCCTAGAGAGTGTTTCTTCTTGTAATGGCAATTTGTATCTTATATTAATTGTTTTATTGTTAATTATTTCAGAGTCCCAAAGTGTATGAGACCCCTCCCTCCAGTCCCCATGGTATACATTGGAAATTTGGCCTCTAACTCAAACAGTTTACAATCAAATTTCCAATGGGACTCAACCACGTGGTAACAAAAGAATGGAGAGGGAAAGAAAGTTGTTGCATCAATATAGATGTAAAGCTACATAGCAAAGGCTAGTGTATAGCATGGTAGAGTAAGGAGATCTTTACAAATAGCATAAATAAGTGTCTTAGCTAAATCATTTCTTGTAGCACCATGGCAGAAGGGGGTTTTTTGAAGAGGGAGTTATATAAGAGTAGGGAAGGGATAATTGACTGGGGGAATAGGTCTAATTGACACATGGAAGATGTGAGGAAGGATGGCCTAGTGGTTAGGCACCAGGCTAGGACTTGAGAGCCCTGAATTCAATTCCATATTCCACCACAAACTTCCTGTATGACTTTGGTCAGCCTCTCTGTGTCTCAGATGTTCCCCAGTTGTGAAGTACAGATAACAATACTTTCTAGGGGGTGCTGTGAGGATTAACTGCTTTAAATATTGGAGGGCACTCAGCCATTTCAGTTCTAGGGGCCAACTAAATACCTGAGATAGATAAAATATTCCGTGTGAGTCACGATGAGGTTTGTAAATCGTTCATTTTCCTCATACTTAAAGTATTATCACCTCAAATTTTACCTTAGCCCTGGGGATATACTGCTACCAATAACATAATCTGGGTCCTCCCAGAGCAAGTAATGAGAATGCAAAAACATATCTGGGATCCACCCTGCTGCCTGTAAATCATCCAGTGCACTTCAATTTTGTTTGATTACTTCAGCTGACCATAGGATTAATTATTATTATTGTGTGTTTTCCTGTAGCACCTAGGAGCCCTGGTCATGGCCCAGAGCCCCATTGCGCCAGCCCCTGTACAAACAGAACAAAAAGACAAAGTGTTTACAAGCTAAGTAATCCCATGGCCCTCTGTAGTAATTCCTGTCGGCTGTGGCAGCAACACCCACTCCTGGAGTTAGCCTGGAACAGCGAAAGGTCCTGCTGCTGCTCAGCTCTGCAAACAAGTCAGTCAAGATTCCAGGGAATGAATGTTCCTGATGGAACCCTAATTTCCTCCTGCCCTTCAGGATCTCGTGACAGAATATGCAAGAGCTGCAAACCTCCTCGCCTCAGCAGTATCAGCACCAGGGGCAGCACAGCGTTTTGTGCAGCTTCTCCTGTGCTGTGAATTGTCTCGTTGTCCATCATCCCTCTGTTCAGCTGGAGCTCTGGGTGTTGCTGAGAGTTTCATTTTCAGTGCTCTTTAGCCCACAAGTTTCATGTGTAATATAATTAGCCTCCTTTTAATAGGTCAGCCAAATGGAAGGTGGGTTGCTGGGATCACCGAGATGTGGATTGCTGGATAAATGAACACATGTCACAAGCCCATGTTCAAACACTCGGTGTGAAATGAATAGGCAACGCCTGCACAACCAGACCATGCAGCCAAGCCTTTGCTTAGGTTTTGAAACAAGCAACCTAACGTGTACTCCAAAGCCACAACCCATGCTTAATTTTGCTCACATGAGTAGTCCCCTGGGCGTGTAAAATTAGGCTGTGCCTAAATCTTTCCAGGATCAAAGACAAGGTTAGCGTTTACAATCTCTCTGCTCTGGCGATAACTCAAGCATAGACAGCAGGCAAGCATATGAGTTTAGCTATACCAAGCATCCAGGCAGGAAGATGTTGAGAAATTTGCTGTCAGGCCAGGCTGATGCTAGACTGATTTCACAGTCCCATGTTAAATCTATATCTGTGTTCTTGCTAACATCATCCTTTAAGAAGCAAGCATCCTCTCTATCCCATAGAGGAGTTGTTAGAGTGAGGATGAGTGCGTTAAAGAGAAAGGTTGATCACGTTACTAGTGACGAGGAGTTGCATAGTGATCAGTACCCAAGATCAAAAGCCAGTAACCCCTTGGTTCTAATCCTGTCTCTGTTGCTGACACCCCGTTGGGCAAATCGGCAAAGACTCTCTTTGCAGCATGCAGTGCCTAATAGATGGGGGTTCTGATCTGAGCCTTTGGGTGCTACTGTAACACAAATGACAATAAATCTCCCTGCCTCGTTCCCCTCCCTATCTGTAAACTGAGGATAACAACATTTACTAGTGTTACGCATGTTGCGAGTATCAAAGTAAAGTGATGTTTCCAAAGTGTTAACAATCTGCAGAGTGCGAATATAAATGCTAAGGATTGGGCCAAATCCTAGAGTTCCTCAAGATTTAGTCCTGGGTTATTAAAAACCAAATAGGTGTTGCATTTTTGAGGGACTTTAGCACAACTAATGCAGGTGCAACATACAGCACGTTCAACAACCCCAGTGCAATACTTCCCCCAGGAAAGCCCTGCCCTGAAATACAGAGTTTTTTAAATAACTGAGATTATATCAGTGCCTTTTAGTAGCAATATTGACATTATTTTCCCATGAGTCATAAAGCGCTACAGGCAGCTGGCACTCCAAAACCATTTACTAACATTGTATACCGTTGAAAAGACATGACTGGACATATTTTTAAGCAAGGCACCACCCATACATTATGTGGCAAATGAGACCCAAATTATGTAGCTGGATCTGAATTATGCAGTAATGCTCCTTTCTCCTCCTCTCCATACAAGCCCTCTGCCCCTCACCTCTCCCCAACCAGTGCAATCCGCTCAATATCCCTTGGTATTTATGTTGATGTTAAATTCCATTTGTTTTACACTGCCCCCCAATTTTCAGTTTTCAACCTGCTGCATGCATTTCTATTGAGACACCTGAGTTATGAGTGTGGAGGGGTGGAAAGCAGCCAGGAGGAGCTGCTGGCTGCAGTACTCTTCATGTGCTAGATTCACCTGACCGTAACAGAGGTGAAATGTTGTGTTGTGTTTTACTATTATCATCATGGTGGAACACTAATTGAATGCCATAAATCTGTATGTCGCTTTCGAAACACAGGGGATCAGGTGCTGTGCTGGGCCTCGGGCAACACAGAATTTGCAGCCTGGGTGGAAGGTGGCTAGACTGACTTTTAGCCTCCGTTCAGTCCGAGGCTTAAGCAGGCCACAATGTAACTTCAGCAGCCTGGGATCTGTACAAGCTACAGCAGCTTCCCAGTGCTGCAGGCTAAGGCCCCACTCCCTTCATACCCTACATCAGGGCTTGTGAGGGAGTCCTTGGAAGGCAGATGTAGCATGCTCTTCCACAGTGTCTGAGTCAGGGAATCCTTCCGTGATTGGATATGGGACTTCTAGGGCTCTGTAGCAAAGTAAAGACTCACCGGTGCAGCACCTCTTTCTGGTCATCCAGGAATTAGCCCATTTCATCTCCAGAGCACCTCTTGGTGGCCAGTATCTCACCTGCCTCAGGGCCCCATGTCCCTCCTGGACTCAGGTGTCCTTTTACCTTGGGGTACTGCCCCCTGGCAATACCCCCACACTCTGGGTCTGCCCTCCCAGGGAAATCCCCAATCCTCTAATCCCACTTTGCCTCAGTGACTACTGCCAGTCGTCATCCAGCCCCCACTCACCGGGGCAGACTGCAGTCTGTCATGGCTGTCCATCACCGGCAAAGGATTTGGACCAGCTGCCTCTGCCTATTCCCAGACTGCACCTCTGCAGCCCCAGTGCCTTCTTTAAGCCTTGCACAAGGCCTGCCGCCTGGGGAATTGCCAGGCTAGAGCTGCCCTTGTCTTTCCCCAACCCTGCTCTGCTCTGGTGCCTGCACCCTAAGGTCCCAGGCACCAGGTCCTTCTCCCTCTAAAGCTGGAGAGAGACTCCTCAGCTTCTGGCCCCCAGCCCTCTGATAAGGGCCAGTTGTGGCCTGATTGGGGCATGGCCACAACTGTGGCTGCTTCCTCAGTCAGCCTTTAATAGCTGCAGACTTCTCCAGGGCTGCTTTTAAGCCCCTGTTCTTCAGGAGTGGGACAGCCGCCCCACTACAGGCCCCTTTATGCTGTTCTGGCCTTTTTACCTGGGGATGAGGGTCTTACTCAGGGTCTGATCCTGCAAACACTTAGGCAAAAAAGTGACTTTACTTGTGTGAGAAGCCCCTTGAATATCAAAAGTTAGAGTAAAGTTCTGTGTATGTTTGCAGGATCAGGTCCATAGACATATAGAAATAAAATATAAAACGCTGCCTGTGAAATTCAACATTCATTTTGGAGCACAAAACAACTCCACTGTTCATTGTTTATTTTTAAGCAGCTGAGAATGGTGGCTAAAAGCACTGAGTTTTTCACATCTTCTGCACACAATGAGTTTGATCCAATGTACATGAGAGGACAGCTTGCCTGTGGTTCAACAAATACTCCCTGTAGAAATGTCTTATAATAAAGACAGTGTCATGAGAATCCAGTATTTTCTGCAAATGCTATGTTACATGTGGGGATTTAGGCTTCCCAGGCATGCCAGCTCTCATGATCTTATTGTGAGCCTCGCCATACTCGGTGTTTTTCCTAAAGCTCCAGGTCCTGGAATCATGTGATTATATGAGTTTCTCAATTTTCATTTATTTTTAAGGATGTTTCTAACTGTGATGGGGAACACAAACCCCACCCAGAGTGGTTAGCACAATCCGCCTCACCTGCTACACCTATAGTGGGTATTGGGTCTTTGGGAAGGAGATGAAAAGGGAAGATTCAGGCAGTTGTGGCTGATTGGGAAGGAGAGCAGAGCAACCGCTCTTGGGTGGGGAGAAAAGTTTGGCTGAAGCCAGGGAGGACTGTGGCAGGTCAGATTCCCCATGGAGGGAAAGCAGGCAAGCTGCTGGACAAATGGGGTTTATCAGGGACCTACTGATGGTTATTAACCCAGGCTATGGCAGCAGGAGAGGCACAGAAGGCACGTCCCCCTTGAGGGGAAAGGGGGTGGGGACCAAGAACTAAGCCCAGTTGGGATAAGGAAGCCTTTATTTTGTTTTTGGTTTGAAATTATGACTTTGGGACTGTGACTTCCCCTACCGTGGAGGGGGGGTGAACTTTTGTAGTGACCTGCTCAGAGGGCTGGGCCTATAAACCACCAGAGTGGGCTGGAATTCCTGCTGGCGAAACTGAGGTACAGCAGCTGAAGCATGGTGCCCTGCCACAAGAAGGTGCACAGGGACTGGTGACCCAGCGACACGGCCCTTCCCAGTTGTGGAGAAAAGTTTGACAACATGCACCTTCAAGAATCCTCATTTTTAAGCCAATCTCATGATTTTTTGTGGGGTCTGACTCAGAATTTTTGTACCTGTGGGGCTGGCAATAGGACGAATGAGCAAAGCATTTGTATAACTTTAAGCCTGTGAGTAGGACAGTGTAGGGAGCTGGAAGTCCAATGAGATTACTCGTGCTTACATTTTTACACATGCTTAAGTGCTTTGTTCAATGGGGGCTGAACCCCCAGTTATAATGCTACCAAAACGGTCCAGGTAGTGGTGTTCACTAGTCACCATCCTTAACTGTGTTTCTGAGAACGATGTATACCTAAGGAAGGATTCAAACACCTGACAGCAATGATTACAGAGTGAAACAGCCCATCAGTCCCACAACAAAGGGTCCCAGTTAACAATGTGTCTTTATGCTCAGCATTTTCTTCGACATATTTTATAGTAACAGTTTTGATGCTTAAAGCAGATAAGCTTTGAAACAATTGTCCTTTTGCATGCGAGGCGCTGACCAATCTGACACTATTTTGATCCAGCAGAATTTGGAACATGGCTGGCTGCTAATGATCCACCAAAGTCGACCTGGCTTAGCATTACTGAGTCACGGCCTGTATCTACAAAACCCCACAGAGCCCCAGCAGAGGGGCATCCATGGGGTCCCAGGGAAGGTGGCACCAGATGCTAGGGTCAGTGCTGTCCACTTTCCATGCCCCAAAGTGGGAGTTATACCTGCATAGAGTCTTTTGAACTCATATAAGTGAAGCAGGCCAAGCCCTAAATTAAAAGCTTAATGAAGGTTGATCAGAAACTACAGCAGCAGGCTCTTGCAGGGAGGACAAAAAAAAAAAAAAGCCAAGCTAAAATCACCACTCCATCCCAGGGAGTTACACAGCACATAGAGTGTAATGAATAGAACTAAGCAAAAACATTTTTTTCTGATGGAAACAAAGGGACAGCTACTGTGCAGAAATGATCATGAAAAATGCATTGTGGGTTTTGATCTACTGCAAAGCAGACTGAAAAAATTGGATTTTTTTTCAGTGAAACATGGTAGTTTTCTGACAACCTCTGTTAATGGGGCAGATGGTCAGGTCCCATGCAGCAAGTGGAAAACTCTTGGAGTTCCCACTTAGGGAACGATATACCAGAAAATCTGCTGCAAATGGGAACTTGTAAACCTTCCCTATTTCCTCTCTGGGATTTTCCTATACAAGATGTGTCCTGGTCTCAAATTCTTTAGCAGTCACAGGAGGAATAATAATAAGAAAAACTATCAAAATGGGTTTTCACTCCTTCACTCGGTGCGTCAAAGTTGGGATGGGTTTGAAAGAGGTGAAGAAAATGAAAGATACAACAAGATGTCTAAATTGGAAATCCTAATCCAATAGCTAGCCACCAAATTCCACTTGCATTTCCCTCTCCCACAGAAAATGATAGTGACAGATGATTGCTATATACAGAGAGACCATTTCAAATGGCTATCAAATGACGAGACTATAAGGAGGGCTGTGTTCTAAATAATGCAAAACTATCTTCTCTCCTGAGCCGTAGGACTAATTGCAATATTATTAGTGCTTGGCGTTAATTAAATTGTTTTCCTGCCTCATTGTTTTCCTCTAAAATGAAAGCATCCAAAATAGTGAATAACACAATATGGTGGTTTGGTGAATTGTGACCCATGTCGCTAAGTTAAAGAGTTTTACGTGCTGTACCTGTAGCTCCAATGAAACACTTCTTGCAGTTGATTTGAGGTGCCTGCATTCAAGTGACCTACATACTAGACAAATGTGACACTGCATTGCTGAATCAATACACGTCAGGTCATATTATCTATTATTGATGAATGTAGCTGTTAATCCTAACATATTGTATTGGCAGGTCTTTCACTGTCTCTCCTGGCCTTCTGGGATGAGGTTTTGCTTGGCTGAATTTCTTTGAAGGAGAGAGGCATCATTGAGAAACGTTCCTTGTGAATTGATCTGAAAATGTATTATGCCATGACAGGGTGTGTACTATGGACCAGTTCCTGCAGCCCTTTCTTTGGACATAGCCAAATCCTGGTGCCCCCAAGTATAAGGATTTACACAGGAGATTGTGGTAGCAGTTTGTGGGGTGTGGAACCCCCTTTTCAGTCCCACATACGGGAAGAGCAGCTGCTGTTCCTCCTATGCTGCCATGGAACCCATAGACTTCAAGGCCAAGTTGAACCTGTCTTCTTGTTGCTCCGCTTTCCAACATCCACCCTGCCTTGTGTTGTGGAGTACTGTGATGTGCACGGGGTGTTAGGTCCCCCAGCACAGCTGTAACTAATGGGCTTGTTTGGCTGGAATGTGGAATCTTCAGCCATGTGTGTCATAGGCACCACCAGCGCAGCCGGAACCTAAGAAATACAAAGGTGGCGTAAAATCAGCTTCGTCCCAGTCCCTGGGGGCTGCATGCAGGAGACCCAACCCAGAATTGGGTCCCTGACATCAGGATGGCTTAGCAGAGGACACCTGCCTCTCTACGGAGAGGTTAGAATCTGCCACCTTTTCCAAAGGGATGTTCTGTCAGCACTTGAGCTCAGGACCTCTGCTTTTGGAGCTGGAGGATCCCAGTTCTAGCCCCACTGGCATCTCAAGTGCTCAGTCACATCTCAAATATTCTGTAGTGTCGAGGCTCTCCCTTGACCGCAACGCAGGGAGTGTTTTGCAGGACTTGGCCCCACAAAATGGTGTTTTATAGTAGAACAGAACCTTCTGTGCATGTTGACAGGAAAGAAGTAAAACCACTGCAGGTGGGAGAGTCTGGCTTAGCAGTTAAAACTCTGGCCAGGGTTCTGTTGCAGCTGGTTTGAAGGATCCCTTGGTTGCCATCTGTTCTCAGTCAAGGGTGAAGCTGTGCGGTTTCGAAACATATGCACTGACATTAAAAGGCAAAAAACACCTCAAACCACTTCAGAAAAAGAGGCAGCCACCGCCCTGCTTAAAATGATGTAGCATTCAGGGTGATTAATGTTGTTTGGTGTAGTCAGAGCGTCATTTGGTTTGGGGGCTGGTGGATAATGTAAATGGGTTTCCAACCGTTGTCCTCCTACGAGCAAAAATGTCAGGCAAAGCAAATCAGGTGACTGATCCCATTTCCAACTGAAATCAGACGGTGGAAAGATTTTGCAGACTTTATGCCCTGGCTCGTGTGTGGATGGAATCAGAACTGCTTGTCTGTGTGTGTCATAAGCCCGATAGTGCCACCAGCTAAGTGAAGTAAAGATTAAGCTCAAAACAAAGGGGTGCAGGAACCGCTGGGTTTTATCCTTGTGGCTGCCATATAATGGTCAATGTGTGCAGCTGTGATGGCCTAGGAGAATCTGATCCACCTTATGTAAAGAGGAAGCCGGAGGGAATCTCTCATTAAAATAGTAATATTTACATAGCACACTCTTTCCTTGCTGAGGCTTCTGCCCCGGGACCAAAGCCCAGGAGATGCTGGATGCCTCCTGTGTGCGGCAGAGCATCTTCTCCCAGGAGACCAGGACACCCAGCACCTTGCAGGGTCAGGTTCGGCGAGTTAGCCTTGGACGTTTTTGTTAGTGTGGCTATATATTCAGTTAGTATAGAAATGGCCACTGTCTCGCACCTTGCAGAGCCATTTCAACTCAGGCAGAGGGCTACTGGCTCAGAAGGTCCGTGATTTATTCTGCACAGGGTGGTGAAAACTCAAGTCAACCCCAGCAGCCGAAGCCTTCCTACCCAGTGTGAGATTTCTGCATCAGAGCGCTGACTAAAGCAATTGCTTTGCCTAGTGCTGCTGCTCTTCTGACTCAATCAGCCTGAGCAGCACAGATGGGGAAGAAACCAGGGACAGTAATTAGGGCTGCAGTGAAAACTGAAGAGGGAAGCACACCTAACACAGCTCAGCCATTCACTCAGCATTTCTGACATACAAGCATCGTCTGGAGGATTGAGCCAAGGGCACCTGTCTTCTTAATGACACTCCATCGCTAAGTGGAAGGACTAGAATAGTCGTCTGCAAGTATAGACTGGTATAAACACCAAGAAGGTGGAGGTGGGATTGAGTCAGGGGAGCTCAAGGGTAGTTTTACTAAGCACAATAGGATGAAATTAAAGGGGAGATGAGGTTAGAAGATTAGGGCAATCTTCTTAATGGTGAAATCTATTAGATCAGTGTTTGCTGAAGTGTGGTGCTTGAAGGGCTAGGCTGTGTGTATGTGTGTGTGTGTGTGTGTGTGTGTGTGTAAGGTACAAACAGGTCTCCCAGTCATTCTTCAGAGTTAGTTTTGCTAGTTAGAAGTAATAAGCCCCTAGATGTTATGATTGTGGAGAACGCCTTCTGTATGTGACCTCAGTGTAACTAATGCAATGACATCTGCTTGAGTTTGCAGAGAGCCTGAAATAATAGCCCTGAGGTGTGAACTCTCACATTCATTTCAATATTAGTGCTCCAGCCTCAAGACCCTTCTGTGCTCCCTTCTGCCTTCTCCTGCATGCTCTTGCCATGGAAGGCAATGGGGA
Source organism: Dermatemys mawii (assembly GCA_007922305.1). Taxonomy (NCBI): domain Eukaryota; kingdom Metazoa; phylum Chordata; order Testudines; family Dermatemydidae; genus Dermatemys; species Dermatemys mawii. The sequence goes on along the minus strand of ML677349.1, from coordinate 2,748,838 downwards.
GTGGAAGAGTCTCATTTACACACAGGAAGTCAGCTAGAATTCTGCCTGTTAGTACTCTGGGTGCTGATCTGAGTGGTACGGCCAACTTCTTCAGAGAGCTCACCTCCCAGCCCTTGTCGCAACAAAGAAGTGAGGTAGGGGCTGAAAATGACTGAAAACCATCTGAAAATCTCCTCACTTAAAAGGGAAGAAGGGGCGGGAGGAGGAGACGATCAGGGATTGGTCAACACACAGAACAAGAGCACATGCAGAATAATCCCACACCAGACACAACGAGAGCTGTGCCATCTCTTGCAGCTACAGTCAGAGGAATCCTGGAACTGGCAACACATCATTTTATGCCAAACCACATTCCGACCAAACAACGTTCTTCATTAGTCATCAATTGCCAATTGTTAGTTAATAAACACAGAGCCAAGCATTCTTTGACCTCTGCAGAAGTTCATAGAACACCAAACTGCTACAGTTCAAGATCTGACCCCTATGGCTGGTCCCTTATCTTCATAATGGACCAACCCGAAACTTCCAACCCAAACACCTGGGGACTCTGGCTGGTTTATCTGGAGCTGCTCTTTGCCTGTCTCTGTCATGTAGCTCATTTCACTTCTCAGTTGCTGTGGGGGAGATGACGGACAATGCAGGCATCTGAAACTGCTGCAGCAAAGAGGAAACATCTACCTGCAGGCTGTTCTAGCCTGTGCGAGGTCATGCAGGTTGGGGACCAGGGTAGGAGAAACAACCCAGCAATTTGAATCTGGAGGACCAGTCACAATTTATTTAAGAAACAACAAGGGTAACATCCACTATAAACCATAGTGACAAAGGATTGGCCAGTGTCTTCCATTGCTCCTGCACGAGTTAGCTTCCGAACTCTCGAAAACCCACCCACCCTTCTCACTGCTCCAGCGCTTTCTCCCGGATTGCACTTCCGAATGAGTCAATTACCCCTAGCTGGGTCTGCCCACGCCAATGGCTGGGCTCCTGAGCTATGCTCGCAGGGAGCTCTGGCACCTTTTGAACATCTCTGCTTGGCCTCTCTCTGCCGACAACATGGCACGGTCGCTCCACGTTATCATTGTGTCAGGACAGAGAAACATCAGTGACCGAGTTATTCCGAATGACTGGGCAGAGCGAGGTTGTCTTCTCCCTGTCTGACATCATCACAGCTGATGCCAGCTAACACTTCCCAATGGTGACAGTCACCAATGAAATCCCAGCGGCATCTCCCCTTCCTCCCAGGAATGCCCAGGAGGGGACGGAGTACGAGGCAAAAGCAAATTACATTCACTTTCTATTCTGGACAAGGGACAAGGGATAATTAATTACCATCAATGTTACAATTACAATTAGCGTTTCAGAAATGGATCTTAGGAAAGGGAGATAAAGTTCTTTGTTTGAAAGCAACCACAGATCTTTTCTAAAGAGAATCTCTGTGTAAAGAGGAATTAAATATTTCTCCCTCTCTTTCTCTCTAATGCCTGTCATCCTGTCCACTGGTTCTCAATCTTCTTCCATACTGGGGTTCCCCCAGGATCTTCCTTCCATCTAACTGGGATTTATCTAGGACCCCTCTTCCATTCAGCAAATGGAAGGGATTGGGGATCATGACTCCCAAGTTGAGAACCCGTGATCTAGTACAAACCCAGCCTTAATGGAATGGGGTAAACCATGTAATTTTAGACCCCCAGAATCATTAGAGGTTTGTGTCTTGGTCCACAAAATAGTTGTAACATAAAATCATAGAAATATAGGGTTAGAAGGGACCTTAAAGGGTTATCTAGTCTGGCCTCCTGAGGTGAAGCTGGGCCAACTATATCTAGACCACCCCTCACAGATGTTTGTCTAACCTGTTCTTAAAAACTTCCAATAATGAGAATTCCACAACTTGCCTTGGAAGCCTGTTCCAGTGCTCAGCTACCCTTATTGCTAGAATTTTTTTCCTAATAGCTAATCTAAATCTCTCTTGCGGCAGATTAAGCCCATTATTTCTTGCCCTACCTCCAGTGGATGTGGACAACAATTGATCACATATAACACCCTCTTTTATTGGAAGACTGTTATCAGCTCCCTCCTCAGTCTTCTTTTCTCAATATCAATTATGCCCAGTTTTTTTAACCTTTCCTCATAGGCAAGGTTTTCTAAACCTTTTATCAATTTTGTGTTCTTCTCTGGACTCTGCCCAAGTTGTTCACATTTTTCTTAAAGTGTGGCCCCCAAAATTGGACACAATATTCCAGCTGAGGCCTCACCGGTACCGAGTAGAGCAGAGACAGTTTCTTCCCATGTCTCGCATACAACACTCCTGTTAATATACCCCAGAATATATTAGCCTTTTTAGCACATTATTGACTCAGATTCAATTTATGATCCACTATAACCTCCATGTCCTTTTCGACAGTACTGCTCCTTAGCCAGCTATTCCCCATTATGTAGCTGCACATCTGATTTTTCCTTTCTAAGTGAAGTAGTTTGCACTTGTCTTTATTGAATTTCATCTTTTTAATTTCAGACCAATTCTCCAATTGGTTAAAGTCATTTTGAATTCTAATCCTGTTCTCCAAAGTGCTTGCAACCTCTCCCTACGTGGAGTCATTCACAAATGTTATCATACTCTCAATGCCATTATCCAAATCATTAATTAAAATATTGAATAGTACCAGAGCCCAGAATGATCCCTGTGCAACCCCACGAAATAGGTCCTCCCTGTTTGACAGCAAACCATTGATAACTACTCTTTGAGTATGTTCTTTCAACTAGTTGTGCACCCACCTGAAAGTAATTGCATCTAGACCACATATCACTAGTTTGTTTATGAGAATGCCATGTGGGGCTGTGCCAAAAGCTTACTAAAATCAAGATATAACATGCCTACTGCTCCCTCCTCCCTGCCATCCACTAGGCCAGTAACCCTATCAAAGACAGAAATTATGTTGATGTGGCATGATTTGTTCTTGACAAATCCATGTTGACTATTCCTGATCATTCTATTACCCTCTAGGCATTACAAATGGATTGTTCAATAATTTGTTCCAGTATCTTTACAGGTATGGAAGTTAGGCTGCTCGGTCTATAATCCTTGGGTCCTCTTTGTTGCCCTTTTTGAAGAGAGGTGTTACATTGGCCTTTCTGCAGTCCTCTGGGACCTCACCCCTCCTCCAGGAGTTCTCAAAAATAATTGCTAACACTTCCAAGATTCCTTCAGCCAGTGCCTTAAGTGCCCTAGGATGAATTTCTTTGGGTCCCGATGACTTTAATATGTGTAATTTATCAACATATTCTTTCTTTCACATTGGGTTTACCTCCAACAACATAGCACCCACCAAAATGGTTTTCTCTCACCAACACTGTTAGACAAAACTAAGAGTGAACCCTTCCAAGGTTCAAAACTGGGTTAGTTTCAACTCAGATGTGTCTCCTGCAAAGAGCTGTGGGCAGTGTCATATCTGCTTCTTCCACCACCCCAACTTTTTCTCTCTTTCTCTCCCTCTCTCCCACACAGCAGTAATCCTCCTCCCCTGGATTTATACCCAATCACGGCTCCCATTTTTCAGAGCCCAGAAGGTGAAGGGAGACCCACATAGATCAACACGAGCAGGATTCCAAATGCACATGACCCAGAACGTCCTGGTATTTGCACTGATTTTTCACTGGCTTTCATCTACTCTTCCTATGTGGGCATTATTTATAGTGTCAAAATAATGCAAGTTCTATTCCTAGTATTTTCAAAACCGGGGAACTAGAACACCAGGAGACAATCAGATTTCACCCTAATCATCTCCCATAAGCATCAAAAAGAGAACCTGCCTTCTCCCCTCACCTATGGTGAAATCTAGCAGCAAGGGCTGGCTTAGCAATCTCTCATCCACTCCAGTCCATTCACAGCTGAGCATGGGATAAGAGCTGGGTGGAAACAGCATGCAGAACCTGAGTGTGTGGGGGCCAGGTACTGGTATGTATTCTGGCTCTTCATAACCCCCCTACTTGTGCTTGAGTTCCCAGGACAAATTTCGAGAAGTCAGAGCCTGATTCTGCTCTTTGGTTTTTCACCAGTGTTATTACATCAATTTCAACCGAATGACTTGATTCAGGGCCTGACACATTGATTGACTTCCAAGGGCTCTGAGTCAGGCCCTTACACTGGGGCAAGTGAAAGGTGGATCACCACTTCATATACCCATTCTCATGCCCATCTCGGATTGACGTACCCACCCGGAGTCAGATCCAGCTCTAGCTGGTTATGCCAGTAGAAAAGGGCAAGGGATGCTGTGCTTTTTCACATGACAATGGCCCTGAGTGCTCTGCTAGCTCATAGTTATTTCATAAGAACCTTGCTGTGTATCCCACTGGGATCAGCTGGGTGTATTTCCTCCTGCGGGCACTGGGTTCTTCTCTGTGGGCCACGGAGCATTACGCGATATCTGTGCTTAAAATGCTACATGGGCACAGCTGCGCTATTGTAGCACTTCAACATAGACACGCACTCCAGCGACGGGGGAGGGGTTCTCCCATCACTGCAGTTAATCCACTTCCCCAGAAGCAGCAACTGCCTACACCACAGTCTAGCGCTGTCTACACCGGGGTGAGGTTGGCATCACTACATCTCTCAGGCCTGTGGATTCTACAAACCCCTGAGTGATGTAGCTCCACCGTTTGTAAGTTCCCAGAGTAGACCAGACCTTAGGAATAGCTACAAGTAATATTTTACTCGTTTCTCCTGGGATTCTCAAAACACTTGAACAATGCTCTGTAGTAGGACGAGGCCCTGAAACATTAACCCTTGTATCAGAGGTCCAGTATGAGGCCTGAGATAAAGTAATGGTAAAGCAAAGTTAAGCTGTGAGGCAGAGGCAGGCCTTGCTCACAGACGCTGGCAAGGAAAGGGCAGATGTTGCAAAAGTACACAAACCTCAGAGGTACCAGAACACCGGTACATTCCATACAGATAACAAGGAACAGGCTGACCCATCCTAAAGACAAGGGCAAAAGGGTAATATGATGAATAGAGTTGTTTTGCTCAAACCAACATGTACAAGGTGAGAGGCGGCACCTTACTACGTAGAGGGGAAGCATCTCAGTACGTCAGGAATGATGTGTAACTTGTTTGTACCTGTGTATAAGAATACAGCCCAGGGGAAGTGTCTTTGTCTGGCAGAGGGGGCAGTAGGAAGTCCCACCACTGACTGAGCTGGTCCATTGTCAGGGGGCACAAATTCGTAGTATGTCTTGTAGAGTCTATGGGAAACTATCACTGTGCTTCGTTTGACAATAAACCTGTCCCGGGTGCCTTTGTACCTTACTAGAGTCTGTGATCTTTGAGGGTTCTCTTGGGGTCTGCTGTGTCAGCTATCTGTGCAGAGCTGGGACAACACACAGAGGGAACACGCACGCAGCCAACTGATATCATCACCGTACAAGAGCAGAGCACCACACCGGTAGCAACCGACAACATGCTCATTAACTGGGCTTTTCCAACACTTGGAATTAGTCGGGATTCATAGCAGCACAGGTGCAAACAAGGAAAGCGGCTATTTGCACTAGTGAATCTCACCCCTGCTTGCAGCCAGGACAGGCTCCACCTATGCCTTGGCTACAGTTAGAGTTAGCATTAGTCTGGTTACACCAATGGCTCAAATTGGGATGAATTCCAGGTACAGACAAGGCCTTAAGTCTCCCAATACCCATGTGGAGTAGATATTGTTACCTTCATTTGATAGGGGAGTAAACTGAGGCACAGAAGGGTGAGGTGACAAGACAATGAGAGAGACAGGAGGGAATACAGGAGTTCTGGCTCCCAGTGTAACCAGTAGAGTACGGTGTGTGGGAGCCAGGGTAGCCACTCAATCCTTATGGGGACGTCACCACCTTCTTCTGAAAATGGGTTAATTTATCACGCCGGAATTATTCAGACCCCCAATCCAGACATAACACGCCATTGGAAAAACCCTTCCCTTTTAATTACTCGCTTTATTATCCACAGGCCTCTTTTGTGGAACTGTCATTCCTGATCAGGAGCAACACCTCCTGACAAGGGCATCGCTTAGGGGAACCCAAATATTGTGACATCAAGGCAAAGGCTCCATTGGCAACTTGATGGAAGCCCGGGGCTGCAGTACATTTACATCAGGGTTTCCATCAGAAATAAAAGCACACAGCCGTAATCTTTCTTTGTGTGGGGATGCGGGCAGGAATTCTATAGCGTCTGGAGTTCACCTGCAGTCAATTCTCATGGTAATCAGCTTTGCCCATGCCCTGCAGCTACTGGGAGGAGGGGTTTCATGGGCTGCATTTTAGGATGCTGCAGGCTGTATTTCGCACCGTGGGCATACCAGATCTCAGTGCAGGTTCCATGCTGCCTGAACTGACTCACACCATCCGAATGCAGGATCAAGCCAGTTGCAACCCACAGAGCAATTACCAAGGGAAGCAGCTGTGAGGTGGGGGTGGAGAAAGTTCATGAGGAATTCTTGCAGAATTTCCCTGGAATAATTCTTGTGAGAGTGAAGCCAATCCCCTGTGGAATGAACACTAGGTGCTGTGTCTGGACACCACAAATTCCAGTAGATCCACATGAGGCCAGGGCTCTCCACGAGGAGTCTTGTCTGCCTCACCTCAGTGCCAGGTCCAGGGTTCTCTCAGCCCCGTATCTAGATTCTTACTCCATGGCCCCAGCGCTGTGATAACCACAGCAATCCCAGTTCCAGTTCCTGAGTAGAACAGCTCTATTGGGGCTGAACCGCCACTGCTCTCTGAGCCCTCAAGATCCAAGGAGGTTGCCAGGTGCCTTAGGGGAGTCAAGTAAAAATGAATAGAGTCTGCTTACCCTATCCAGCACCTCAGAGCATCAGGCCTTAAAAACACTCAAGTGTCCCTATGTTCTAGCAGGACAGGCGCTCAGCAAATCAGCATATGTGAACTCACTGCTTTGAAGTCCAAATGATATTCTAGGCCAGTATTAATCATAGGAAAAATTCCAAGTAAACAAACATGCTCTAAAATTGGTAGATGGTTTTATTGGCAGCCAACGAAGAGCTATGGTATGATCCAAAATCTGGCTCCAGTAATAATTAGCCAGGCTTTAATTTCTGGGGATTTTGTCCCAGGTGTGAAACTCCCAAATCTCCTGTCAAGTAGGGTGAATTTAATATTCCAGCTAAATCATCCCACCAAATTGTGATTCCCTATTTACAAGGATGATTGTATCATCATGAACCAGTTAGTGTGCATGTGCATGATTGCTCTCTACTGGATGGAATCAGAACTGCGCAACTATGTGTCATAAAGCCTATAATGCAAAGAGTGAGTCTCCTTTAGCTCATGTAGTAGAGTCCTGTGCTTTTTATCTCCACTTCTGCTGTGACATTCTGAGTGGCCATGGTGTGCAGAATAGTGACAACCAGGAAGTCCTGGGATTTTGGAGCAATTTGGCCAAGAGGACAGCTACAGCAGAGGAACTGAATGTATTGTGCCTGCCATAGGGCTTTCGTAGCCCCTGCAAAGGAACTGCACTACCATGAGAAGAAGAGGCAAACATTTGCAACAATCATAAATACAAGGCACTCTTCAGAGCATCCCATTACCCACTGGTCCCACCAGCACACACCACGAGTAGGGAGCAAATTCTTCCTTTGAATGCTTGCAGCCATCAGTGATAACAGGGCATGGTTCTGAGAGGGGAATTTGGTCCAAGGATCCCATCCAGGTTGGCTGAACAGAAAATCTGACCCTCTTTGATAGACAGACAGACAGACATAGACAGATAGATTCTATCCTTTGTCAAAACCAATTTGAAGGTTAAATTTAAAACCATTACTTCTTGTGCTAACATTGTCCTTTAGCTCAAATAGCTCTTCACCCTCTCTGGTGTGTCCCCCCCACACAAGTGTATTTATAGATATAAGATTGCACAAGCATAGCCAATGACAGAAATTGGACCTCATTGTTTTATCACAGTGGTTGCTTGTATCATGCATTTTGACCAGTGCAGTTGCATGGAGTACAGTGCTATTAAAATGCTGCCGGGAGTTAGGAGAAAAGCTGAAAACTTTGCTGGTAACAGGAGTGTGGGGGAAGAGGTGGGGGAAGCAATTTATCGGGGTCCATATTGTAGTAACTGGTTCAAGAGCATGTGCATCCCAGAGCGCAGAGCAGAGCAAAGATTCGAGACAGGGGCTGCAGAGAATGTCAGCTCAAGTCAGTTTAGGTCACTTCAGTTTAGATCAGCAACTCTGACTGAAGCTAGGCTGCGGAAGCCAAAAGGCACACGTGCCATTATCCTGACAGCTTTCCAAACAGATGCTTTAATTTGAACAGAATTTGGGGGGAAACCTCCAGGTGAGCAATTTCCTTCTTCTTCCAAAACAAGACAAAGCCAAATGGACCAGGCCCGAGCACGTAACAACAGCAAGGCTGGCCCTCAGCTGGGGAGCTCCCTATGCAATGCAACAGGTGGCACCTCACGCACAAAGTGGGAAGGGCACACCTGGAAGAGAGTGTCCCATAACAACAGAGCTCCCACATGTCTGAAGCCAAATGCCATTGACCCCCTTTTGCCTGCTTAGGGCCTGCACTCCAAAAGGAGCGATGCTGGTGAAGCTCTAGTGGGATGGTCCAGTGGTTAGGGCTCTTATCTATGAGTTGGGAGACCAGCATTCAAGTTCCTGCTCTGTGACCTTGGGCAAGTCACTTAGTTTCTCTGTAGCTCAGTTCCCCAGCTGTGTGCACACTGAATGGATAATTGTCCTCTTCTACCTCCCAGGGGAGCTGAGAGACTACAAACATTAAAGATTGGGGGTGCTCAGGTATAGTGCTATGCTAATGGCATCATTAGTACCCAAGATACATGTAGCAATGGCACCTGAGTTCCCATCCCAGCTCTGCCACTGAGTCTTGGTGTGACCTTGGATGTTACAAAGACCAAGGTTTTTATACTGGGGCACCTAAAGTTAGGCCCCTATATAGCAGCATTCAGATGTTCGGAGGTGCTGAGTAACCACAGTTCCCACTCCCTTCATTGGGGGCAAGACTGGACCCTTCATCTCTGAGCTCAGCCCCTCCATCTAGGTGGCCAGCGGCTGAGCTATGGGTGGGGAGCTTGGAGCACAGTTTTCCAGCGAGTGGGTCAGTATTTCCACTGCACTTCACAAGCGGGGAGCCTGGGGTGGGGCCATTCAAAGAGGAAGCAGTGGCCTGACCAAACCCATGGCCTGTAATTTTAGAAGTCCCAGGTTTTTCCCCAGAAAGCCCAGTCCTGACCACATCACCACCCTGTTTGGGGTGGTCTCCTGGAGCTTTGAGGTGACAGAATGGTGAAGCTGAGCAGTGCCAGAGTCCAGAGGCTGCAGAAGGAGACACATTTGTAAGGAACATGGCCAGGCTAGCCTAGAAAGACTTATCTTCTTCATGCAACAGAGCCCTGTTAAAATGTACAGCCACATTTCGCTGCACCGTCAGAACAACCAGGCATCAGATTCTCTTCTCACAGGTGTAAGTCCACTGGCTTCTGCAGAGTTACTCTTGAGTTACACCGGGGTGAGAGCAGAATCAGGCCCATGCTCTTCAGAAAAAACTCTGTGCCTATGTCCTATTTACCACTTGTATTTTCCTGCCTTTTAGATTAATAGTAAAGATGGCTCCGGATTTCAAATCTCCGCCCCACCCCCCATCCCTTTCAGGTGCTCAGCCACGGCACTTAGGTGCAGGCCCCTCTCTCATTAGCAGGGATATCAGCAGCTGTGAATCCAGTCTTTCAAGTGGGTGAGGTCCTCACAGGAATTTCTGAGTCCTCTTTTGATGCTGCCAGGCCAGGATCCCAGGCCTCAGTTGATAGGCCTTAGAATGTGATCAGCATTTAGACTCCACTGAATGCTGGTGAGTTGCTGCATGCATTAATCTCACTCACAGCTATACTCCATATTGCAAGGTAATAGATGAGCATTTGCATTGTAAGTCTCTGAACTGTGTAATCACCAGGCAAGAGAGAGACATTAATTAGTGTGAAATGCTGGTCTCCAACTGAAGGTGTTTTGTCCTGCCCAGCTAGGAAAGCCAGTTGATATCAGACGGACTAGAGTGGAACATCAGAGAGGACAAATGGTTTTGTTGTTTACTCTCCCTCTCTCCCCTTATTGAATTCCTCCCCTTAGCAAATGTTGCAACTCAGGCAGAATGGGGGGAAAGGTATAAAGGCCCCTAACAAGGAGGAGCACCACTTTATGCTTCTTGGACTCGGGGGGGGGCAAGGCTTACTAGGCATAAACAAAAGATCCGCAGTGCTTAGCCTGGGTTCTCCTTAAAGGACATATAAAGCTTGCTGATGATAGAAGCTTCTATTACTTTTTGAAACTTAAGACTGGAGCTCATTTATGGGTACATATGTTTAGCTGCTTTAACCTTGTAAATAGTTCTCTTGTTTCCTTTTCCTATATAATAAATCTTTTGATAGTTTATTATCGGATTGGCTATATGTGCTGTCTTTGGTGTAAGCGGGGTAAGCGACTGGCCCCTGGGGAATGGCAGTAACCTCAATATTGTTGCAACACGTGGTGTAAGGGACAATCTATCACAAAAGTATGCTCTCCTGGTAGCAAGCCAGATGGGAATATGCAAGGGGACTGTCTGTGACTTCATGTATAGTGCCTGAGGAGTTTACACTTGATAATTGGTTGGTGAAATCTAAGTATAGAACTCACAACCAATTTGGGGTTTGTGCCCTGGTTCTGAACAGTCTGCTCCAAGCTTGGTACTCACCCTCTTGAGTCACTACAGGGCAGCTTCTCTGCCCTCATTTCCTAGTAGGGTGGTCACCAACTCCAGGGGCTGAGCCCTATGAATACACAGCAACTCCATACAACCAGAGACGACTGGTGCCTGATAACAGGCAGGGGAGAGAGGGAGACAGAGTGAGGGCAGTTGGCTTCAGTGGTGTTACTGAGCATGCTCAGTCCATGTGAACATGTTCAGTACAAGACAAGTAGCAAATCTGTGGGGGACGAGGGGCGTGTGACCCCATATCCCCTCTCCCCCATCACCTCTGCACCATATTTGGAATTATATCCTCCTGCTACCTGCAAGGGTAAGTATTATTATCCTCATTTCACAAATGAGAAAACTGAGACACAGAGAGGTTAAGTGACTTGGTCAAGGCCACAAAATTAGTCAGTGGCAGAGATGGGATTAGGATTAGAACTCAGGAGCTACCTTTGCTTCAAGCTGCTTTGTTCCTGGGCTGTGTCAGAAAATAGTATCTCCTTCTCGGATGGATCCAGATTTTCTTGATGTAAATTACTGAAATCGCTGAGAGAAGCATTTATTGCAAAGTTCAGCACATTATGCACAGGCATAGCAGTTGAGTAACTGGAAAAATCAACTCAGAATTGCATCACTGGGAGTTACACTGTTTGCTTAGTCTTCATGTGAGATGAAGCAAGCGCCTGCCTGTCCTCATCCAAGCGTGTGTGGTCAAGAGATAAGGAAGGGTTTCTAAAGATCCCTTAGAGGTAGGGATTTCAGGCTTGAATGTACCACAGCAAAATACCCCTCACAATTCAGGGGGAAAAGGGCCTCTCTATACTGATAATTATTCACTAAGATACAACATACTCAGAGGGCCAGATCCTCATCTGGTAGAAATCAACAAGCCGATAATGAAATTAAAGGAGCGATGCCAGTTTGCATCTGCCAAAATCTGATCTTTCCAGTAAAATGTAAAGCCACTATTTTAGTAACATATCTGTGCAGTTCCCTTGATGTCAAGGCCCAGCCCTGCAAAATGCAGCTCTTTCATCTCTCATTCTCTTAGGTTAAAAATCTTGAGAAAATGATTGTCCTCCTGAGATTGGGGCCAATGGGACTGAGCAAGAGTAGGTCTATTAGCCCCTCTACAAACTGCTCCCCAATATGAACCAGCCTTTTCTGCCCTCCGTCCCTCTGAATCTCCCTACTCCTGACAGGTGATTAGGACATGGAGAGTGTTTTCCCCGCCTGATAAATTTCATCCTGTGTGCAAGATTCAGAGCTGACCTAGGTAGGATTCACCTACTCCAATTCATTTAAAATCTTGCATTACACACTTAAACATACTGCTCTGTGCTAGTGGCCACATTCAGCCTCTGAAAGGGATTGCCCAACTGCTACGGTGGCCAGATGTCCCGATTTTAAAGGGACAGTCCTGATATTCAGGTCTTTTCCTTATATAGGCCTCTATTGCCCCCCATCCTCTGTCCTGATTTCTCACACTTGCTATCTGGTCACCCTACCAGCTGCTATGTTGTGTGTACAAAACTGCAGAAGTGAAAATACAGCTGTGGAATCTGGAATTTTATGGGTTTTATTTAGTGATGAGCTTTTCTTGCTCTCTACAGAATCCAACTTCCCCTTCACTCCTCCAGCCCAGGTCGGCTTTGCCAAAGGGATGCTGCATCTCAGAGCATTTGTCTGCAAATGATTTTAAATGGAATTGAGGCCTGAGGTTTGATTCACACTTGTCTTTAGTTTTAAAATACACGTAAAGAAACAAGTTACTGCCTGTAATCTCGGCCACAGTGAAAACCGAAAGAGTCAGATGTTTGGCTCAGACGCACAATAAGAAGTACAGATGTTTCTTAGGACTGTTTAACTCTTTGGAGTCTGCAGCCTGGAGTTGTGAAAACAGGGTTTCTTCATGAGTGTTCTAGAAAGGCTGACTATCAAGAAACACAATTTATAATCATTCAACCCCCAAACTAGATTTGATTTCAATCTTAGAGGAAGGTTCTGGACAGTTTTCTTGTTGTTTTTCTTTTGTTTTGTCTTTTAAAGGCAAACTGGCTCAGCCATCTTGAATTTTGTGATCCAGCAGTCAGAGAACACAGCTAGGATCATGTACCTGCTAATTCCATTGCTAACAGTTTCTTTCTTTGAATTTAGATAAGTCACTGGGGTTTGTCTACACGGGAAGTTATTCAGGAACAGCTATTTCTGTATAACTTCATGCTTATTCTGGAACAAGAGTGTTTTGCTCCTATTTAGACAGACAAGCTGGGTGAGATAATATATTTTATTGGGCCAACTTCTGCTGGTGAGAAAGACAAGCTCTTGAGTTTACACAGAGCTCCTTCTCAGGTCGGGGCAACGTACTCAGAGGGTAGGTCTTCACTACCCGCTGGATCGGCGGGTAGTGATCGATCTTTTGGCGATCGATTTATCGTGTCTCGTTAAGACGTGATAAATTGATTGCCAACGGTGCCCATGTTGACTCCGGATCTCCAGCTCCCCAAGAGGCGCAAGCTGGAGTAGACGAGGGAGCACAGCGCCGCCCGCCGCTGCAGCCATGAGGACGGCAGATAAGTCAGATGAAGATACGCCGACTTCAGCTACATTATTCACGTAGCTGAAGTTGCATATCTTCAGTCGACCCCTCCCCCAGTGTAGACCAGCCCAGAGTGTCACAGCTAAATCGAAGGTGGAACAGACTGTTTAGCATAAGTAGTTAACACATATTTCAAGAGACCATTCAAGGTGAAGTGGCCTGTTAACACCTCACCAGTCATGGGGAGAAGGGGAAAAAACCTGGGGTAGTGGATTATAAATTGTTGTACTAAACCATAAATCCAGTGTCTCTATTCAGTCCATGATTTTTAGTGTCTAGCAAAGTCATGAATTTAAGATCCTAGGCTCATCTTCTGAAGGTGTTGTGCAGGTTTCCTCTGATGACAAATCCTGAGGCCTGATCTTCACTCAACAGTTAGGTTGACACAATTACATTGGTCAGGGTTGTGACCTTAAACTCCCTCCCACCCCTGTGTAGACAGTGCTATGTGGACCGGAGAGCTCTCTCCCATCAGCTCAGAGCATCTTCACCAAAGCACTACAGCAGTGCTGCTGCATCAGTTCAGGTACACCATGCAGTGTTTGTAGTGTAGACCTGCCCCTTGTTAAGCCAACCCAACCCCTAGTGTAGACAGCACCGGGCTGATGGAAGAATTCTTCTGTCGACCTCTCAGGGAGGTGGAGAACCCTTCCTGTTGGTACAGGTTGCATCTATACTGAAGCATCACAGTGGCGTACGCTGGGCATTGCCATTGTGCCACTGTAGCATTTCAAGTGTACACAGGCCCTTGGAGGTTGGGTATAGAGTGATCATTTTGTGTTCCTGTTTAGCACAATGGAAGCTAGAGAGCACAAATGGTATTAGATTAAAATTCAGGCACCCAAATCCATATCCAGGCATCTAAACAAACAGTCTGATTTTCAGAAGTTCTGAGCACCCGTAACTCATGCCAATATCCATGGAGTTACTCCTGGATTAAGTGAGAACAGGCTCTGGCCTTAATCCCCATTATTAGAGGTACAGAATATCACCTTTAGTGGCTACCTCCCATGAGACTGATCGTCGACTCTACCTAGAACTAAATAAACCTTCCAGATAGGTCTGGGAATGTCCTGTCGTTTTCACGGATTGTGAATCAAACCCATATACTGAGATAAGGCAGTCGAAGTGCAGTACCAGGGTCAGGCAGGCCAAAATTTCTCAACTCCCTCTTCCCCCATGACTACAGTTCAGAAGCTTAGCTTGAAGGTTAACCAAAGAAACAGCGAGGCTCAGTTACCCTTCCCCTGTAGCTCATACAGCTGCTTTTCACACATGTTCACTCAGCCTTAATGCTGAACACGGGCTCAACATCCCTCAGACTTCCTGGGAAACACATGGAGCTCAATCACTCCCTCCCATGGAAATGCCCTCAGGAGGGCACTCTGGGAGGAGTCAATGCCTGTGCTCAGTTTTCTGAGGACTGCTTCAGCATGGCTGGGATGAGGCTGATTCACTTGGCATTGTTTAGAGCAGCGCTTTCATGATACCCCCCATCTGAGAATGCCAGGCTGGTGGCTATATTAGAACAGGCCACTTTGGACGTCTGTGCTGGGGGCTCCCCTGGCTGGTGTTTTGTTCCAAATTCCCACCCCTTCCCTGGGGCTGGAGAACCGCCCCCCCACACACACCTTTGGGGAGGCAGGAATTCACCAGAACACACTCCAACACCTTTATCAGTCCCGCTCCAGACCCGCTCCAGCCTCAGACACCAATCAGGGCACTCCCTTCCCTTGGGGTTCTGGGAGAGTCTCACATGCAGGGCAAGCAGCAGAACCATGGTCATCCAGCCTGGCTGCTCCCTGGGCCATCCTGAACCTGGAGCTCAGACTCCTCAGCCTGCTGTGACCCTGCACCATGTGCCCTCTCCAGCAGCCTTCTCAACCCCCGCCCCATCCTATCTTCCAGTCAGAGGAAACAGGAAGAGGGAAATTCCTGCTAGCTCTCTAGCCAGCCACAGCCACGGAGGGGTAGACAGGCCAGCTTCTTCTAGCTACCCATCCCTCAGAGACGGACTCCAAGGACAGGACCAGCTTATCTAGGGTGTCCAGGCTCCACTCTTCACTGGGTGCATCTACACAGCATTTAATACCCACGGTCACTTTTGCCCAGGTCAGCTGACTCGGGCTTGCCAGGCTTGGGATGGGGGGCTGTAAACTTGCAGTGTAGAAGTTCGGGCTCAGGATGGAGCCTGAGTTCTAGGAACCTGCGTGGGGGGAAGGGCCCAGAGCCTGGGCTGCAGCCCAAGCCTGAACGTCTACCCAGTAATTCTTAGCTTCACAGCCCAACCCCATGAACTCGAGTCAGTGGACCCAGGCCAGCCCTGGCCATGCCTCGGCTCTTTCCTTCCAGCCCTGGCTGACACTGGGTGGAAGAGAGAAGACTGGCAAGTGTGAGAGCCTTGAGGACTGTTCATTACATTGTACAAGCGATCGGTAGTGTGTGTGTCACCACAGTGCTCAGAGAGCAGGCTGGGACTGCAACACTGAACTCACATTAAAAACAACCGACGCTAATCAAATCCTGCCGCGCACCACCACCACCAAACACTAGACTGTGCAGCAGGGACTGTCTTTGAATGGGTTTGTATGATGCTTAAAGAATGGGACCCTAACTGTGATTAGCGCTCCTAGCACTAGTGAACTCTAAGTATTAAACAACAGAACTCTACCGAAGTTTAAAAAAAAAATTGAAAAAGGGGGAAATGAGATATTTTGTATTGCCTGTTTCTCTGCCAACTATGAAGCCGGCCAAAATCATTTCAATTTTGGGGGAGAAATTCCAAACCTTTTTTGTAATGTCTGCCCTCTTTTTTAAACAACACCAGCCCCCCATGAAAGTGTGGTGCCTAGCAGCAGAGTTGCTTGTGTACATGCTGTGACTGACCAATTTCCTCCCCACGAAAAATTTGGCAACTGGTGATTGTTGTTAGATGAAGAGTTGTTGTAGCCAGGTTGATTCCAGAATATTAGAGAGACAAGGTGGGATAGGTAATATCTTTGACGAGCTTTAGACTTACACAGAGCTCTTCTTCGGGTCTGGGACAATCCCATCAACAGAAGTTGGTTCAATAAAAGATATTACCTTGCCCATCTTGACTGCTGTTGTACTAGACCCAGTTTAGACTGGAAGCTTTGGGGCAGGCTCTCTTTTTGTTCCTACCACAAGGAAGTCCTTCTGATCCATGACTGGGGCTGGTAGATGCTACCCCAATGCAAATAATAAAAAATACTATGACTAGAGCATTGTCCTGTCTCTTCTTTCAAGCTAGCTCTGCTGATTGTGATCATGGAAAAAGCTGGTTTAAGGTTCTTCTGTAGAATCCCAGCTGCTGTATCATTATTATCATCTGTACCATGGTAGCACCTAGAGCCCCCTCCAGAAATCAGGGACCTATTGGACTAAGTGTTGTGCGCGCACATTGCTAGACACAGTTCTTTCCTCAAGGAGCTCACTGCTCTGAATGGATGCACATGGAAAAATACTTGCTCCAGACCATTCAAAAATCACCCGCTTTGTTTTGTTGTTTAAAGTGCAGTGTCAGATTAAAGTCCCTGGCCCATGTGAATGAAGATAAGACAGCCAACGACTGGTGATTGTTATGAAAGGAAGCCGTAGGAGTGAAATGTTTGTCATCTTGACCTTGGAAGACCTCACTACCTACATTTCTCACTCAGACCTGAATTAGCACCATCACAACACAAGGCTGTAAAATTACACATACACCTCCCAGCTATTTCTGGTTTACAGAGGCTCTCTTTTTCAGTTTAACCTAGTTTTTCTGTGGAACCTTCCTAGGATCTACAAAGAGACGTCCCAGTTTTCCTTCCTATGTAATTATATAAAGACAGGCCTATATTAGTGGCCTTTTGCTGCTTTTCTTGTCAGTTAAGGATGCTGTCCCCTTTGGAATGGTAAGGAGCTGGAAAGTGATTGACCTCTGACCCTTGGCTTCTGCCCCAAAAGGGAGATGGACGCAGCTTTCTTCTGCTTTCCACGGCACATAAGAGCTTCCTATTAAGCATGTCATTAGATGCCGTTTGCATTGTCAAGGTCAAACTTCATTTTGCAGTCTGAAAAAGAGGCTCTGATGGTGAAGGCACTGGAGAGGGGTCTTGTCTTCACTACGCATGTTCCTACAGTAAAACAATTCAAGGGAAGACAAGGAAGTTTCATGTGAAAACTACAGTTAGCAAATGGGGGAAACTCATTAAACTAGGATTGTAACTTGAGCTAGCTCAGCCAAGCTAAGAACGCACTTTTCTACTCTCGGTGCTCCAGTTGTCTGGCACAGGCATCTTTACGTGCCATCACAACACAAATAACAACACCTCTGAACCCTAGGCTGGGGTCCAGCGCTCCCCAACTGGCTCTCTTAGCAGCAGCACAGAGGATATGGGTGAGAACGTTAGTGTCTGGAGGAAACCGAACAGCACCAGCAATGGAGGCCAGGCAGTAAGTACATAGATCAGCTGGCCTCAGGGATCAGAGCCATGTGGTCGGCACGCTGTGGGGTAGAGCACTCTCTCTTCATGATGTTCTTTTAAGGACCATGTAAATTCCTTGCTAGGAACACAGAGAAATCCCTCCTTGGGGGACACACCACCGGACAGATTTTGGTTTTGCAAAACCAGAACCCAGCTGGCTCACACTTGGGTTCCATTTTTTTGAAAGCTCTAGTGCTAGGCTGAAGGTGGGTTTGGGTGAATGGTCTCAGCTTTACAGAAAGCCCTCTTTCCAGCTTCAGCCTGGAACACTTGGCCAGTGTGTTCCCATTGATTGTAATGGACCTTGGATTGATTAAATGCCATGGAGTTTTGCAGATTGGGGTGTGTGTGGATGAAGAAGTGGGATTGAGTTGTATGAGAAAAGGAAAAGGCCACAAAGCTGGATATGCCCTGGAAAATGTGACTGGCCATTCCTAAGCCTCGTGGCGTACGACATGCACAGTGCCTTAGTTCAACTGGAAACTGAGTGCTAACAGAAAAGCAGCCTGGAAAGGACAAGACTTAGCAAGTTTCAGAGGCTGCTGGCTGGCTCTTCCTGACGGAGCGGTAGGTCTTGGATCGGAAGCTTGGGAACAGGCGTGAGACAAGCTTTGTGTGTCAGGAAGGAGAAGCAGGGGGAAGGGGAGAAAGGATCTGGCAATGCCTGTGGGATGTGGAAGGCTTTTCTGGCTCTGAGGTCTCCTGACTCATGCTGTATGAATGTCATAAGTAACAACAACATTGAATCAAAATCACATCCATACACAGCCTTGCCCTGTCTCCAGAAGATTGGGGTTAAACTCCCCTTGGATCAACCCCACTGAAGTCGGTGCATTTATCTGGGGTGATGAAACTGTCCTTTTTCTTAGCATCACCAACCCCAAAAGTTCAAAAATCAAGAGTCAGACACCCCTTCCCCCCAAATCTTGAGATCAGCCCCCAAATCATGATTCAAACAAGGTTATATTGTGTTTTTTGTTTTGTCATCTGATTTTTGAACTCCCCCTGGCCCCTGCCCACTCCCGGTGTGTAATAATCAGCGTGGCCAACTCTCTAAGCTTTATCGAGAGAGGTGATTTGGGCTCTTGCTAGAGGACCCAACTGAGATCAAATCTACACAGATTTGTCACCAGTGCTGCCTGATAATATAGTGCTTCCAGCTTCTCCCCAACCCCCCGCCTTTGAATTCATTCTTTGTCCCCACAGACCCACAGCAGCCTATCCCCAGCCCAGCAATTAACTGTGAATCTCCAGCCCCACATCTGCCCTTCCCCAGCCACACGATTTCTACTCCTCATCCCACCGCTGCCCACTCCCTCTGTGCAATGCTGCTCCTCCTGCAGATCCAGAGGTTCCTCTCCTCCCTCTCTAAGGCCTAATGGTCTGGGAAGCTCCAGGGCTATTCACTCCCTGATCCCCCTCCCCAGATCTGGTGCTGCAGGAATGGAGAGTGAAAGGGGGACCCAGATTGACCCATTTTTTCAGAGGAGGAGAAGGCAGCAGAGCCACCCTGAGTTGATGGGCTCCTTCAGCTTCTCTCCTCCCCCTCCCCTTTTGTGAGAATGGGGCCAGATGCTCCTTCTGGAACCCAGAAGAGTTTTTGGGTAAGGAGGGGGCAGAACTCTCTCTGCCTCCTTAAGTAGCTGATTGGCTGCTCTTCCCCAGGAGGCGGGAAAGTGGCAGCCAATGAGATGAGGTGCCCCCCCCCCCCCAATCCAGGGATGAAAATCCTGTAAAAGCTGGAGCTTCTGGCATCCTCACGGGGCGGACTCCAGCTGGGGCTAAAGTCGCAACTGGTCACAGGAGCTGGCACCATGGCTTATGGAATCACTTCATAGGGTGAGCGCTCTCTGCCCTGGAAGATGAGAAGTCTGTTTACGATGACAGAGGCGGCGGGAGATGGGGAGGGGGCAGGAACAAACACTCCATCCACAATACTTCCGGCCCATGCTCATGTACTGAACTGGTTACAGCGACCTGGGCAGTACAAAGGGGATCTGTCCACGAATGTTTCGTCACCATGGAACCAATATCCCAAAAAGCGCTTCCTTCTTTGCCTCTGCCTGAGCAATGGGCATTGCTTACCATCCAAAGAAAGGACGGTGCTTTATTTAGATTCCCAGGGTTGAGGAGACAGCCACGCAGATACTTCCCTTTGACCTTTTCAATACCGTATTCTCCTGTTTATCCAAAGTCCTATTATTTGAACCTCCGTATTATCCCACTACCTTCCTTGTACCCCATATATCTCATGCTGGGGGACAAGGAAAGGATTTGAATAACGTGCAGGTTCAGATCATAGAGCAGAGGTCCCTGGCCAGGACTGTGAGGAGGAGATTAGCCCCTGGCCCTGGGGGCAGCCACCCTACTGCTGAGGGGGCTGGGACAACACAGCTGCTGAGGGCTCCCAGCTGTGCTGCAGGGCTGGTGATATCTGATCCTTGCAGGTGCAGGGAAGGCCGCGGTCCTGGCATGGCAGAGCAGAGTCCTGACCGGGGGTCAGGGATTGGGCCCTCTGCAGCCCCACTGTCATGGGAGTGAGTGAGCAGGACAGAACCAAGGCCCCAAGTCAGGACTGCGAGGAGGGGGAGGACGAGCCTCTGGCTGGGGGGGAGGGGGATGACCGTAATGCTGAATGGCTCCCTTGCCCTCTTGAGTATCCAAACTCCCAATTATGTGTCCAAAATCCATGTCCCTGGCAATTCAGATCACCGGGGCATGCTGTATTCCACAGTGTTCTTCTGTAAACTGTAAGCTCATTGGGGCATGGCCTATCTTCCAATGGATCCCCAGCCTTGGTTGGTCACTAGGCTCTATCATCATAAACAGGTTAATAATAATAACTCTGAACAGAGCTTCCGGACTCCACTGCTGTGCAAAGGACGACGATGGTCCCTGTTCACAAACACCAGATTTCCCCCGCAGAGGCCTACGTTTGGGCAAAGAATTCAAAGGATGAACACAGAAGCTTCAGTCCTTTGCGACCCCGAGAAAACGTGACACACCACCAAAGGCGAGACTCTGTTCACACAGCTCTCCGCAGGTCTGTCACCTTCCTGGACTCCTCGAGTTTTAATGAACACTAGAAACTTGACTAATGAGGGCAGCTGGCAAAGCTGAAGGCACCTAAAAAAAAGGAGATTGGCTTGGAAGAGCAAACATCCCTTGCTTGAGAATCCCCTACAGCCCCTGACTCTAGTGACCTCCCTGTAAGCACCGAGTTTCAATGGGAAGTGGGTAGCTATTTTTCCTAGGCACCTTTGAAATTCCCAGACTAAAGGGTTATCAAAGCAGCCAACTGGGATAATACATTTGCTGGTTCCTATTGGCCCCATATGCAACTGGAGTAGCAAAGAGGATGGGATGAATATCCTTGTGGTGCAGCCTTCTACCCGTATGGGGAGTCAGAAAGGCTGGGAAGCAAGAGGGGGAGCCTGAAAGGAAAGGTGATTAACAAAAATAATAGCGAACAAGAGAGGCTGACGTGTGGGCACATTGACCGAAAGCTGAGGTCTGTCTTTTTGAACACAAGTTGTGTTTTGCCGAAAACCTACGTTTATTGCCTTTCAGAGCAGGCAACTTACTCTGTAGCCTCAGCCACTTTGTAGCCAAAGCCAGTGCATTGCACATGCACAAATATTCATCACTAGCCTACTGGCTTTAAAGTTCTCCTGTCTTACACAAGATTTTTTTAAAAAACAAGAACTTAATGTGACGCAATGGAATTCACCTTGCAGAGCACAGAACCTTCAACAGCACAGGTCATATTTTATGGCTCCAGGAGCGTTCTCTAGAGAAGGTTGGAAATTTCTTGTTTCCTCGTGGAACATTGAGACTTTTTATCAAAATATGTTTTCAGTCTGTGACTGAAAACAGAAAAAAAAAAATCAGACAAATGAAAATTTTCTAAGAAAGCAGGCGCCTCTCCAAAATTTTCCATTTTGTCAAACACCCAGCCTTTTACTGAAAAAAATTTCAAAGGGAAAATGTTGACCAGTTCTACTATTCGCTCTGTCCAGCTACCATCCCCAAGATTATGGTTTGGGCTCATCTTTAATTTTTAATGTAGAACCTTACATTGACCTGGGCTTTGCTAAACTACCATCGTCAAAAATTGGCCATCTTTCTCCAATGACCAGCAAAGATCACACAGCAGAGCATAGGCGCCTACTCTGTGGGTGGTCTGGGGTTGGGGCACCCATGGAAAAAAAATAGCGGGTGCTCAACACCCACCAGCACCCGTCGATCAGCTGTTCAGCAGCAGGTGGGACGAGCTGGGGAAGAGGCAGAGCAGGAAGAGATGGAGCGAGGGTGGGGCACGCTCAGTGGAGGGGTGGAGCAGGAGTGGGAAGGGGTGGAATGGGGGCAGAGCCTCAGGGCAGAGTGGGGGTAAACCACCCACCCAGAGAGAAGAAAGTCAGTGCCAGTGCAGCAGAAGACATAGCCAGTTCTACTATACAATTGTTTAATCTTTTATTGAAAATCTACTATACTCTGTTTAAAGGCATGCCATGAAATTTTATCATACATAATGACAATGAACATTATGGCTGGGAAAATAAACCCATCAAGATTAAATTTCCTTGATTATTTTAACTGTGTTTGCTCACTGGCTCACCAGTCCAGTCTCCAAATTAACAAGCACCTACTTTACTTTGGAGATTCTATCTGGGTTATAAAACTAAACAGAAATCAAAGCAGTAATGACCATTAATCTCATAATTGTGACTTTTTTCCTCTCTGCATTGCCCTTCCTTACTCACCTGGGGCACAGGACTTATGGGGAGAGGCTGAGGGATCTGGGCTTATTTAGTCTGCAGAAGAGAAGAGTGAGGAAGGATTTGATAGCAGCCTTCAACTACCTGAAGTGGGGTTCCAAAGAGGATGGAGCTCGGCTGTTCTCATTGTTGGCAGATGACAGAACAAGGAGCAATGGTCTCAAGTTGCAGAGGGGGGAGGTCTAGGTTGGATATTAGGAAACACTATTTCACTAGGAGGGTAGTGAAACATTGGAATGGGTTACTTAGGGTTACCTTGATAGGTTTAAAAACCTTCATCCTTAGAGGTTTTTAAGGCCCAGCTTGACAAAGCCCTGGCTGGGATGATTTAGTTGGGGGTTGGTCCTGCTTTGAGCAGAGGATTGGACTAGATGACCTCATGAGGTCCCTTCCAACCCTAATCTTCTATGATTCTATGATAAAAGGGAGAAACGTTTGTCATGCTCTCTCTCTTCTGCCTCCATCTACAGACACCAACACCAAGCGACTGAAGCGCTGATCAAAGGGGAGAACCTGGCTGAAGGGCAACCAGCCAGCTTGTGGTAAGAAGTATCTAAGTTTGTAAGGGCACTGAAAGTGTTACGATCAGCTTGGAATGCGTTTTGCTTTTATTTCATCTGATCAAATCAGACTTGTGCTTAGACTTAAAACCACTTAAAATCTATCTTTTGTAGTTAACAAATTTGTTTGTTTATTCTACCTGAAGCACTGTGTTTGGTTTGAAGCATGTCAGAGACTCCTGTTGGGATAACAAAGCTGGTACATATCAATTTCTTTTTTAAACTGACGAACTCATATAAGCTTGCAGCGTTCAATGGGCATAACTAGACACTGCAAGACAGAAGTTCCTAGGGTTGTGTCTGGGACTGGAGATATTGGCTAGTGTCATTCAGCTGCACAATTCAAGCATCAGCTAGCTCACGGGTCTCCAAACTACAGCCCGGGGGCCGGATCCAGCCTGCAGCTTCAATTTTTCCGGCCCTCCAGCTGAGCAGGCACGCTGAGCAGGCACATGGAGAAGCTGCTGCTGCCCTTCCCCGACCCCGCGCAAGCTGCTGCCCCATGTATGAAGGGGTGAGTGCCCCCACGGCAGCGGCCAGAGGAGTAAAGGGACGGGCACGGCAGCTGCCGGAGGAGCAAAGGGGGGGGATTTTGCATATATTTGCATATACTGAATTTTTTCACAGTCGCTTTGGCCCGCAAAGCCCCTTCAAAAATCTAATATGGCCCTCGTCTCATAAAGTTTGGAGACCACCGAGCTAGGCAAAAGTGCTCCCTCATGTAGATGGAAGCAGCATACATGCTAGAGGCTGTGGGGGTTCTCATACCAGAGCAGGGTAAGGCTGGCTCCCGGAGTCGAGGATTGGAGTGACATAGCAGATCAGCGGTCCGGATAACACCAGGGGAACATCACAGTTTCCTCTTCTCCTGCATCCCTGCCTTGGCCCAGGCACAGCTAGATCAAAAGGTATCTCTCTACCTCAAGCTGGAGGGGTAATTTCCAGCGTGAGGAGACATACCCGTGCTCATTCCACTCAAGCTAGCATGCTAAAAATAACAGTGTGGCCGTGGCGGCAGGAGGGGCTATCCACCCTGAGTATGATTCTGTCCCAGGCTACAGGGCCATGCTGTACAGGCTACAGGGCCACTGCAGTGGTTACACTTCTGATTTGAGCTTAATCCGACCTAGTGCAGGTATGTCTCCTCCAGCTGGAAATCACACCCCCTGCACAAAGTATTGCAATTGCCCCTACTACCAAAGGATCCATGCATCTCACAACCTCCTAATGTATTATACTCACAACACCCCAGGGAGTTAGGGAAGTGTTGTTAGGCAGACACTAGGCGGCTTGCTTTAAAGTCACACAAGAAGTCTCTTGCAGAGGAGGAAACTGACCCCTGATCTCCCAAGTCAGCACCATAACCACTTCACCATCCTTCCTCTCTTGAAAAAGCCCCAGAACTGTTCCATAAATGTAGCTTTGCTGAGGGGTTTCGTCATAACTAGGCATCTGTGGTATCCTTCAAACAAGCTTGTTGTAAGATTCCTCCTTGTGGTTTCTAATCCCCATCTTCCTGTAATATAAGCAGGAGTACATTACATGCAAACAGCAGCACTAGAGCTTTTGATTGCCTGAACCCAATAAACAGGTACCAGACAAAAATCATTATTTCTAAGTCATGTTATTCCATCTCAGAAGAACCCTGTTTGCCTTGCAACCATTTGCTGATGCAAGAGAAAAAGAAAATCTCCCCTCAGGGTAGAAACAACCATCCCAGCTCCTTTTTCCAACCCAGAGCAAGCTCTGAATGAGAGCAGCTGCTGAGCAGAAGTCTCTCCAAATAAGGATGGTTTAAATTAGTAGGATTCTGGCTAATTAAAAGACCATAAAGACATAATTAAAAGAGTGGAGACCAAGTGATATTAAATTAGTCCACCAGCCACCTTCTGAGCCATTGCAATAAAGTGCAGATTGTTGCCTTCACCTACCATATCCAAACCACCTCCACTCTTTGAATACGCCAGCAGGAAGGAGGTTTCATAATTGAGTGGGATTTAGATGGGCGAGGTGGAGGGGGCGACTCTTCATTCAAATGTGAAAGGGAATCCCCACCGGGCAAGAGAAAGTGGAGTGAGAATTTCTCCTGGAATTTCCCCCCAACAATCGGGTGGGAGGTGAATCTCTCTAGGAAGGTGTGAAATTTAGCAGGCTGTTCAATCCCCTGGCTAATTTCTTCTCTCACACATCACTGCTCCCCTTGTGCTGTTCTGTTCCCACCAGGCAAGGAACCGCAATATACACGCGGGATCCTCAATTAAAATGTCCCGGAGTTTGCAAATGAGCTCCGCGGGCTCTGTCTACCAGAGGGCTCGATCCAAAGCCTATTGAAGTCACCTTGGATGGCGGTGGGCTTTGGTGCAGGCTTCTAGTTAGGGAGTCTGAGGCAACAGCTTAAAAAAGAGAGGCTGCCCGCAGGACGGTTCCACTGCCGGTGAGGGGTAAATTCCTGACCTCCCGGAGCATTGTTTCCAAGGGCTGCTTTTCTATTCACTAGTCCTGCCGTGAAGTAATGGCACCTCCTGGGGTGGAAATGAACCACCATTCAAAAGCCCGGCGAGCAGACACTTCACAGATGAATGACATCTGTGCTGAGAGCCGAGTCTAGCTACCACAGGCCAAGCCAGGGAGCGCTGGGATCATTTTTCAGGTAGGACTGTGGATTTGTTCAATCCCAACAAATAAAAAAATGGAGCCAATATGGCCATGAGTAAGAAACGCAAAGCGTGGCTTCCAGCAGAGAGAGGTGTAGCACAGCACTTCTAGTTTTGGCCATGGGGAGGTGCCCTTTCACAGTTCGCCTGGCAGAGCCGCTGCCTACGGACCGCAACTGTCCACAAAATGCAAGGCCCATTTCTCTGCTACAGCTTCCTCAGAATTACAGTAATAAACAGCATCACAGAGAGGGGATTGATCTACCTTACAGCTGACTGCACCCCAGAATAGCCGGAATACCAGTCCCATACTTCCCTGCCCTCAGTACACCCCTAGCATGCCCCTAACCTATAGTAGGGTGGTAGTATAGGGCCATCTTTGTTGTCCTTACACCATGCCCTGAGCTTGAAATTCCCAGTGGAGGGAATCTGCATCCCTTTATACCGGAGGAACATAAAACAGGCTCAGGATGGAGCCTCATCAGGACCAGAGAAAAGTGTGTGTTTGTACGTGCACACACCGGGGCTCGCTCTCTTTGTTTCAGTCTTTATGTTTCTGGCTGGCAGCTTGTCAGAAAACTTCCTCCCCGCGAGTGAAATGTGTTGCAAGGTATGGACCTGGGTAACAGATGCTTAAACACCATCTGGGGTGAGCCTCTCTTCCAGATGCTTCCCCGGCAAATTCAGGTGGCTTTCTCCTTGTGACTGTTCTGGAGAGGACTTAGAACAGCCAAGGGATACCGTGCACTTTTCTCCCTACTTATCATCATTTATTTTTATTTGTTAGGAGAAATGGTGTTTTTTTCCTAAAGGGACTGTGTACCTTCTCCTCCTACATGAAACGACAAAAGTGAATGATCAGCAGTTTGGAAACTGTCGCTGACATAAACCATTCCAGTCTAATTCACACGAGCTCCAGCACTGGCAAGGAAAGCAGATGAGGAGCAGCGTATTTAAGTCAATGGAATAAAGCAGGAGGCTTGTAATGACTCAAAGGGACCCAGTCAAGTACTTTAGGGACAAAACAGAGCGTTTCTTAAAAAAAAACAAGAGGGAGAGAGACCTGGAGTGTAAGGAAAACTTGAGTCATGGGAACGCTGGTAAGATATGTGACTTTAGGTAGCACATGATTTGTGACAATGCCCTTGTCATATGACAGTATCTACTGACCTCGCTGGGTGCTAATTGCATTGCATGATTATACCTGTAATGCATTTACTAAAGCCCTTGGTACAATGTTAAAAATTATCTGATGTGACAATTATTTATATTACGGTAGCATTTAGAGGTACCAGTTGAGATTGGGGTCCATTGTGCAAGGCACTGCAGAGATACATAATAAGAGGGGTGGC
Source organism: Dermatemys mawii (assembly GCA_007922305.1). Taxonomy (NCBI): domain Eukaryota; kingdom Metazoa; phylum Chordata; order Testudines; family Dermatemydidae; genus Dermatemys; species Dermatemys mawii. Next base: position 2,721,662 of record ML677349.1, on the reverse strand, counting down.
AAAATTGTACGGAGGGCCGGGTAGGGAACACTGTGCCTCCCCAAACAGCCTGGCCCTGCCCCCTATCTGACCCCTTCCCACTTCTCACCCTCGATTTCCCCCCTCAGAACTATTGACCCATCCAACCCTCACTGCTCCTTGTCTCCTGACCACGCCCTCCAGAGACCCCCCCCGCCCCTAAGCACCCCCCGGGACTCCATCCCCTATCGAAGACCCCCTGCTCTTTGTCCCCTGATCGTACCCTCCAAGACCCTTCAACCTAATTGCCCCTCCCAGAATCCCAGCCCCTACCCAACCCTCCCTGCTCTCTGTCCCCTGACTGCCCTGACCCCTATTCATACCCCCGCCCTCTGACAGATCCCCAGGATTCCCACACTTATCCAACTCCCACCCCTGTTTCCCATCCCCTGACCGTCCCCCCAAACCTCTGTCTCATCCAACTGTCCTCTGCTCCCTGTCCCCTGATTGCCCCCCAGGACTCCCTGCCCCTTTTCCACCCCCCTACCCCCTTACCATGCCACTTAGAAAAGCATGCCTGACAGCCCAGCTGGAGCCAGACACGCTGCCCTGCTCTCCCGTAGGAGCCTGCTGCCCGCCCCCGCCCCCGCCAAGCGCTGCCCACGCAGTGGTGTGGCTTCAGGGGAGGGGGAAGGTAGGGCAGGGGCCAGGGTGGAGCCTCCCTGCCTGGGAGCTCAGAGGCTTGGCGGGATGATCCCGTGAGCCGGATGTGGCCTGTAGGCCATAGTTTGCCCACCCCTGTTCTAAACAGACAGAAATGAAATGACTTGCCCAAGGTCCCACAGGAAATCTGTGACAAAACCAGGTGCCCTTCTGAGTCCTAGGCCAGTGCCTTAGCCATGAGATCATCCAGCTGTTCTAGGTTAGCTTTGAAATGATTGTCACACTAAGCCCCACATGGCCCGCTGAACCCCAACTAACTCACACGGTCAGAAACTGGCCAGGCAGCTAGTAGCTAGGTTCTTTGGGGTAGTCTGCATCAGTCCCAGTGGCAGCTGGATAGTGGGGAAAAAGGAAGCAGATGGGAAGATATGTTCCCGTGAACACAGAATCCTCAAAGAGTTGCCATATTCAGAGCTGACTTACTGCATAATGCAAAGCTATTGCATGGTTCCGTGTTCTGTGGTCCTATGTTGTCTTTGATATTTCACAGATGAAGGAACTAACTGCACTGATGGAACTCCATGTGATACAGCCACTTTAAGGTTCTCAGAGAGATAAGCATTCTGGGAAGACCAAAAAGTACTAAATCCCTGAATACTGATGCTGGATGGTGGCAAAATTTGGTTAAATTAATAAACTTGTGGGCCAGCTCCTCAGCTCGTATAAATCAGTATAGTTCCCTGATGTCTGGAGAGCCAAGTCAATGGACCCCAGTTGAGGATCTACATACAGTGCTTCCATAACCTTATGGCCCACCAGTGAGTCTCATTTCCTAAACACATTGTGTGTCATAGCTAGGGATTGGTGTGTAGATTTGAATAAAACACAAACTGACTCAGCCGTGCTTCCCAAATACAAACTGAGCTGGAGTGTAATCTGATATTTATGTTTCAAAAAATGCGGTTATATTAAAAAACCCCAAACCTTCTATTTATCCTGCCGCATCACTTCCTGATTTCATCCAAAAGCAGACGCACCAAAGTGTTGTGAGAAAGAGGGAACCAAGAAGGACCATAAATTTTGCTAGACGGCCTAATATCAATATACTTCCTAGCCCGATTTCCAGGCCAAAGAGCTTAAAGAGACATCTGCACTCTTGGATGCTTCTCCAAGCTAAATGTCTCAATCTTTTGAGGGTCACCTATCAGTAGTAGTAAACTTTGCTTGCTGCCTAATTTGTTGATAATGCAAACACACACACCCCTTAACACCAACCTTTCATGAAGTCCTCAGAAGCCACCCACCCACTCTCGCCGTAGACAATCTGAGGGCCCTGCTCGTAAATGAAAGCAGAAAGATGTTTCTCCTTCAATGCTATAAACTGACAACTGCAGTGAAACTTCCAACCATGCAGATCTCACCCAGGGCTGGACATATCACCAACAAGTTGATGGAATCTATCAGTGAGACCTTCTAAAAGCCAGCCTAGATGCGAAAAACTGATTTGGGAAGTGGCATTGCCTTATGTCTACAGAGGTGTCTGAGCCCAATGGTGGGCTGTGTTTTCAAAAAAGATGAAATGGGAGTGATTGTTTTTAAGGTCAGACACCTCAGTCAAGAAAAAACCCTGACCTATAAGCACAAAGTCAGCCAGGGTTGTGAATGTAGGAAAGGATGGTGTGGATGTGCTCTGAGGATCCTGAGAACAAAGAAAGGGACTATTCCTTGAAAACAGACATGGGCCAGACCCTGTAAAGATCCATGACCAAAGGAACCAACCCTATCTAGCCAGACAGACAGGCTGTGTGCACAGTGTGGTGGGGTTTCACTTCTCAATGCTTGGTACAAACATTGGTTTTGATTTTCAATCTACGTAGGTTTATATTAATCTTCGCTTCCCCCAGCACACATTTCACTTGGAACAGACCCAAAAGCTTCAGAGCAAACCAAGGGCAGGCTGGCCGTGTTCCATCACCATTCTAGCCAGAGCTGGGTAAAACCACAAGTTTCAAATCATTAGCAAGCAGCAACATAAGCTGTGCTGGATTAATGAGAATTTAGGCCCAGGTTTGCTCACAAACCTCAGAGAATCTTTGGAGCAACCTGGCCCTTGCTTTGAATTTGCAAAAAAAAACAAAGAAAAAAACAAAGGAGAAAAATGTATTATGGCATCAGGCTTCTTTGTGGCCAAGCTCTAGCTGTGTGGTGGAGACTATGTTTCAAGTTCAGCTACAGCTGGACACTGTTTCTAAAATGGGCCTATCCAGACTGTAGATCCAAAAACCTGTGAATCTTTGAGGTGTTCAACATCTGAATCCATATCCCAAATCTGCAGCTTGGCTGACCTTTATTTTTGATTAAAAGGACAGGGCTCTTTTAAAGTTGGGGAGACGGAGCTTTAATCTAGAACCTTATTTTGTGAGATGCTCTAGAAAATACCCTCTTTTTTAAAGTGACCTCTGGTCACATCGCTCCAGCATATAGATGTTGCCTAAGAGAATTGAAGAGTGGAAATTCCTATGGAGTTGGGTTTAAGAGTTGCTGCATATGGTGTCCTATAATTTTAAGTCACGAGTTTGTGGCAGGCTATCAGAATAATAGAAATGTAGGGCTGCAAGGGACCTCAACAGGTCATCTAGTCCAGCCTCTGCTCTGTGGCAGATGAAGTAAACCTAGACCATCCCTGACAGGTGTTTGTCCAACCTGTTCTTAAAAACCTCCAATGATGGAGATTCCACAACCACTCTAGGTATCCTGTTCTGGGGCTTAATTATTCTTATAGTTAGAAAGGCATCCTAGTATCTAATCTAAATCTCTCTTGCTGCAAACCAAGCTGATTACTTCTTGTCCTATCCTGTCCTCTTTATAACAACCTTTCACTTATTTTACATATTTATATATGATCATACCCCTCTTCCCCAGTCTTCTCTAGACCAAGGCCTGGTCTGCTCTTAAAAATTAGATCAACCTAATTATATCACTCAAGGCCCTCAAAAAGTTGGCACCCTGAGTACTCTAGTTAGGTCAACCTAATCCCCACTGTCAATGCCGCAAGGTTGAAGGAAGAATTCTTCCATTGACCTAGCTGCAGCTTTTTAGAGAGGTGGATTATCTACATGATAGAAAACCCGCTTCCATCAGCATAGGAAGTGCCTACACACCAGAGCTACAGCAGCGCTTGTAGTGCAGACATAACCCAAATATGCCCAGTTCTGTCAACCTTTCCTCATAGGCCACGTTTTCTAAACCGCTTATCATTTTGGTTGCTCTCCTCTGCATTCTCTCCAATTTGTCCACATCTTTGCTGAAACTGGACCCAGTACTCCAGCCGAGGCCTCACTGGTTCTGAGCAGAGCAGAACTGTTACCTCCCATGTCTTTCGTACGACGCTGCCATTAATGCATCCAGAGTGATGGTTGTCTTTTTTGCGACAGCACCATGCTGTTGACTCAGATGCAACAGTCACCGCTGGGGATAAGGCCATTTCTTCTCTTAGTTCTTTGAATTGCTATGACCTTGTCGGGAACTTTGGGTCTAATTCTGACCTCTCTTCTTCTGGGCTGAGACAGTGTCTTTCTTTGTTTTTGTGCAGCGCCTAGCACAGTAAGGACCTGCTTCTAACTGCGAACTCTGAGGGACTTGGGAAAATATAAGTAGGATGATAATCTTACACAACTGTAACCCAGTGGATTTCAATGGTGTTTCGTCCGCTGTAAACAAGAACAGAATCAGGCCCGCAGACTTTTTAGCATCAACTCCAAAAGGGGGATAGGTGATGGTGATCAGAACTGATTGGCCGATTTGAAATGCAAAAGCAGCAAAAGTGCCAAGTTTAATCATTTCACTTATAGGAAATATCTCATCAATTTGTAATGCAAATCCACTTAAATCAACCTTTGAACCAGAGCTTAGTAGAGCATTCTCCAGGAAAACAAAAGGGAAGAAATTCCCACATGCAACTTGAGCAGCTGCCACTCTGAGATAAATTAACACTCCATAATACAAGAGGTATTATTATGGAGATATAATGTCAAAGTGCCATCAGGGGACTGCAACCTATTTTAATAGGAAATTAACAAAAACACAAACTAGCTTTATTAGTGTAAAATACAAGGTCACTGCACAGCATGACTTAGCCTTTAACCTATTTTGTATAATTCCAAGAGACTGGAACCTGGATTTCCACACTACGATCTCGGTTAAAGACTTGAGTGGCATGACACCCTGTAACTTGTCAGCATCATAACTGCAAATTGCATTTAATATTCTACTATTGGGAGCTGCTGGTTTGTGCCTGCTTCCCACCATAGGCCTTAATGCAGGGGTGCCAAACTCATTCTGAGGAGTGGGCCGGATTCCATGTTTAATTATGATCTGTGGGCAGAGGTATGAATTCAAGATGGCATAATCCCCTCAATCCATGGCGGAAACCCTACTGCTGTCAGTGGGAGGTTAGCACAGAGATCAAATGGGAGAACACCGCTTGATGTAGTGACTAAACTCGTATTAATCCCTGTATTTCCTTCTTTGCAGCAACTCTCAGTTCCAGGCTTCCCTCCCACTCCCTACCCCATTCCATCCACTAAAAGAATCAGCAATGGAAATTTAATGCTGGCACTGGGATCAGGCTTGGCGTTTACAGCTATTGCCTCCAATTAGATTAATGGGGCAGGCGTCTCTGACTCAATGTTTCAGGCTGTCTGCAGATTCAGACAGACCCAGGGGCTACATGTTCAAGACCCCTGCTTTAGTGCAGTGCTTGTCACCATCAGTCCAGTTAATCATAGGCCTGATTCTCCATGGTCTTGCATCTTGTGTTGCCATTTTCACCTGTGCAAAGTGGACTTAAACACTACCAGATAAAAATGGTAGGCTTTTATACTCGCTATGCAGACACCAATGACAGTGGTACAAGGCGGGAGATAGTGGAGAATCAGGCTCCAGAACTGGATCGGAGTCTCCTCTCCCACCAGATTACATCAAACCAGGAGTAATTGCAAAGGCCAAATGGAGTTACCCCAATGTAAAACCGGTGTGAATAATTACATTTGGCTCTTACATACCACTTCTCACCCACTGATCTTGAAGCATAACTTTCCAAGAGTAGGAAGTGTCATATGGGGAAACTGATGCACAGCAGGGTGAAATGACTTGCCTGATGTCACGGAGCAGATCAAGGGCAAAGCCAGGTCACCTAACTCACAGTGCAGGGCCATATTGCCTGGACCACACTGCCTTGCTTCAAGAGAATGAGGAGCTTGAGTTTTACACTTCAATCAGGGGAAGCTGCTGAGTGCTTAGCACCTCTGAAAATCAGGCCAGTTATTCAGGTGCCTCAATTGGATTTAGATGCCTAACTTTAGGCTCCCACCCTGGAAAATGTTGTCTTAAGTGAGTTGTGTGAAGTCGTTCTCAGGAAATCTGTGACAAGGCCAGAAATAGAACAGAGACAGCCTGGTTCCTGTGCCTTCACCACAAGCCTGGCCTGCCCCCATTCCATACGTTCTCACATCCTCTTCTGCAGCCCCACAGAGGCGTAAGGGTCTGTAAGCCCCTCTCTCCCCACGCCCTGCCTCGGTCACGAGTATGGATGTGAAGGGGACAGCAGGGTTTGTGGGTGGAGCAAGAAGGCAGGGCCTGGGTGGAGCCTTGTTTGACTCCCTCCAGCCCCCAGCACAGCCAGCAGAGGTGGAAAGTGAGCTTGGCTTTGTAAATACAGTAGCTGCAGTGACTTATGTCCTCTGGGAGAGAGTGACCAGATAGCAAGTAGGAAAAATCAGGACAGGCAGTGGGAGGTAAAAGGTGCTTATATAAGAAAAAGCCCTGAATATTGGGATTCTCCCTATAAAATCTACACATCTGGTCACCCTAACCTGGGAGCAAAGGCAGAGTAAAGAAGAATATGTTACTCAGAGAGGGATTCTAGTATGAGGTGCAGCTATACCCTGGCCCCACTGAGGACTAGAAGTTGGGTCCCAATCTTGCTACCAGTTCCACTCAGACAGGAGACCAAAGCCACCTCTTCATATTTCAGTACAAGTTTCCCCTTTGAGGTGGCACATGGAGACAGATACAGTTGAGGACTTGAACATCAGTTCTGCTTGGAGCTTCTTTCGGTCCTGGCGCAGTTTGTGAGGGGGAGGGGAGAATTGCCATGCATTTGTACAATGTCTGATATCACCCAGCTAACGAATGCCACGTGGGTTAAATGCATGTAGGAAGAAATATAGGAAAATATCCATTACGTTGCAGGAAAATAATCCCAACCATTATCCATCTCTATGTGCCTGAGGAAATAATTTAAGGCAGACGGCATTCTCAAAGAGTTAAATCAGCCAGAGCCGATCGCAAGATGGTGCTTTAGCCATTTTAATAGATAATGGTTAGGTCACGTCATGAAGCTGGGTTTTCATGATGCTATCAAGCAATCTATAATTTAATGTTTAAAATGCAGCCTGGGCAATACAATTAATATCATTTTATTAGCCTACAGAGGCTTCACGTAACTACTTAGAGCCATATAACACCATCCGGTATCACAGGACCATATAAATTCATCCAGCAAGATAAACTTTTAGGTCTGCAGTCTTGGGCACTGGAAATCTGCAGAGCCAGCAAAAAGTAAATGGCTTCCAAATTTGATAGAATATCACTTTGTAGGCTCATACCTGTGACTCCTCTGCTGAGAAATGTGAGGGTGCCAAGACCTTGGAGGAGAGACAAGTGCAGAACATGCCAAGTAAGTTGTCCTAAATCATTCTCCCTCTCTCTCTCTCTCTCTCACACACACACACGCACACAGACAGTCTTCTGCCGCATCCCTCCCTCCCAGAACTGAATCAGAAACCCGTATGCACAATGCTCTGTACTGAGTCAAAATCCTTCTATCTATTCATATGGACCCAGCTACCGTGATAGCTGAGAACTGTTGCTTTGTATACAATGCAGTCTTATGACTGCCAGTGGATAGTCACAGCATAAGGGCCAGATCCTTCCAATCCTTACACCAGTAATCTTTGCTCACAAGAGTGGTCTACTCATGGGAAAAAATGTATGCAGGATCAGGCTCTGCAGTCAATCTATACAACCTCACAGTCCATCAGATACGGGGACTGTTGCAAGTCTGTGAGATGAACTCCCCCAGGAATGTAGGACCATCCCAAACCTCGCCACCTTCCACTCTAAGTGCCAGGTGCATTTCTCTGACTGTGCCTCCTGGAACGTGCACACATAGCAATGGAGACACATCTTTAAAAAAGTACCAAAACAAGACACCGCCCTGCACACATTTCTCCTTCGGCAGAGAAGATGAGAGGCCAAACAGGTGACATGCTAACCATGTTGGTTAATGCACTAGTGGAAGGAGCGCTGCTACTACAGGGGGTAAGCACAGTAAAACAACCTAAATAGCATAGGATAGAGAGACCATCTCCGCTGAGATGTCCCATCTGGCACAGGTTATGTCGAAGGGGAGCGAGACTTCCTTTATTCTGGTGACCTCTGTTCCCTTTGTAACCCTCCCATCCGCTTGTCTGTTTTGTCCACCTGCCACGTCCTCTCTGACTCCTAGATCACAAACTCTCTTAGGTTATTTGTCTGGAACACTGGGCCCCTGATCTTTGATGGGGGCCCCTGATCTTTGATGGAGGTTCCTACATGCTGCCATAATAAGCAAAGTTTCAGTACTTTTTGCTTTGCTCAGACACTCGTAACAAAGGATAGGCTCCACAGTCAGGTTCTGTTACTATTATTTGACACAGGTGCCTAGAGCCAGAGGGATGCGGGAGACGGCACAGAGGGATTACACCAGTCTAACTCAGCTGGGCCTGACTCCAAGGTAACAGCCAGGACTCAGTGCCCAGGGAGTGGAGAGAAAGCTGTGTACCGAGAGCCTGATTCTAAGCCCATTCCCTGAAGTTTGGGGGAGTCTTTCCATTGACGGAAATGGACTATGGATCAGGCCTGTAACCCCTAACCTAGACCAAGCCGCCGGGGCTTCAGGTTTCTTTATAAACTTGAGCCTCAGCCCACGTTGGCCCATTTGCTTTGAGGTGAATCTAGTTCCAGTGGTGAGTGAAGCTGAGCACAGTGAGACTATGTGAAATTGGCAATGACAATGAATGCAATTTCCGATGATTCACTCAGTCTGGGCTTTGATTTTGGAGGTGTGTGTGGGGGGAAGGAGGGGTTTGAATTCGGCTCAGAGGTAAACAGCTTAAACAGTGCAAAGCTCCCGGATGCAGTTCACAAGAGAGGGCTGGTTCATTTGGTGTCTTGTAAAAGGAAACTGTTGAGCTTTCCCACAGTTTAGCATCCTCAGCATCTAAAGGCTCGGTTGGGGCCCCTTTGTGCTTGGTGCTGTACTTAAACACAGAAGAGACAATCCCTGCCCTGCAGCCCTTACAATCTAAATAAACCAGGCAGGCAAAGGCTGGGAGAAAAGAAGTAGTAACCACATTTTATAGATAAAGAACTGAGGAATGCAGAGATTAGGTGACTTGCCCTAGATTACACAGAAAGTCTGTGGCAGAGTTTAGAACCCAGCTATCTTGAGTCCTCATCTAGTGCCTTAACCAGAAAATCACCCTTTCCTCTTTTAAATCACCCAATCCTGATTCCATTGACTTGGTGGCATAGGATCAGTCCCCTGAGTGCTTGACCACTGGATTCAGATCTTGACACCGAGCACCCCCAGCACACAAACCCCTAGTTTCTAGCAGCAATAAGGAGTTGACAAATCCACAAATGAACAAAAAACACCAAAAACAAAAAAACAAGACAGTCCCAGTGTGGTCAACACTTGCAATTTGACCACAAGTCTCTCTATATTTGATGCTTTTCCTAAAGCCCCAGTTCTTGGAGTCAGGTGAACACAAGACAGTCAGCTTTCATGTTAAAAAAGTAAGTTTCTAGTTCTCCTGGCTGCTGAGAAAAACTTGAAAACTTGGAAGGCTCCAAAGGCTCAGAAACCAGAGGGTAAATAAAGAGCCTAAAATTTATTTTCCAATCATGTGATTTTTAAGCCAATCTCATGATTTTTTTGGAGTCCGACTCATGGTTTTTGAGCTCTTTGGTCTGGCAGTAGCACAGTTCAGAGGGCCAATTCCCATCCTTTCCGTCTTTAACACACCGTACCATGCAAAGTCATTGGTACAAACATAGTGAGGAAACTTGTGCACTGATCTATTGACCCTTGCAAGTCCAAGAATGAGGAGGCTAGTTGAGAAGTGAATAGATGTCTCAACCCTCAATTTCCTGGCTTTCGGGGGTTTGGGATGGATTTTTAGCATTATTTGGGGGGTGTGTGTGTGTGTGTGTGTGTGTGTGTTGCTATCTCTGAGCTTATGCAAATGCACACAACTGTGATGGCCCAGCCTCCTGGATAGATTTAATGAATGCCCTCGTCTGAGATGATAATGACAGAGGGGAGTCAGAAATGCAAAGGTCTAGGTTAGCTCCCCAAGAAGCTGGAGGACCCGAAAGATATGAAAAAGCAGAGCCATGCATAAGAAGCAGTGGGGAGAAGGATAGTAACAGCCGGAGAGGTACCAAGTGAAAAGCTCAGTGCGGAGCACACTTTAAGGAGAGGAGGCCTGGGGAGATAACATGCTAAATCTGTCCTGTGAGCAACCAGGCTAACTCAGCACCTGCACTGGAGTTCCAACTTGCTTGACTGGCTGTTCAGCCACACGGACGATCGGAGGAAGAGACCCCTCCTTGATATCAGGATCAGTTACTGGGAAAATCCTTCCCTGTCCTTAACGTATTCACTCCTTCTGTTCCACCTGCCCCTTCTCCCCTGGAGGGATCATCACTGGAGAGGCTGCCCCAGAATCACCCACAGTCTGTGCAGATGCCAGCGCCTCTGGTTTCCCCCTCTGCTCCCAGCAGAGCCATCCTTGCTGAAGTTAAGGGGCAAATCAGGAAAGGATCCTCCCTATCTAGACCGAGCTCCTATCCTGCGTGGTGCTGAACGTCCCCAGCGCTCACTTACATGGTGGGAGTCACAGAGCGCCCCCAACCTGGCAACGGCTGGCTCTTGCTACGGGCCTAGCATGGAGCACAATCGTCATTCCCCGTGCAGGGCATCACGCACTCCGGTTTTCATGAGCTGCAGGCTATATTTAGCCCTCCGTTCTCACACTGAGAAATGCTGCCAGCCAGAAAACAAATACTCTGTTTGATGGAGCGCATGGCCCATGGAATCTACCTCTCAGGAGGAACCCCTGCCAGCATGGGGAAAATCCTAAGGCAAGCCTAGGGAGTTTGTCTCCAAAGTGCGTTTCCAGCTAGCCCTGGCAGGGCACATCACAGCTGTGTGGCACGTGGCCCGGGATGGCAGCAGATGCCAACAACCCTGTCGCCTGTTTTATTTTCCTCATGGTTAAAACAGTCCGCTCAGCTCAGCCTTCACTATAGTGGGCTGTGGCTCCACTTGGCTGGCAGCTCATTTTTGTTCTTTGTATCACAGTAGCACCTAGAAGGCCCAGCCAAGATCAAGGGCCCATTGCGCAAGGTGCTGTATGAAGGCATAGCAGGAAATGGTCCCTGCCCTTGCAAGAACACTGTGCTACATTTTAGTGCAGAGCTGTTAGCAGGTGAGTGTTTAATACAGCACCTTGCCTGTCAGGGAGCCATGGCAAGGGGTCAAAGGGTTAAGTTAAAGTAGCACCTGTTATTGTTACTGCTACTCTAGTAGCACATGCAGGCCTCCATGGTGTGCTAGGGGCTGCTCGAATACAAAATATGGGACAGTCCCTGCCCCAAAGAGCTCCTCATCTAAGCCAGCCAGAGAGACAGAGTTGGAGGAACTGAGCACAAGGAGTCGGGACCCAGTTGTGCTAGGCCCTGTACAAACACAGACCATAAAGACAGACCCTGCTCCAAAGCCCTTTCAGTCTAAGGCACAGAGCGATTCTGTGACATGCCTAAGATCACACAGGCCAGTGCCTTAGCCACCAGACCATCCTCCTTCCTCCGACCTGCAGCAAACTGGGTTCTCAGGAGAAGGATCAGTCCTTCGGAAAAGGAGCACCCAAAAGGAGGATTTCTGCCATCTTTGCACCCTCTGAGGCTGGCAGGGCCCCTTGGCATAAATGAGGCCTCTCTAATCTATGCCACTCTCCCAGGGCTGCCCACCAACCCAGAATCCCCCCCCATAATTTGAGCTCCATGCCACTCTGCCTTTTGTCCCAACATGCCATCCACACCTGGGAGTGTCAGGGGGTGTGTGCAGGGCTATTTACACTACCCTGTGCAACTACTGTGGTGGGGGAATTTTCCCTTATCCATTTGCAGCTCCTGTACTGCCCCCCTCTCCCTCATAAGCCATTAAAATTGTGTATAGGGGTGGAATCTGCCCCTTCATCTGCAAATGCAGGCCCTAGGTCAGACCCTCAGCTGGTATAAATGGGTGGATCCTGGATCTGGCCCCCCACCTGGGCCTGAGTCTCCTTTCACTCCATTCAAGCCAATGGAATCATACAGGAGTCCACCCAGCGCGAATGAAGATCCAGATGCCGATAATTCCTACCCGCTCATGCTACCTCGTTATCAGGAGGTGGCTTCCTTGTACAATCATGATGTCAGCTTGCTACGGAGTAGATGTGATGGTCTAACCAAAGAGCAATTACGGTCTGTGTTTTGGATAGTTTCCTCAATCTGCAACGTAGAATGATGCAACATCTGACAATTCCGAAGAGCCGTCCAAATATTAACTAATTAACATTAAATGCTCTTAGGTGAAGTACCAATGCCAGTGAGGCAAAAATCATGCTTCAAAGCAGGGTTCAAAGTCAGTGTTGTGGTTATTAGGGTTTGACTGAAAGACCCCTGATGTCACTAGGTGCTGTTAGTATTTCGACATATCATGGAGGGATATTTAATTACATCAGGATCAACATGTTTCTCCAGACATGCAAGTCAATATTAAAGCAGTGCACAAAATGCACCATCATCAATGTCAGGGCAAGAATATACTATATGCCATGCAAAGTCTTCATCACGCGTACTCGGGCATTATTGCTATAAATCCTTGTCCATTACTTTCCCATCTTTCATTACTTCTCTGTGGTACATCATCTCAATAAATACAAGGAATGCCCGGTTTGTGAGGCTGTCTTTTTGTTAGCACTTTTGTACAAGCTCTTAGTCAATGCAGATTTAGGAGCAAATTGTGCTCTCAGAGCAAACCTCCGTAGGACCCTGCAAACACCCTGGAGCTCCTGTGGGTCTTGTGCATAAGGAGGTGGGGAGAGGGGAGATCTGCAGATCTCATGAAGCAGGAGCAGACACTATGTGTGCAGTGCCGGGTTCAGTTTTGCGGTGCAGTGATTAGCTCAGACTCATAGTCCTAGATTCCAAGATCAGACGGGACCGCTGTGATCAGCTACTCTGACTTCCTGCGTAACACAGGCTGGGAGAACTTCCCTCAAACAATTCCCTTTGAACTAGAGCAGCTCTTTCCCAAATCCGTCCCTATCTTGATTTCCGAATGGCCAACAGTGGAGAATACACCCTGATCTTTGGTAAATTGTGCCAAAGGTTAGTTACTCTCCCTTCAAAAAATGTACCCCTTAGTTCCAGTCTGAATTTGTCTAGCTTCAGCTTCCAGCCGTTGAATCGTGTTGCAGAAATCAGAAGATGGATCTTCTGCAGTGTAAATCCTCTGTGTTCTTCCCCTCACAGAGAAGAGTCATAGCTAGGGTCCTATCAAATACATAGCCATGAAAAATGCCTCCTGGACCATGAAATCTGGTCTCCCGCCATGAACTCTGTGTGCTTTTATACTACACAGATTTCACGGGGGAGACCAGCCTTTCTCAAATTGGGATCCTAACCCAAAAGGGAGGTGCATGAGGGTCACAAGGTTATTTTAAGGGGGTTGTGATATTCTCACCCTTACTTCTGCGCTGCCTTCAGAGCTGGAGGGCTGGAGAGCGGCAGCTGTTGGCCGAGTGCCCAGCTCTGAAGGCAGCGCTGCTGCCAGCAGCAGCGTAAAAGTAAGGGGAGCAATACCACAACCCCTCCTATAATAACGTTGCAACACCCTCCCCTCCAACTCCTTTTTGGATCAGGATCCCTACAAGTACACTGTGAAATTTCAGATTGAAATAGCTGAAATCAGGAAATTCATGATTTTTAAAATCCTATGACCATGAAATTGACCAAAACGGACCATGAATTTGATAGGGCCCTAGTCATAGAGTTTAAGGCCAGCAGGGACCACCAGATCATCTACTTTGACCCCCTGTATGTCATAGGCTACCAACTGCACCCAGTGATCACACACTAAACCCAGCAACTGAAATGAGACCAAAATATTACAGCCCACAGGAGACTAGACTGCTATGTGCCTTAGGCGGAGCAGTAGGGACTGAGGTGCACCAGTGCCCCAGGTCCCCACAACCACAGGGAAAGAATTGAGTGAGTTCAGGGCAGGAAGGGGAGGCTAATACAGAGGAATGTATTTCAATCCTTAAGGTGCTGTAGCAGCCATTCAACAGCACACTTACCTCTCCCCAGATTCAGGGAGAGGATTCTGCTCCCCTTTTCCCCATCACAATACCCAGTGGAGTTACTAGAACTGGATGCAAAGCAGAGGGTTTGCTCCTCTGGCAGTAAAGCTTAGATAGACTCTAACTGGGATTCATACAAGTCACTGCGCAAGAGCAGAGCTTGTTCTACTGGATTCTTGTTTTCCCAGCTTGGGTTTTAAATCATCTCCTTGTACTGTGTGATTTTCCCCCTTCGCCCTGATAGCCTGATTTCACAGAACATACAAAAGGAGAGTGTCTAAATTACCTGTTGCCACTCAAACAAGAGATTTTGGAGTCATCATGGATAGTTCTCTGAAAACATCTGCTCAATGTGCTAACAGTCTGTTAGGAATTATTAAGAAAGGGATAGAGAATAAGGCAGAAAATATCATAATGCTACTATAGAAATCCATGATATGCCCACATCTTGAGTACTGCATGCAGCTCTGGTCACCCCCATCTCAAAAAGATACATTAGAATTAGAAATGGTACAAACAAGGGCAACAAAAAGGTTTAGGGGTGTGGAGCAGCCTCCATATGAAGAGAGATTAAAAAGACTGGGACAGTTCAGTTTGGAGAAGAGACGAGGAAGGGGAGATAAGATAGAGGTTTATAAAATCACGAATAGTGTGGAGAAAGTAAATCAGGAAGTGTTATCTAACCGTTCACACAACACAAGAACCAGGAGTCACCCAATCAAATTAATAGACAGCAGGTTTAAAACTAACTTAAGGAAGTAGGTATTCATACAATGCACAGTCAACCTGTGATACTCATTGCCAGGGGATGTTGTGAAGGACAAAAGTACAAGTGGGTTTAAAAAAAAGAATTAGATAAGTTCATGGGGAACAGATCTATCAATGGCAAATATCCAAGATAGTCAGGGTCACAACCTCATGCTCTGGGTGTCCCTAAACCTCAGACTGCAGAAGCTGGGACTGGATAACTGAGGATAGATCACTTGATAAATTGCCCTGTTCTGCTCTTTCCCTCTGAAGCACCTGGCACCGACTATTGCCAGAAGACAGGCAGGATACTGGGCTAGATGGACCATTGGTCTGACCCAGTACGGCCATTCTTATGTTCTTAAACTAGTATCCAGGCGTTCAAGGCCAGGACTTCAAACGCAACATCCGATTGATTTTAACACATAGTTTAACAGTAATGAACACACAAAGTGGCCTCAGGAAGTGGAAGGTAAGACTTGTTATCTCATATCACATCATTAAGTGCTTCACTGCTGGTTCCCTAGACTTATATCTGTGCTGTGCTAGAGTACTTTAACATTCCCGTGAAATCCAAAGGGGATGGTACAATACATCTGGTACATGGGGAAGCACTGGAAGATCACTTTTTCCTGGCACAATATGGACAGAGGGGAGGTTAATTCCTATGATATGGTATCCACTGTCACCATCTGATGCTTCAGAGAAAGGCAAACTAGATACAATTATGGAGCTTGTTACCTGTATAGTGCTGTATATTAGGAAGAGAAATTACTTCCTGACCCCTGAAGATAAGAAGTAAACAAAGAGATGAAGACTGATGTCATGGCAGGACCAGAGTTAAGGTAGTTATGATGGTACATTTCTCTGAGCATGATCGATGATGCATGTGTTGAATGGTGACAACTCAAGACTCTGCTGTCTGTAGGATACCGTTGATTCATTATTGGGTGGCATATTTAACGTAACTTGATTTCTTAATTTTTTTCACCTTTGGATTGGTGGTTGTAATTAAACAAGCTCAAGAGTTATACAACCATATTTTGTGTTAGGGTCGTCTTCACATCTGCAAATGCAACCAAAGCTATTGCTGATCATAATTTGGACAGAGCTGCGCTGCTAAAAAGCCCACTGATAAACAGACAGTGTAGTATTTTTCATTTAAAATGAGAGGGGAGGGATAGCTCAGTGGTTTGCGCATCAGTCTACTAAGCCCAGGGTTATGAGCTCAATCCTTGAGAGGGCCATTTAGGGATATGGGGCAAAAATCTGTTGGATGATTTAATCAGGGAGTGGTCCTACTTTGAGCAGGGAGTGAGACTAGATGATTTCCTGAGGTCCCTTCCAACCTGGATGTTCTAAGTGTCAGAGGAAACTACAAAGGTTCAGAAATGTGGTTCCAGTTGAATGAGTCTCACACAGTTTGGACACTTATGCCACTCAGATCCACCCCTTTGGTAATCAAACACTGGAGATTGGCTTCTCTTGAATCCTGCTTTCAGCTAGGCTGGAAATGCCCTAGCAATGGCCTTTTTAGCCCAGTATTTTAGTACTTCTGCTTCCAGCTGAAAAGAGGAAGTGGGGAAGAGCACTAATATTTTACAACACAAAGGGAATGGAACTTTTGCTAACCTCAGAAAAGTCAGGGTCAGTTGAATCTGAGCCACATTTTGACACTGACTCAGACAAGGAAGCACCTTTTTCCATGAGTAGCCTCATTAAAATTGGAGGGACTGACTCCCCGAGAAAGGTACTAGTCAGTGCGAATCAGAGTAACAGAATCTGGCCCCTTGTGATTCAAGTAAGGGCTTCAATCAGCCCCTGGTTTAGCTGAACCTGGTCACCTACCTGGAACAGGCTGAGAGTTATAGTCACTGAAAACTGAAAATAATAGTAATAAAATAATATCAGCTGGCACCTGTTATTAGTAGAGCTCAAAGTACTTTGCAAAGGAGGCCAGTACCTTTATCTGTATTTTATAGATGGGGAAACTGAGGCACAGAGAGGTGATGTGACTTGTCCAAGGTCACCCAGCAGGACAGCGACAGAACCAGAAGTACAGCCCAAGCCTCCTGAGTCTTTGTGCAGTGCTCTGTCCAGGAGGATTACCAAAGGAACGGGGGAGAGTCCATCACTTGGAGTCTTTAAATGGAAACTCCCTATTCAAAGAAATACACTCACATTCAACTTCTGGTTACTGGTATGGATGCAGGAATGACTGGGTGAAGTCCTGTGGCCTACAGTCTCCAGGGGGTCAGCTTAGAGGACCTTAACGGTACCTTCTGGCCTTAAAATCCATGAATCTAACCAAGGGCCACTCTTCTAGTGCTGGAATGTTGCTGCTCGAGGGTGTCTTGTGTTTCATGGCATACTCTCCCTTTCTTCTAGAAAAGTCTCTCGCTACATGCTTAGGGTCCCGAGCTCTAGTCTAGAGGTGGCTGCAGACAGTGGAGACTGCTGGGGTTCCTTTCAAAACAATGAACCCACATTTCTGAATGCATGAGGCCTTTTCTCCCTACTGAGAGTCACCTGCTTGCCAAGCTTTCTTTGATTTCAACGGGAGATTCACCTTCAAAAGAATGGCAGGATCAGACCTCATCTAGATCATAGAAATAAAAGACCAGCCATTTCCTCTGCCAAACAGACCGAATGCCCTTGCCCATGAGATCTAATCTTGTCAGTTGTTTCATGGAACCTGGCTTCCTGAGCAGAGAAGATCCAGTCCAGGGCAGAGAGTGAGATGTCAAATCCAGAGCTTTGGGAACGTGAGGCAGGCATGGAGAGAAGAACACAAGTGCAAAGCCACTGGGGAACCAAGAATGAAAAGAAATCAGGTGCCTCTGTTGCTGTGCTTCATAATAACCGGCCTGGGCCAGTCCGTCCATCCACCCAATCTCATTCAAAGTCAAGCAGCAGAGATGCTTTCTCCACCGCCCATTGAAGAGCAAAGTGAAAGATGTGCAAAGGAGTCAAGGTCAGAGCTACTAGATCACTTCTCGAATGAACAGCCCAGGCACATAACTGCCAGCTTTCTCAAGCGCACACATAGAACAGTATAGACACAAAGCCAACCGCCCCAGTCACACTGCAGCTTCGCAGGGCAGGCGGACAATTCTCAGGAAGTACGGAATGATATATGCTCGAGGACACAGTTTCCAGATGTCCTTGGTATTTCAAGATCAAAGCTACAACGGGACTCCTTTCCTGCTCTGTTTACGGAGTGGTACGGGTAAAGTCATCAGGGGGAAATGTCGCTTCTGGAATGCAAAGAGAGCATTTGTATTTCAATATGAAAAGCAGAATTGTACCGAGCTGTGATACAGCAAATTAGGCTGAAGTATTCACAGGCCTGTAGCCCTGGTCTAGAGGCTGAAATTAAGGTCACCCCTGATTTCAAAATACACTGCTTGATTGGGGGAAAAAATCAACACCATTCACTTTCCCTATAGCGCCCGCTGTGGGTGATTGGGATGCTATCAGATTTCTGGGCACTGCAACTGTTACAAGTGGTGGCACGAGGCTTCTGTATCCATTTATGGGGCCAGTCACATACCTCTTACTTCTACATAACCTTCAATTCTTCCCCGCAGTTTCATTGACGTCAGTGGGACTACTCACAAAGGGTTACTCACGTGATTGATTACCTTTTGCAGGATCCGGGCCTAGCTTTGTAAAGCACCCTGGAGGAATCCTTTGGGGATGAAGGCAGAGTATAACATAAAGGGCCAGATCTGCCGGTGGTTTCGATTGGCAGTGCTCCATTGATTTCAATGCACTAAGGCTGCTGGTCTCCAGCTGAGCATTTGACTCACGTTACTGCACCAGTACTCCCCAAAATGGGAGTTTTGCCATTGATTTCAATGGGAGCAGGAGCGGGCTCATTATTATTTTTGGATTAGCAAGAGGGCCGGCCATTTTATTGTAAATTGCCAATGTTTTCTTTTATATATAAAATTCCTCAATCCTTTCATGGAAATGGTCACTAGAATTTAATAGTGATCAACCCAATAACAGTCTAAAATTGTACGTACAGTTTAACAGCGAATGAGATCCTTTCCATGGAATTTTTAAAACCACCTTATGGGATTTAATAGAAAATTATACTGCTACCATACAGTTCTATGGCTTGGTTTAAAAATTCCATAGTAAGTGTTAGCATTCCCCAATGAATCCGAGAGCACTTCTTCTTAGGGGTCTGAAAAGAATCACCAGTGAAGTCCATTGCTGGCCCCTTACATTCCCACAATTGGCTAGGCACATTGCTCTGATTCTCTAGTCCAGCCATCTGAATTCGGATTACTCTGTGCACCATATAAATTACCTCCCGTACCATAGAAAAGTTGCTTCTTGTTTCCCATTAAAGCACCGTATCACCTTTAATTCTATGAATCGTACAGTCTCTCTTTAATGGCCCAATCCTGCAAAGTTGCTTCTGGTGGGATTGCAGGGTGCTCTGCACCTTGCATGATCAGGGGCCTAATAGCCCCACGCTTGATCGACTGCTGTCCTGATACACAATTCTGATTTGCATCTCCAGTATTAAGGGGAAACATTGTATTCTATCAAATTAACAAGCTACCACTTTCCACCAACTAGTTCTCATGCCCTCAAGGCATCCTCTGGAGATTTCCACGACTCGCCAATGAAACATTCAAGCTACAAGAAGCCCAGTCACTTCCCATCCATTTTTTATGGTCCCATGGAAACAAAGAGTCCCTGCCTGGCAATTGCTTGTTCAAGCTCTCAATAAATCATTGCACAACTAGCAGGGGCATGTGATCTCTGTGTCCTCGCCTACGGGATCAGACAGACTCACATCCCCTTCGCACTATTTACCCTCCCGGAACCTCCCTTCCAAAAACAAAAAAAGAAGAGGGCATTTTTGCATGAAGCATCGGGCAGAGAATCCGTTTCTTTCAGGCTTTTTTATTTGCAGAGGCTCCTTGGGTTTTGTTTTTGGAACCAATCCCATACATGTGCTGTGCTGATGCTAAGCCAGAGTCTTAGACAGGGAGGTGGTTTTGCAACAGCTCAGCCAGCCAGAACAGAGACTGAGGAGAGAGGAACAGACACAGTGACTCCTCTGTTGGAAAAGTTCCCTTTTGACTTCTCTCAGGGAATTCTCCTGCTCACCCGCTACCCCTATCTACCCATGGACTCTAATCTACACACCAGACCCAGACTACTCCTTCTTCCAGTGCACACGCAGCTTTCCACTCACAATAAGTGAAGGGGTAACGTTTTCCATTCTATTCAAAACATCATTGTCCCGACACGCAGGGCACCCGTCCCCACTCTCACGCTCTCTCTCTTCTCATGTAACTGTTGTACAGCAATACAGAACCTTCTGGCTTAATCCATATGGACCAACAGTGGATACTAGACACAGGAATTGGTACTTGTGCCCCATCTCCAAGGCAAACCACCAAACCTCCCTCCCTTGTAGGGCCCAGTCTCCAACACAACAGAGTTGCTGAATGTTTGGCTGCATTTAATATTTTACTGCAGTGTTGCCGACTCTCAGGATTTCATCATGAGTCCTTGGTGTTTTGTTCAAAGCCGCCGCCAAGGGCAAGTCAGCAGGTGAAAAACTGAGCTTTCATTTAAAGAACAAAGTTTCTAGCCCTCCTGGTTTCAGAGGGAAGTTTCAAAACATGACCTGAGAGCCTCCGAAAGGCCCAGGAATCAGAAGGCAAATAACCCTCCAACCTGTTATCATTTTTAAAATCTCATGATGTTTAAGCCAATCTCATAATTTGGGGCTGGGGGCAGTCTGATCCACATTGAAACTGGTATAACTGACATCAGAGTTTGTCCCAGAGGGACCTATAGGATCTGGAAGTGGTACCAGAGCCAAACAAAACTTTTGGCTCTAGTACCCTACACTATAGTTCAAGCTATACTTGACTTTACCTTCCCCACTAGCTCATTCAAAATCTCTCATCAGTGATAATGTGTAGGTACCACAGGAGTGCATGCCAAGGCACATCAGCTGGAGTACAAGCTTATAATGGTCTTAACTTATTGCATAAAAACTTCCCCAAATTTTAGGGCTGTTCAGATCCAGGTCTTTGGTTTGGGCCTATATAAAGAGCTACAGATGAGCCCCAAAGTTTGGCTCCAAATCTGGTTCAAAGCATCACCTGAATACTTGTATGCGTATTGAGATCTAGTGTTATGGTTAGAGTCCAACTCTCTTTCATTCTCACCCATTAGATATTGCTGGTGATGCAAACTGGGCCTAATCCAAAGGCCATTGAAGTCAGTGGAAAAACTCCCTCTGACTCCAGGGGCTTTGGATCACGGATGAACACGACGTTGATTTGAAATTAAACCGCACAGCCACATAACCCAAAAGGAAGAGAAGTCACCCTTTGGGTGACAATTCAGTGTTTTTAGGAAGTGCTGGTAATAAGTTTAAGCACGTAATCCCCCCGCCACAAAAAAGAGGGCATTTTTGCATGAAGTTCTCAGTTTTAGGGCTGGTCAAGTGGTAAAAAGGAATATTTAACTGCCTCCTACAGCATGGAGTTGGAACTTCTCAACTCTGTGGCAGCCCTGGAGGCTGTTCCAACGAGAGTTGCCCTAAAGACCTGGACTGCAATGCAGAGAAGATCTTTCTAAGGCACTATACAGACTTCAAGACGAATGGATTACACCGTCTCCAAACAGTGGGGCGTAACTCCACAGAGTTCAGTGGAGATGCTCTTGATTTATAGTGAGAACAAAATCCAAACTTTGCTTTGTTAAAGAGAAGAGAAAGACACGGGCAGAGGCTTGCGGAGGAATTTAAATCTGACCGCTTTTGGAGGGGCATGTTCTGTGCCCCGTTGCAGCCCTGGGGCCGGAGGAGCTTTGGGCCCCTGCTTGCCTCCCTTGTGTACACCCCTCCTTATGAGCATCTGTATTAACCCATTTGTTACTGAAAACCTCCTCCCCCAGTGTGCATTGCTTTGCTGGTGACTTAGATTAACTCCCAATTATACCTCCATTATCAATGAGCTGCCAGAGCACATGCCAGTCTTGTTGGCAGCATGGGAGTGTGTCTTTGCCAGACGGGCCTGGCACATGCTGCAGCACTGAGCGGGGTATAGACACTGGGTTTATTAAACATTAATGGCTCCAACCTCAGAAAGAGCGTCTCTCCCACCGCTAATAAAAGGGATTGTTTGGGTTTCTCCTGACACGAGCAAAGAGAGATTTAGAATGATCCGGACCTTCTGAAAGACTCCGGGCCTGCGCCAGGGACAGAGCCAGGAAAGGGGAAGCGTGATAGGTGGCCGTTAGCCACTTTTGTGCTCTTGATCTACTGGGAAAGCTCTGAGCCCCGGGACAAGTCAGGGTTATGCTTGGCTTCCTAGGATCCCCCCTAGACCTCAGGACATCAAGACTAACTCTAGTGGGGTGCAGTGCCCAACCTGATCTTAGGGCCTGGGTTAAGTCTTGCACAGAGTTCTGTTTTCCAGCGAAGTCCTTGGATGGGGAATATTCAGAGGTGGCTTATCTGTCCACTACCGTAAGGTAGAACTGGGGGAAAATGTTTCCTCTGAACATTTGTTTTGATGGAATTTTTTTCTTCCTCAGCACAACGTACAATTTCATGGGAAAGGTCTATTTGCATCAAAAATGGATATTTTGGGGTTTTGGGGGGTTTTTTGACAAAAGCCTGGAAAGTTTTGAAGAAAACTTTCTGAGGAAAACAAACACATTCTCCCTCCCCACCCATTTCTTCGTGGGGACGTGGTGTAATTTCCCAATCAGCTCTAATGTAAAGCGCTCTTTATGCAGTGAGAGGGACACGAAAGGGATTTTGCTGAAGTGAGAAGCTCACATACACACACACCCCGTCCTGGGCTTCAGAAAGTGACCCGCAGCCAGGGGCAGCTCGCTCATTTACTGGTGTGCTGGGTGTTTATCTGCTGGTAGAAATATTTTGTTTGTTTTGGCATAAGCTTTATGGCTCATCTGAAAAATTTCACGGAGAACCGAAGGTCGAGGAGGGAGGCAAATGTTTTAGTGAGAGACAGATGATTTTATGAGTGTTAAACCACAGTGTTGCTAAGTACTTATCTATTATTTACTGAAGACAAGGTTGGGCTCACTTCTAAAAAGCACAAGCACAAGCTCTATCTAGACTTCCTCACACCAGCGTGGGTTGCCCATCGAGCTAAGTCCAGCAAGCCACACTGCACCTGCTTAGGGTTCTCGCTGCAGGCGTCGGTTATTTTAAGCCTTTCAAACCTTGGCTTCAGAGACGTCTTCCCTTTTTGTACTTTCAAAAGAACACATCTGTGAAGACATCGTCACGACATACCTCCGCCCGAGTCCGATCTGTCATGATAACCTGCTCTAATGAGCTTATAGCTCCCCTCCTGGCATGCAACCACCTTGCAGCTGCACACACCGAACGAGACGCGAGGTAATTAGAGCAACGTGCTTTCATGCACAGACAGAATAAAGGATCACGAAGACAGCAATCTAATTCACTTCACTGTTAATAGATTGTATCCGTGTCACCCTAATGCAAACATAATGATAAACTGTGAAGAAATAGAGACAAAGGCCCGGACTTGTTAGTTACAAAGCCACGCAAGTACATTCAGGCCAGTATAGTGGGACGTAGGACTTTACTTTCTGTTCACACTAGAGCTGGTGTGGGTGACAAGATCTGGATCTGGATTTAGGATCAAATGTTTCCAAAATTCAAGGGGGGATTGGATCAAGATCCAAGATTATATCAAACTCCATCCAGGGAATGGATCACTTGATGATTACCTGTTCTGTTCATTCTCTTTGGGGCACCTGGCATTGGCTATTGTCAGAAGACAGAATACTGAACTGGATGGACCTTTGCTCTGACTCAGTATGGCCGTTCTTATGTTCTTAAGGTCCAGAGCTCGGCTTATTATAGAAATAGGGCTGCCCAAGCCACAAAGTTCAAATCGAGATCTAAACTTCCTCTCTGGTCCACCTCTCATTAATACCTTCTTTATAGCTGACACCCATAGGCTTTGCTTTCCTTTAGTGATGGGGACACGAGAGAAGTCATGATTTACGGTCAATGGCAGAAGACTCAGAAAAGGCTGATGTTCTCTCCCACGCCCCCTATCCCCAGCACCCAGCAAAATCGTAAAGTCACATACTGAGGGGCTCCCTCCATTTTTATTCACACAAACTCACGCTCATTTTAATGAGAACAAGCCTGAATAAAGAACAGGTGAAAGCTGAGGAAGGAGACTCAGGATTTGGCTCCAACATGCTGCTTTTCTGTGACCTCCCTCTCAGTGTGATTGTAGCATATCCCAGATCACAGGTTACGCTATAAACAATGGATCAGATTCCTCGCTAGTTTTAGTTAGCGTCGCACCAGTGATTTCTGTTGAACGAGGCAGATTTACACCAGCTGTATCCTTGTTTACAGAAAAAAGATTAGGTGCGCAATTGCAGGTGTGTTTATTTTATTCTGTGATCCTGCCAATGAATTAGAAGTTAATACCATTGTGGCCCTCTCTTCTCTCGCCTCATGTGGAGCTGCCTGGGGGGAAGTGGCACCATTATCACAAGCTAAACCAGACCGCTAGTGAAGACAGCGGACGTCACGGCTTTACGCTGCATCTTTGTCATTGCTGGCCTGCATCTATCTCCTTAGCCACAGCTTCGCAGTTCAAGGTACAATATTTTACATCCCTTTGTCCTTCAGCACCTCATTCTTGGGGATAGCCCAGCCACTTTGCAGGACAATGCTGCTGCCCCCGAGGCCTGAAAATTCACTTCTCATTACCACGCATGCGACAATCCTTGCTATGATCAGTGATGACAGAACTGAGGGCCACAGCAGCTGAATTGCACCAGGATCTACCTTATAGCACAGTGCACAGAGCCACAGAAAGAGCTCAAGAGTTATCTGAGCTGAATCATCCATGTTTCCCCTCCCAGAAGCACAGTACAATCTTGCCCTCAGACTGCCACAATTTTATTTTTTTCTGAGAGAGAGAATCGGTGCATTATTCTGGCCTTATGCATAACATTTGATTGTTCTTTCCTCAGGCAAAAGTGCTGCTTGCTTCCCAAACAGGTTTGGATGTGTCAAAAATAAAAATCATCATCTCTTTGGCCAGACTTACCCTACTTTCACAACGTGAGCATATTCTGGTCGCTCCTTTGCTGATGGCACCACAGAAGAGGTAACAATATCCCCGCTCAGCCCCATGCAGTCACCATCTGATGTTCGGAGAAATGTAATAATGCAGCCCAGCATTGCTCTGCAAAGCGGCCACATAACCATCTCTTACAACAAGCATCGTACACAGAGAGTGGACAAAACTGACTGGAATCCTGCATCTCCTTTCTATTACAAAGCAGGTGGCTGAGGGGCCTACAAAGGCTTTCACAGATAGATCACTGCTCTGACTCTGCCCATGTTGGAAGTGACTGAGGGACAATACAGGCCCTATTGGTCAATAAGAGCTTTTTCGTTGGCTTCATTAGTAGCCGTTTTGTGGCCCTGAGCATAAGGCCCTGTGGGTCTAGAAGCCAGGCCTGCAGAGCTGCTAGCTATAACCATCTCGTGCTCCACTGCCCATGACCGGCTGTGGACGTAGAGCATGCGAAATCGGTCCTCATGGGGTCTGACAGACAGCAGCCCCATGGCTCCTGATTGGCTCCCTGCCCTATATAAACCTAAGGGGCGTTCCAGGCTATGTCCAGGCAATAGTGTGGATTCCGTGTAACTACCATGGCTGCTCCTTGCTCCTGAACTCCTCTCCTTGGCCTTGGCCTGATTTGGACTTCGACTTCCAACTTAGACTCTGAAACCTGACTCGGACTCCAATCCTTGGTACCAAGCCTGGCCTGGAGCCCGACTATGCACTGCTCCACTACTCCTTGCCTCAGGTTTACCCTACTCTGACCCTTGGTTCCGACTGCTTCTGTTGGGGTCCTGACCCTGAGTTTGCCATTGGCAACCTATGTGAAATGAATCTGTGCCTCTTAGTTGAGAGAACTCAACTGGGTTCCATACATGGGTAATTGGATTAAATTCTATGGCCTGTGACACACAAGAGATCAGACTAGATGATCTAATCTTCCTTCTGCTCTTAAAAATCTCTGACACTGGTAGAAAAATCAAAATAAAATTTGCACCAGTGCTGAAGCATTTGAAGGCTGTTTTTGTTCTGCTGGGTTTCAAAACTGACCAGCTCTTTAAAAAAATTCCTGCCATTTTTTAAAAATTCAAATTTGTTCATTTTCAAAAGTTTTCTGAAACAAAAACTTTCAGTTTCAAGACTGGAAATTTTCTTACTAAGAAATCTGTTTATTTTGAAAACCAGCTCTCATGTGTGACTAGGCTGCCAATCAAAATTGGCAACAGAAAAACAACCCATCCCCTGTACCACAATAAAGGGAATTTTTGTTGAAACATGGAAAGTTTTGAGAAAAAACAAAATGTTTTGGGGAAAAATTCATTTTTCCAAAAATTTCCAAATTTCTATTGAAAAAATTTCCAGCAGCTCTGGTAGTAAATGAACATCCATATCAGAAAACCGCCATCACAATTAGCAACCTCACAGTGAAGAGCAAAGATTTAAAACTGGCCTCTGCGGTGCCCAAACCTCTTGTTTTACCAGGTGGATCTTCCAGGCTGGGGTTGAGGCTCCTTGTTAGTGCAATGATTGGAAGCCTGTCCTGCAGCGGTGCTGTGAATATTAATATCCTTCACTTCTACCACTGTATGTGTAGTGTGGTTTACACAGCGTAGACTTGTTGGGAAGAAAACTTGGCTCTGCGGCTCTTTCTGCCTATGTTGGACAGGCACAAAATAATTAGATGATAAGACACGAGGGTGGGAGCAAGCAGGGTCATCTTTGATCAGCGATGGACAGAAAGGAGAAGAGGAGGGTTTTAAGGAGAAATTCAAAGGAGGAGACGGAGGTCTTTGGAGGGCACAGGAAGGAGGAGGTTTCCTAAGCAGACTCGGCCACCCGGAACAATGCACACCACAAAATTAAACTTATGGACAACTTTAGAGATGCTCGCGTTGCATCAGCCATCACAAGCCAAATGTATAGGGCCTGTTGCACTGCTACCTTTCCATTATGCCAGTGCAAAGTGGGTGCAAAATGGGAACTCAAACCTTACTACAGAAGAACTACATATGCGATTGGGCTCACCTCAGTGTAATACTCAAACAAGTGTGTTATTTGCCCAGTAACTGGCTGGATATGTGCAAACATGCAAGCGTCAGTAACGTTTATTTATGTTACCTGCCAGATCCTCATCTGATGTAAATCAGCCTTAGCGCTGTTCCTTCTCTGGGCTTACACTCATTTAACTCCAGAGAAGGAAAGGGAGCTAAGCTGATTTACACCAGATAAGGATGTGGCCCATAGTGTTTTAAATCACTAACAGGATGTAAGTGCAGGTGGAGAAATTCCAGGGAGCCTGATTCTTCTCTTGCAGTGCAATGTCACTGGCATGAGAACACGAAGTAGATAATGCCCATAGGGCCCAAATCCCGAGAGGTGCCGGCCAACAATAGGAACAGAAGGGACCTCACAGCACTGGGCCCCTAAAAAGCACTACTAAATTCAAATAAGCAAACCAGTGTCCTCTGGTAGCTTTGGCTCCAGCTTGCCATTTACTCACTGGCCACTAAAGTCTCTGTGAACAGACACTGGTTTGCTCAACCAGTAGATCTTCACACACGGCAAAATTCAGGAGCGATACATACAATGGCATGAGCTAGACTCGCTTACGCTCAGTCTCTCCGAACCTGCACCCCACATGCAAGGGAGTGTAAAAGTTGGCCTAACTTACACGCTGAGGAGTCAGAGGAAGAGGTGTGTTGAAGTAAGCAAGGGGCCAGCTGGTTTTAGTGGACAGCGGCCCTATCAGCACTCCAGCTCGAGGAGAAGGCCGGTTTGGGGGCTGCATCGACAGGCGTCAGGAGCTCTGGGTTTGATATTAGGATTTGACGCCCTGAGTGACCTTGAGCAAGTCTCTGCCTCAGCTGTATGACTGGGAAAATAACACCTCTTTTCTCCCGCCTCTTGTCTATTTACTTTGCAAGCTCTTTGGGGCCAGGACTGTGTCTTACTATATATGGATATTAGAGAGACCAGCCTGGCTACAAGAGTGCATACATCTATCGAGTACAATGGGGGCTTCTAAACCTGCCGTACTACAAATAATAATAGGTGCTCTTATGATGTATTCTGTTTTACACCTTCCTCTGGCAGTTAGGCATCTAAGACGTGACATTAGATATTAAACTGTCAGCAAGTATATGCTAAATGTAGCACAATATTCTAGCAGGCCTTTGGCCCCTGCCCATACCCCTCGCCGTGCTACGCTGGGTGAAGGACAGCCAGCGGCAGCTCCCTGCCTGCTGAATTCCAACGTTCCAAGCGTCAGCACTCGGGTTTTTATTAATTATTTGGCAGGAGAAGCGAAAGAAGCTCCCTCCCCTGCCATTCATGTAGGAGCACAATTGCCTTCCTGATGAAGGCCCAGCCCTGCCAACAGAGCAAAGGAGACACACTGCAGCTTTCGGTCAGCTGGAGAGTTTACTGAAGGCAGCAATTTTCCAGTTGCATGAAGAGTTGCCATTAGATGGCTTATGATCACAGATTGCTAAATTACTTAACAGCTGGAGCCGAGCAGCCTTTGAGTCGGCATTCTTTGTTGTCAGGGCGTGTGTGTGCGTGCGCCTCCCCAGCCTTTGACCAAAAGAGAAAAGGAAATTCAGCAATTTGCTTTGAACAGCCCGAGCCACTCGAAACGATCACAGGTTGCAACATAAAAGAAGGGGAGCAAGAAATGGTTAAAACAACCAGCAAGTCCTGCAATATAGGGCCCAACCCTGCCCAGCCTCTTTAACCGGGGGCAACTTATTTAGTCTCCCAAACTCAACCTCTGCAGCTGGGGATACGACTTACTTATCTCAGAGGGGTCTTAGGAGACTTTATTCAATGGCCTGATTGTGGCCATTCTACACCAGTGGTCTCAAAAATGGGGTGCGCAAGACCATACACTAGGGGCTGCGACCCTAGGAGTGCCCCGGAAACAAACAGCGCAGCGCAGCTGGAGAAGTGCCATGAGAACAAATAGGGCAGCGCAGCCGGAGGAGCACCATGGAACAAACAGGGCAGCTCCCCCCGTTCCCTACTGCCCCCCTCCCCCACAGCCTCAGCTTGTTTGGCTCCACGTGGAGCCAGCGGCTCTGAGTGGAACTATAAGGGGAGTCCCGGGGAGCAGTAAGGAAGCGGAGTTGGGGGTTGGATGGGTCAGGAGTTCTTGAGGCGGAGGCCTGTCAGGGGGTGGGAGTGTGGAAAGGGGTCGGGGCAGGCAGAGAGCGGGGGAGCCTTTCAGGAGGCAGGGGTGTGGAGAGGAGTTGGGGCAGGCAGGGAGCGGGGTTGGGAGTTCTGGGGGTCTTGTCAAGGTATGGGGGGAGCAGTTGGATAGGCATGGGAGTCCCAGGAGTCTGTCTGAGGGCGATGGTGTGGATAAGGGTTGGGGTAGTCAGGGGACAGGTAGCGGGTAGAGTCCTAGGGGAGCAGTTAGGGTGTGTGGGGGGGGTCCTCAGGAGGGGGCAGTCAGGGGACATGGAGCAGGGGGCGGGAAGTGGGAGGGAGTGGATGGGGGCAGGGCTCCTCCCCACCCCCCGGTGGAGTGTCCTCTCTTTTGATTGTTGAAATATGGTAACCCTAGGCAGGAGGAGCGTTGCCGGAGCAAAACAAAAAGGGCAGCCGGGAGGAGCTCCACCCTAAGATTGGCCAGGCTGCTGCCCCTTACAGTCCATGTATATAATTTATAAATAAACAAACATACATATATTGGGGGTGCACGCTCAAAAGTTTTTTACTGATAGGGATGCGCGATCAAAAAAGTTTGGAGACCACTGCCCCACACAGCCATTCAGGGGGAGTAAGACACTCCCGTACTCTCTGTGTAGCCTCCCTGTCTGTGTGAGGCAGGCAGGAGGTGGGTGGAGAGAAGGACAGATCGGGGCTGAGCCTTGTCTCTGCCCACTCCAAGGTGCTAGCCAGTGAAGCAGAGCCTTTGAAGGGGGTGGTTGTGGTCTACTTTGGGTCACTTCCCAGCTGGAAGCATGTGGGGAAGGGAGAAGGCACAGGGCTTTGTATGCAGAACCCTTGGGCCAGGATGTCTCGGTGGTGACAAGGGCTGAGGGTTCACGTAGCTAGAGATCCCTGTTAAAGCTAACAAACCCCACTGGCTCGACCTCCCCCACCCCGAACTTCTGGGATCACTAAATGACCTTCCCGGGGTACCTCCAGGAGGTTATACTGCCCTACTCACAAGCACTGGATGTGTCTGAAACAAGGAAAACTATTAGGGGAAAAGTGAACACACAATCAACATAGGAACACACAGCGACCATCTATCTATATGAATAAGTAAAACACGTCCCACAGTAACGTTCACAATAGCCTGTTAACCCGCTTCCCCACCTGTCAGCGTGAATGTGCTATAGGCAAATGTCTCTACCTCATCACTTCCTACTTTCTGCTCTGCTAACTCCCACTCAGGGCCTGGGATCAGTGGGCAAGATGGTCCAGAATCCTGAGGTGCCCTCGTCAGGCTGGTCTCCAGGCCCCTTGGACGTGCTACCTGGTCTTGTCCCGAAGACTCCCCCACCTACCAGTTAGAGTGTTGTCAGTGTTATTTAGAGGCTGGAGCTCACTCAGCGGAGAAGCTGTCCTTTGCTGCTTTAGCAGAGAGCCCTCTCTGCCTAGCCCCATTAAAGA
The DNA here is from genome assembly GCA_007922305.1 of Dermatemys mawii. Lineage (NCBI taxonomy): Eukaryota > Metazoa > Chordata > Testudines > Dermatemydidae > Dermatemys > Dermatemys mawii. The sequence goes on along the minus strand of ML677349.1, from coordinate 2,691,010 downwards.
TCTACCACTTAGTCATCTCCCATCGAAGAATCCGCCCACAGATTTTTCATATAAATGTCTACATTGTGGGTATTTAGAGCTGTCTCCTAATACAAAAACCCTTTTTTAACATGATCACCCAGTGCTCAGTCAGCTTGCTAGCTATGAACTCCATATCACCATTCTTGCTGTAGTCAAAGCTGGGCGCACCTTTTCCTCAGGCCTACGAGAATAACCCAGCAGGGTTTGCTAAGCAGACAGCAAAGCAGACAGTAAGGCATGTAGTCATAGGGAGAATGTGAGGTACCAGGGGCTGCCCCATGAGAGCTGTGGCAAAGGAATGACCTCAGGTTATGATCCACCTTGCAGTGGTAAAGTGTAAGTAGGTTAAATGCAACAGTAACACCTGGCTGGGGGAATTAGCCGATCATTCAGTGTGACCAAGACCAAGCCCCTCATCCTAACTCTCACCCTATCCACTGGCACTAAGGCACTATGCCAGGAAAGGAGAGACTATCCCATCCTGATCCGTTTCATCCCAGCTATGCTCGGATCTTTACTTAATTTTACTTCTTTTGCCCCATCCTCCTTTTCTGTCTGTGCTTTTCATTCATAGACGATCATCAGAAACCGTTTTCTAAATGACCTCCCTAAACGTACACATGCATCCCAGCCAAATTCTACTCATTTGTCAGTTCTGCCACACAGTGCTCACACGGGTGATTTCATTCAGTTCCTAGCAGAGGACTTAGCTCTTCTGCAGTCAGACTTTCCCTTTGCCCACCTGACTGTTGCTCACATTAAGCATGTGCATCTTCGCTCAGGTATAAGGTGTGGAGCTGGCCAAATCAAGTTATCTAACAGGAGGAAAAATCCTAGTGAAGGTAAGGCAGTTTGTAGGTTTCACATGAGTTTGCAGGTCGAGTCTAACTTGGCTTTGTTTTTCAAAACTCCCACATTTTACCAAAGCCAAGAAATTTTTACAGAAAACAGTTCTTTAAAAAAAGATTTTTGTTTTTGTGGGTTTTTTAAATACAACCCCGCCCCCTCTACATTTTCTCTGGAAAATCTGAAAGAAACCACACATTTTTAAAACTTCCCCCAGAGAAATGATTTCCCTTTTTTCCACCAGCTCTGTCTATTTCATTGATACAGATGTTTCCTTAACTTTACATTTAGCAAAATATAGATCCTGAGTAAAATTTTCAAAAGCGCCTCTGCGACTTAGGCTTCTTAAGTGCCGTTTTCAGAAGTGACCTGGGCCCTTAGGAAGCTAAGTCTCACTGACTTTCAAGAATGCTTAGGCTCCTAGGTGTATAGGGCAGTTTTGAAAATGGCACTTAGAAGCCTAAGTCATGGATGCGCTTTTGAAAATTCCACCCCCTCTTCCTTTTCTTCTGAGGGAATGAGAGTAACTGAGTGGAGCAAACACAGGATCTAGAAGACAAACATCTGATTTGTTGCTGTAAGTACCAGAAGCGGGTGAAAAACACAGCAGAGTGAAGAGGAAGATGATCCCATTTGCAATGGGAAACTGAACAAACATTGGTACATTTTCATAAGAGGCAGAGACTGATCAGATCATTTCTTCCCATCTCCTGTAAATGCAGAATTGTTCCTTGTATAGTTATTCATGTTTGTTTCTATAGGGTCTAGTTTTACTCATGCCAAGAGAAGGGGTTTCCACTGCTTCTCCGGGAAGATTATTCCATAGTCTGTGTTCATAACACCGATCACAGATGTTGCTCAGAACCTCACAATGTATCCCATGGCTGTACCACCTGTACTGGTCTTTCACAAGCCTCTTATAAGGGAATAATGGATCTAGCCAGAGAAATGCAATGCACTGATCCAATTAATTCACCACATGGCAGACAGGCACATCCGGATATTTCATTCTCCTCATGACAAAAGAGAGCAATAAGAATGGGAATGACAATGAGCCTTAAGATTGTAATTGAGTGGGACTCGTTAGATGTTTTCCTGTTGGTAGTACCCTGGGGATCTCATTTTAGACTCCAGCTCAGAGCCTGGAGCTGTGGAGGCTGAAGACAAGAACTGCCTTCGAATAAAAATGCTGCTCTGGTATTTCTGTGTAGCTCCTCACTGGACTTGACATTCTCATCTACTCTCTGCCCCTGGCAAACTTCTCTAGTGGCGGCTCTTCAGCTCTCAGCTCCACACAGGGAAATTAAAAAGCCCCATAATATATTTCATTAATCTAGTTAGGAAGGGAGCTAGCTGCACTGAGCTATGCTGCACAGGAAACTTTGCATAGGCAAGGTTGCTTCACTCTTCTCCTGCAGCAAAATTCCCTCTCTGCCAAAACTCCTTCAAACATGCAAACAAAGTGAGACTAAAAATAATAATAAATAATAATAATAATAATAAGAGGAAATAAAAATGCTGCTGGGACTTCCATTTTAGCAGGAAAACCCCTGTGGTCCACGGTTACTGGCAGCATGCTGGGAACTCGCTCTGCTGCACCTCATGCGTTCGCAATCGATGGGGTCACCGTTGTCGGAATCCGAAAACGAGCCCCAGCCTGTTTGGCCAATGGCTGCACTTGCAAATTCTCACCTCGAAATAAATGACTGGCCCGGAGGCCAGGCAAACTAAAAGGAATGAGTCTGGATCTCTGGACATCTCCGCTTGACAACCCTCCTTCCCAGCCCGAATTCCTCTGCCTGGTGTCTGCACAGAGCCTGTTGCAGCTCCCCAGTCCTGGAAGCAATGTGGCGATTTGGGCAATGACTCAAGGCAATCTCAGTTACAGCCTGGCAGCAAACCGTAGCCAATAGGCATGTACCAGCTGGGGACTCCTGGAGCATAGTCTTCTCCAGGCAGACACTCTCTTTCTATTCCCTATAATGAGGGCTGAGAGGGGATGGTGTTGGACCATCTAACCCATCTTTATGCCAGCTGGGGATTCCCTGCTATGAAGTTATTTTGTGTCACCACTCCAAAGAGTATTGAGCCCTCTGTGCATATCAGCAATGACAGCAAACATGTATCCAAATCATTCCACGGTCTAGGTTTAAAACCAGGTTGTCATAATGCTCGTTAGAGAACAGATGTTGCTATTTAATTCTGTTTTAATCAAATGTTTTCAAAATCTAAGGCTGGAACAGGTGTATATTCGTGTGTTCTTCCCAACAGTTTTACCTAACAGGTCTAATACAGCATCTCAGAGCTGGCTGAATTACACAATAAGTGATCCCCACATGTTTTTGTGAATACATGCAGCAAATTTGCTTAGTTGTTACCCACCATATCAGATTATTAGATATTTGTGTATGTTCAGAAAGCCACCAATCTAGTCAGGAAAATTGTTCTAAATTCCCAAAGTTTAATGGATTCTTCCAAAAATACCTACTCAGCATGTACTAATCTTCTGTTTGAAAAGTTTCAGCCATCCAATCAGAGAGCAGAAAAAAACACCAATCACATTATGAATAGCAATGACCTAAAGGAAAGAGTTTGCAGAGACTCCATAGCTTGAGACACACCTACATAAGGTATTTCATGAGGACTTACTAAAGGGCTGAGAGGTTTAGGGAGGACAAGCGTAGACCATGAACAGCAAAAAAGAAAAAGGGCTAAATTTATCAGATGTTCATCACTCACAACAAATGAACAGATGCCAGTCACAGCACACTACCTTTCGGCCCAATAAATTGAAGGATTCACAGACCCATTAACACAGATGGTCTATGGTCAGCGAACAAACAATTGACTATATGTCAGGAAATCCCAGATACCTCCACCAGTTCTCAAAATGCATAGTCCAGAGGAAATACATCAAAACTAAATCTTCAAATAAGTATTTGTTGACATTGTAGTATCCTGCTTTCTCCTTATGCGTTCGGAACAATCGCACACACAATGGTGGTTGTCCGTACAGAGCAGAATGGGTCAAAAATTGTCACCTGAAAAATCCCTCCCATGAAACTGTCAAAATAGCATTTTCTTTTTATTGCTGGAAAATGTGGATTTTGATGCCTTTTTCCGATTTTAAAGGAAAATTCAAAACAAAATGTTTTGTGGCAATCTAAAATGTTGAAACGTTTCACTTGGACATTTCCAAATAGAGTTTTTTGGGGGAATTTTCCATTAGGTAAAAATTTCTGATGTTTCACGTTTTCATCCTGTTTCAGGATGGAAGCAAATGCAGCAACATCAGCATTTTCCAGGGGATGGAAAGTCCATATTTCCCACCAGCTCCAATAAATAGAAATAATAATTCACAAAATATTACATAACAATACGTAATTATAATAATAATTATAATAATAATACCCACCTCTTATATAGTGTTTCCCTCTGCAGCTTTCAAAGCACTTTACAATGGAGGTCAGTATCATATGGAGAACTTTCTTGTGAAGATTTTGTAAGATACTGTATTATTTGAACTATGGTAGAGCCCAAAGTCCCAGTTGAGATCAGGGGCCCATTTTGCTCACTGCTTGATAAACATGTTACAAGAGACACGGTCAACAGACAAGAAGAAGGGTGGAAGGGAAAACCGAAGCACAGCTAGGTGAGGTGAAGTGGTTCACGCAAAGTCACATCACAGGTCAGTAATGGAGCTGGAAATCCAAGTTTCCCGATTCCCAGTCAGTGACACATCTGTTGGACCCTGTTGCCTCTCTGCAGTTACAATAAAGGGTTGGGCAAACTAGCAAGGGGGAAAACATGCAGCAAGGGTCACGTCTTCCCCTCAGGACAGGGAGCTTGGCGAAGAGAAGTTCTAACACTGCTCTGTTCTCAGCAATCCTCTTACCAGCAGTGGTAGGTTTTCTTGAGGAAGATGCCTAGCAGTTGCCCTCCAGCACTGGGATCTCACCTTTAAGGAGTGACAAAGGAGGTTGCTCTCCTGTCACTGAAGTCTTTAAGGAGCAGCCTCATAGGCCCCCTCCACTTCTTCAGAGTCTTCTAAGGGAACATATAGGACTTGCTTATCCCAGGCTACTGGGGAGGCCGTGCTCTGGAGGTGTTTGGTCTGGGTAACTCTTCCTCTGGGTGCCTTTACTCATGCACCTAAAATTTACAATGTACTCCAGTGACGTACAATCCCGTCTTCCATTGCAGCAGGCAGTGCTAGTAGTTACGCCTTAGGCTGCAACAACACTTCAGTGTCACATTCTGTGTGTGTGGGTGCGTGTACATACACAAACACCAGGCACATCCTTTTGTACAGTGGAGTAGGGAAAAAGTCAATAATAATGATTACTTATTATCTGTATTGTGGCAGTGCCTAAAAGCCTCAGTCATGGACCAGCACCCTATTGTGCTAGGCACTGTACAAACAAACCGTCATTGACTCAGCTGCTCCTCAGGCCTGTCGAAACAATCGCTCTCACACCTGCTCAGAATAGCAGCCTTTTCTTGGTAGGTTTTGCTTGGTTACTGCAGCAGCTGGGTGCACAGATCAACACCCATTGACCTTTACCCGATACGTCTGCCCAACTGGAGAGGAAGCATTTCTCTACTTTTAGCCTCTAGCCCTCTAAGGGGTTTGATGTTGCCCTGAAAATAAAAACTGCGCCTGCTGGTGGAGAGGAATGGGAGTTGGCCTAGACATGAAAAGTAGAAGAGTGGGACCCAAAATTCAACGTGGCTGGAATCCCTAAGTGGGATTTTGGTGGTGCATATACCTTGTGCTGGCCCTTTGGAGCGCAATAAACTTCTGAATGGGACTGTATGGCAGGACTGCCTACACTAGCAAGGACTGGACTCGATGACCCTGGAAGTCCCGTCCAGTTATCCTATGTTCCTTTGCACAGGCTGAATTCTACCCACTTGGATTGTGGGTACAGTGAGAGGTAGCAATATTCACCCCACCCATAGGCCCCAGAATACCCACAGTCTGAATTAAGACTTATTCTTCTGAACTGATTTAGCTCATCTCCCCTGGTAAAAGTGAGCAAAAAACCTGGAGGAGGGTGACAAAGCCCCGCATCGCAATAGTGCAGCAATCAGCACACTGGCACAGTTGCGAGAAGCAGGTAATTTCTCAAGACCCTTGAGACACTAGGGAAAGGCACACCTCGCTTACATCTCATCATATGAAACTTGGATCAACTCCCGGATTAGTTCCTCCTCACCCCTTCCAACCATGTTTACAGCTCTCCCACTTTGATTCAGATAGTTTTCTGTGGCTCTTGTCTAAGCGCATCAGCATTTGCAAAGTAGTCACAGGCAACTCATAGGATTACAAGACTGGTATTAAATTACCAGACATACACAGCTCTTATACTTTAGTACCTCATTTTTGTATCTTCTTTACAGCTCGTGAGAGCAATGACCTTATAGTCGGTGACTGAAAAACCGGTTAAACTTGTTCTCTGCCAAAATACTAATTAAAAAATTTCCTACAGGATATGAAATAAATCTTTACTCTCCCACATCTTTCCCTCTCCAGTGAGACTCATGAGCGGGGCTTGAAGAATACCTCAGCTAGGCAATATGCAAAAAATGTCTCCAAAGAACAAACTTAACAGCAGGCAGTGTTCAGTTATCTGCATTAATATATTACCTAAATGTGTATTAGGCTCAGTGAGATACAAATTAATCACAAAGAAAAATAAAATGCCTCCCCCGTTTGCCACATATTAATACTGAATCTGGTTAAAGATGGTAAATATGTTTAGCAAACATTTGAGTTTTTCCCATTTTTCAGTTAAAAAGGAGAACTTGACTATTTCCCCTCTTTTTCCATTTTGCTATTAAAAAGGGCGGGGGCGGGGGGGGGGCAAAGTAAGGAAGAAAAAACCACCAAGAAATTTCAAATGGAGAAGTTTTGGGGGATTTCCTTCCAAGAGGGAAATTCAGACAAAGCCATTTTTGTTCAGAAAAGTGGCAGCCAACTTGAGTTAACACTTTGGGGAGGGGGGAAAGGGGGAGTGCTGCCCGTACAGACCTTCTCCTCCAAGGAAGAGCTATTGTACTACATCACATCCAATAAAGTTATATTGGTGTGAGGGGGATCCAACCCTGAGCCGGTTCTATGCTGATGAAAGATTTGGGCTATGGAAGGACACCAAGGGGATGCCGGTCAAAAGCCAAGCCAGCTATAAAGTCAACCTTCAACTCTGGATCAGCTTTTGAAAATTTCCCTCTATCCATCCTACCGCTCCTGCTAACTGCTATAACACCACCCTTTAAAACTCCACTGGACGCAAAACCAGATCTTAAATCAGGCAGCTTCTATGAGCTGCTAATTCAAAGGCTAGACAGTTGAGATTTGGGTCACAGGATCTGAAGCAAATCTCCAGGGAAGACAGAATCTCAAGTGAACAGCTGGTGGCACACCTGGATTGCTTCCAGCTACTTGTCTATCTGCTTAGAGCAGCACCTCCCATGGACAGCAGCAAATCCTGTCAATCATGCCCAAGGTACCACAATGGGGTGGTTAGCCAGCAGCAGAGGTAGAAGGGTGTGAGCAAGGCTCTGTAAATCCAGCCCCAGTGCACCAGGAAATGCAGACTGAGGTGGGGGGCAAGGGCGATGGCATTTCAGAAATGTTATTTTTGAGCAACCCAGAGGATGTTCAAAATGGATTATTGGCAAAGCTGTTGTTGCATGGGGGGATTCTAGCTCAGCAGAGAATGTTAAGCCACTGGATACATGCTACACCCTCTAAGTACGCCCCAAGATCTAGCTACCTGAGATACTCACATGGCCCCCCTACAGCGTAGAATCTGACGGTCTTGTACTTTTTAACAGGCACCCCTGGGCAGTGCTGTCATCCCATGGTACAGTGGCAGAGGTGAGAACCAAGAGAGACTGTCACTTGCCCAGTGTCACACAGGCAAACTGCAATGGAGGGACTTGAACCCAGGTCTTACAAATTGTACATGAGTCTGCTGGCCACTGGGTTACCCTTCTGCTTCAGGGAAAAGCCTGCAGCATTTCCCACTGATTCTCAGAACGTCTGTGCATTACGTGGGTCCCATCCCCATGGCAAGGCAAGACACTCCTCTAGAGTAGACAACACGGCATTTCGGAAACACTTTTTTGCCTAACTTTGGAGCTCCCCTGTGGTGTTTTCCTATGAGAAAACATGAGAGCTGGGCCTTAGAACAAAAATGGAAATCCAACTTTGACAACATGGAAAAGAAACTCACAGCGGCTATAATACCATGTTTCCTTACAGGATATTATTCAACCATTAGATGTGCTGCACAGAGTTCCACAAAGTGCAAACGCTGACAAACAAGGCAAACAGAGCTAGACCAAGCTGTGTAGAAGCCTATCGATTTTTCTGTAGTTGTCACGGTTTTCTTTAATAAATGCCTCCTGCTGAAGGAGAACTGTGGATCCGTAGAGCACGCCAGCAACAGGGACTCCTGGCAGCAGATTATCTCCCCACTGCCCTTCCCCCTCCTCGCCTTTTGAATATGTATGTTCCTTACATTTAAAGAAACTGCATTGTTTATTTCAAGAACGAGCACTTATCTCTTGGATAAATGAGTCACCTCCCATTTTCCAGCACACAGTCCCTAATGGACACAAGATATTTCTATTACTGGTTAAAAACAAAGCCTCAAAAGCAGAACAAGAAACTCTGGATGTATCACATCCTTCCCCACTCCGCAACCCCCGAAATTCCCTTTTTATTGATGTCCTTTACAGGCTGCTAACCAAGTTGAAACATTCAACCTGAAGTCCAACTGGTAAAGAGCAGCAAGGCATTCAGAGCATGCTTCCCCGTGCCATGTTTCAAGGGCGGCACTAAGGAAATGTTCAGAAGAGTGAAGTTTTGCCTTTTATATATCCCAGCAGACTTACACTTCCTAATAGACCCATCTAAACCAACAAAGTATTCCCCTGTCAGGGCTGAGACTTGACAAGCACCACTGGGAGGGAACTGACGCAGCCACAACTTTCCACTAGAAGTTAAAGAACTTTTAAAAACATTTTGGAGAGTGATATATGCGCAAGGCAGCTTGGTGCATCACAGTTAAAATAATGCGTTCATTTCCCAGAGGAAGATCCAGCCGGAGCTCCCAGCTGGAAGGCTATTCTTCCAGTTCTTTTAAAAATTCCTTTCCTCCCCTCCCCCTCCGTTCTTGCTGGGGAAGTAAAAGGCAGCCAGATCCAGCGTGTACTAATAATGATCCATTTAAACAGTTTTAAGGTGTGTGGGAACAAAAATCAGCATCTTAGACTAAGTATAAAAGGATTCTTATTGCCGTCTGTGTTTTGATTTGTCCCTGAAATCAAGGGATTTTGAGAGTGGCCCTATGGATTTATGGATATTCATATATTTAAGGATATGTTCATACGTACACACATGTAGGAGAAAGGTGCTAGTAATCTGATGGCTGTCACTCCTGATCCATCACACTCATTAAGTGTCTCCATTTATGAAGATAGAAGATATATGTAAATATTCAGCAGAAAAAACTAGGAGAGTGAAATTGTCAGTAAGAACTGAAAAGGCTCATAGCTCATGTGAGTGCTTTGTGTAGCTTTACGGGTAAGAGAAAGTTAAGACGTGGGCAAACTGCTGTGAGCTTGCAGTTTTGGAAAGCAGTAAAATTTTCACACGCTCAAAATTAATCACACTGCAGAAAACGGACCACTTAACCTGCATTCAAAGCTTCCCTCTTTGCTAACGAAACAGGCATAGCTAAGAAACATACAGGGCATGACTCAATATCAGGGGTCGGCAACCTTTCAGAAGTGGGGTGCCGAGTCTTCATTTATTCACTCTAATTTAAGGTTTCACGTGCCAGTAATATAGTTTAAAGTTTTTAGATGGTCTCTTTCTATAAGTCTATAATTACAGAACTAAACTGTTGTTGTATGTAAAGTAAATAAGGTTTTCAAAATGTTTAAGAAGCTTCATTTAAAATTAAATTAAAATGCAGAACCCCCCGAGAGGTAACCAGGATCCGAGCAGTGTGAGTGCCACTGAAAATCAGCTCGCGTGCCATAGCTTGCCTACCTCTGCAATAGATCAATGCTAACCACTTTTCACAGGCCAGCAACACAACTCTGAGTGACAACATAAGGAGGAAAAATGCCCCGTTCGGTGCACTTAGTTTGGTGTTATTTTGAAAAAGAAAACAACATTTTTTTAAAAAAAATTAAACAACAAATAAAAAAGAGAACCCACACTAGAGGTTGATATTTTAATCGTAGGCTATGCTTGCATTGCCCTGCTGTTCAGACTATCGGGCGTGAATAGCAGTGTGCAGCAATGTGCTTTACTTTAAGTCCCTGTGTGGACTCTGCAAGTGCAAATTCCAGGGTTCCTAGTTCACATTAATGTAATCCTGTTTGAAGAGGACTACCATTAATGCAAAGTAGGAAGCTTTTAATTTGAGCCTGCAGCATCCACACAGAGGGTTACAGTGCTGTACTTTGGTGCGCACTGTTATTCACGTCCCTATAGTCCAAACTGTTGGGCAGTGTAGACAAACCCACAGTATACATCCATATTCCCAGCATCGTCCTCACAACCACACACACTTTCCCAGCATCCCCCACCCTCCCCAGAAGCCCCCCCGAACACTTCCCTCTACACACACATCACCACACTCTCTTTGCCTGGCCCTACCGTATTTCTTCTTAGGCAACATACATAACATTTCATACCATAATAATTGCATTGGAGACTGAAGCACTTAAGATGATATATTATTGTCTGATATTTCATCTTCCAGCAATATTTTGACATTTATAATTTACTAAATGATGTGATTTGTATTTTAATTAAAACAGTTAATGGAGCTATTTCTTCTGGCCACCATCCAATAACCTTTAAATGTCCAGCGACACTATTTTAACATTAAATATTTCATCTCATTTTGTTGTTAACAACCGTTTGACATAGCTGGAGCAAATATTTTAAGCAAGATCAAAGGCTACTGAGGGAATGCCACAACATGCAACCACAGCTCCACTGGACATTGGAAACAAACCCAAAAAGTCTATTCCCTTAATAAATATGCAGGTAATAACGACGATACATGACCAGGAAGAAACCTGCAGTCTGAAGGGTTACGTGAAGTTATTATAACCAGGGCTGCTGCTGCTTCGATGCCATATGGCCCTCATAATTACATTGTTACAATGGCAGCTGTTGGGAGAAGCGTTATTACAATAGTGGAAACAGCAGTTACCTGGAGTAGCAATGCAGCTTCTTCTGCAAGAGGCTGTAGAGGAAAATGTGTCATTTGGGGCACTTCTGGCTGCTAATCTGCTCATATTCTGGGTGCAGAATTTCAGCTCTGTTAGAAAGAAGAAGGAGAATAACATTGTGAAATGCAAGGAACTAAACTTCCATCCTGCCAAGCTGTTAGAATGGCCCTGGTACATACATCTGTTGAGACTATAGAGGACAATACTTTATAGGATCACTGGGTAGAATATTTGGGATGGAGATGTTGGATCTTGGTGTCTGATTTTCAAATCACATGGCTGGTTCAAGTCAGCCCAGGAGATGGATTTCTCACACAGACTTTTGTTACCTGTAATAAAGTAAGAGGGAAGGAATGTAGGTAGTGGTTGAAGCATGAACCTGGGAGCCCTAGGACTATACCTCTACTGTACCAATAACTTCTAGTGTGACATTGGACAAGTCTACTCTATGCTTCAGTTTGCCCACTTGTAAAACAGGGATAATTATTTATCTACTTCTCGGGGGTCTTATGACACGTGCCCAACCTGTGTGTTACAGAATGTCCTCCAAACTGTAAATATTTACTTGTGAGGCAGGTAGCAAACCAAAGCCCATCCTTGTGACTAATTATTAATTAGTTTTATTACAGTAGCACCTAGAGGCTCCAACCAAGATCGGGACCCTAATGTGCTAGGCTCAGAACAGAAATACAATGAGACAGTCCCTTCTATTTATTCCTAGAGCGTATGGAAACACTTTTGACCAAATCAGATTTCGGTGAAATATGCTGCTTCATTGAAGCCAAAATGTTTCATGGTGATGGTTCAAAGACTTTGTTAAAAAATATTTCAGCTTAAGAACCTAGTTCACTCTCTGTAGCCTGAGGGTTAGGGCACTGGCATGGGAAACTAGGGTCAAGTCCCTTCTCCGCTCAATTCAAAGTCACGAAATGGAATTATTGTCCAACACTCAGCTCAAATCCTGTGCAATAAGCATTGCAATCTGTGCCTTGATTATTCTTGGGATTCAACAGTCACTGTCCAGCCCCCAGCATAGCTGCACCAGTGTAAAAAAGGAAAGCCAAAATCTGCACTGGTTGAGGTTACTTTGGTTTTAAGCAGAGGTCCATTCCACCAGGCAGACAAAAATGGACTACACTAGATTTGCACCGTTGCAGTTGTAACAGTTATTGGCTAACATTGGAGAAAAGCACCAGTACGGACAAGTCCTTAAAGTAGGAGATCTCTGTGGTAAGGGCTGACAAATGCCAGCCTTGTAAAGGTTTCCGTGATGTTTAATTTTACGAAGGGTCTAGTAGAAACTGAATGATTGATTCATCAGCTAATGTCTGTACATATCTTTGAAAATGAAGTGTTATAGAAGTGCTAAGTGTCATTATCGATCAACCCTTCCACTTTATGCTGTCCCCATAGGAGAACACGGGGTCACTCAATGAAATGAATGGCAGCTGAACTTAAAACAATCACTGCGAAAGACACTGGCTGTGAAATTCACAGCCACAGGAGGTCAGGCTGTCAAAGACTGTAGCTGGATTTTATGACCATAAATACTTGTACTTAAGGCTTCTAAGGCAGAGGCAATCAGATCTCATACCCCAGGGTGCAAGCTGATTGCCCCCAGAGGCCAGGAATTTATCCCTACTCCTTCCATAACTGGTGAATTACACTGTCAAGGTTTTTATACTCTCCCCTGAAGCAGGAGGTAGGACTCAACAGACCAATGATCCGATCCCAAAAGGCAATTCAAATGTGCCTACCAAGACTGTTTCCTTTGCTACTGCCATCCACCCAGCTGAGAATGCCAATTTACCTCAGGGCTTACAGCTAATCTGAGAGGGAAAATCATTCCACAGCCATGACAGTGAACTTTTTTGGAAAGCCAGTTTAGCGAGCCCCATGCTCCTGCTCCACACACAGAGGCAGAGACACACGGTGAGATTCTCCATGTGGGAGAGCGTTTGCAGCATGGCACCGCCACACTACACAAACAGGAAGTGGAAATAAAAAAAATCCCTAGGCCTTTAAAGGGGCAGGGGTGGATGCCTGTGTACCTGGGTGCAGGACAACAGAGTTGGAACTGCTGACCAGAATGGTCAGGATGGGCAATGTGAGACACCTCCGGGAGGCCATTTCCAGCACCATAACAAACAATATTCTGTCGCTATGACTTTGCCGCAAAAGGCTCTACGCCTCTCATCGAGGTGGTTTAATTCTGTTGGCAAAGCAGGACAATTTTGCCGGCAGAAGGAGCACTGCAGTGTGTACCCCTCCACTGTTATGTCGACGAAACCTGACTTTAGTCGACAAAACTCTGTTGTGCAGACCAGGCCTAAGAGCATGAAATCTTTGAAGCCCTGCTCTGAATTAACAGGTCCCTTCATTCAGAGTCACGGAGCCTTCTACGCTCCCCTGGCTCGCTTCAAGTACTATTTTTATCCTGCACACACAATCCGCACTCCTGCTTTAAGGAGAGCTAAAGAGCAGAAGGTGCTGAGTCTACACACGTGTGTGACAGACATAGATAGACAGGTAGATATGGAAGTCTGATCACCGTCAGTACCACTGCAGCAGTCGAAGAGGGAGTGGTTTTCCAAAATTCCCTGCCACTTAAACACACCTTCGGCAACAAGCTGAGAAAATGCCAAGGGATAACAAACTGTTTCAAATACTGGCAGGCAATTGGCTACCTCAGCAGTTCTCTCCCCTAAAGCCGATTTCATTAAAAAATTGTGCCGAACATCTTATAGCCAGAGATTTTCAGGGAGATCTAATGGTCAGAAATTAGAGCCAGAGAGGTTCTCTCTGACCTTTGAAGCCTGGGTAATTGTAGCAGCACCTCTGGGGCTGGATGGAGCCTTCCTAGTGATTTTCAGAAATATCCTGCTGATAACAGTGATTGCTGTAAGTTGCTGAATGAACACAAAGCCCTGGCTGTCAGGAGATGTCAGGTACCCTGCTTTCCAGATAAAAAGTGATTAAAGACTTCTTAACAGGTTCTAAATCTGTTCTTTAGAAATTCCATTAAGCAATCTAATTAGCTAATTCAATTAACTGATTAGGTGATATTAATTAGTTAATTTAGGGGGAAATGTATAAAGCTATCACATAAAATAAAAAAAGCAGAAGGGCATTAGGCCAAGAGCTTCCTTTCTTAACCCCTGCAGTGCCTTAATCAGCAATTTAATAGGCCACCTGCTTTGGGTAGGGAGTGATTACCTACCACTATGCACCAGTACCTTTCCTTCCACTCCAGTGTTGACTGGCATTACAGTTCAGTGCCCAGAGAAGGACTGTATGTGAGATGGATGGTACCTAAAGTGACTGTCAGTAACCTACTGTGACGGGTTGCCCCCCTTTGAGATGCCACCTGATGTGCTGAGATACTCCTGAGCTCCACTGTTCTGCCAGCCTGGGAACCCTTTTTAACTGTTTTGCTCTTAAGCTTCCTCCCTCACACACACAGGCAGGGCTACACCCCACTGCAGAATGAAACAGACAGAGAACAGGTCTGGGAAGACTCAGTTTAAGGAATTTTCCCCAGCACTCAGGTGTCCACCTCCTGTGAAGGACAAAGCCAACGGTATATTCTGAAATCTGACTCCTCCCTCAGCACAGAGGAAGGTAGGCACACCCTCTTGCCCCCCACTCTCCCAGTTATGAATTGCACAGATGGGGTTGTATTATGAAAAAGAAATGTTTACTATAGGGCAGATTTTAAATGACTATAAGAGAGAACAGACAGAACAAAGCAGATTATTAAGCAAACAAAACATGCAAGCTCAGCTGGTTTCACTAAAGAAACGGGTTACAAATAGTAACCTGTCACCCTAACTATTGTCACCGGTAGATCACAGAAAGTCTTGAAAGGCAGCTGCACTGGCCTGCAGCCTGAGACTTCAGGTATCTTCACTCACAGGCTGGACACCCTCCCAGCCTGGGTTCAACCCTTCTGCCCTCAGTTCAGTTCTTGCTTCCAGGTGTTTTTCAGTGTCTCTTTGGGTGAGGAGGCAGAGGAGAACCATGATGAGGTCACTCCCCTGCCTTATATATAACTCTTGCATGGGGCAGGAAGCCTTTGTCTCCCAATGGAAGAACACTGGCATCCAAGGGATGGTTCCAGTACCAGATGACTCAGACCCATGTCTCGGCAGGGTCATGGCAACCATTACTGGCAGGCTGTGTGGAGCGTCCACAGGAAGACCAAGCTCTTTCACAGTCCATTGCCTTTGCTAATGGGCCATCAGCCCTGTCTGGCTTTTCCATTGTTGTACTAGTTGGGGGTGAGATGCAAAGGAACACATTTGAAATACAGATACATGGTCAATATTCCTAACTTCAGATACAGAACTGAGGCAGGCACACACATTGGAAATCACATTCAGTAAATCACACCCTTTTCAATGATATCTTACATGAGCCATCTTGCATAAAGTATATCTCAGCTATGTCACTGTTCACGTGTCCCTCCTGGACCCCAGTGCCCTTTGCCTGGGGTGTTGTCACCTGGCAATACCCCCACACTCTCTGCCTGGGCCTCCCCTTCTTTAAGAACTCCCAACCCACTACCCCACCTTGCCTCAGTCTGCGGCTACTGCCAGTTAGCAACGAGCCCCCGTTCCCTGGGGCAGACTGTGGTGTAAGAGCCAGTCATCATAGGCAAGGGGGTTTTGGTCTGCTGCCTTTCCTTGCAACCCAGTACCAAAGTGGGCCTTGGACAAGGCCCTGCAGCCTGGGGATTTGCCAGCCTGGAGCTCCCCTGCTCCTCTGGCCCTTCCCCAGCATTTCCCCACCCCTGCTTCGCTCCCAGTACCCTTTCTGCAGGCAGCCAGGCCCTGCTCCCTCCAAAACTGGAGAGACTGTCTGCTCCTAGATCACAGCCCTCTTATAAGCCGCAACCCTCTGCTGGGCCACATGCATAGTCTCCGCTCTGCTCTGAAGGTCCATTGGTGAGACAAAGTGTCAAACATGAACATTCTTGAAAGAGTCCACACAACCAGCATGCAGACAACGCTCATCAAGACTCAGCTGAGAGGGACAGGTCATGTGATCAGAATGGGCAATGATAGACTCTCAAAAAAGTTTTTCTATGATGAGCTGAAACTCGGGAAGCACAGGAGGGATCAACAAAAAATGCTTCAAAGACACCCTCAGGCAGAATCTCCCCTCAGGCAGCATCAATATCAATACCTTCAAAGACATAGCCAAGGACCAACCTGACCGAAGAGCAACTCTCAATAAAGATTGTAAACACTTCGAGGAAGACAGACGTAAAAAAACAAATTAAAAAAAAAGAGGCCAGGCATCCTGCCAAGTCTTCAGTGGGAGCCTGCACATTGCGGTGTGACATCTGTTTGCAATCTTGTGCCTCACGAATTGGACGATAGAGCAACATGAGAACACACACAATGCCGTGACATCGTCGGCGAGCCATACTCTGCACAGCACCGTATAGGCCTAGATGGGGTATTGTGACGGTGCACCCCATAAGGCTTTATGGAAATATGCTTATCAATGTATATATGACATAACTGGAATATGTTTTATGTTACCTATGCCATGTAACATATCCCTGTAAAGGTTACGATCTGCTGAATCTATTCATCCTATTTATATGCATGTATGTTGTATTCGAAATTCTGAATATTGGCTGTATACTTGTTTGATTTTAAATAGCCTTAGTAAGGCATTTGGTCAGTTTCTTTAGAAAGGAATTTACAAGTTAAGTGCCCAGTTAAAAAGCATTTAATGGACAATGGCTCTTGGAAGGCTCCAATCCACATAAGAAGTCTACATGAACACGTTCAAGATAGAATGTGAACCATGGCTGCTACCTGTTAAGTTCTGAGTCATGCATGGACACCTGACTTGCCCATGTGACTCCAAAACTCCATCTTGTAGCTGGAATTCTACATGGGGGGAGGGGTAAAGGGTATCCACCTACAAGAGAAAGTCTATTTAAACCCCTGGGAGACCCTTCCATTTTGTCTTCCGCTGCCTCTCCACCCCCAAGGAAACCTGAAGGAAACTGGAACAAAGGACAGTATCTACAAGGGGGTGTGAGTGATTGCTGGACCCAGACTAAAAGGAGACTTGTCTGTAAAAGGAAGCTTACTAGAACATCTCTGAGGGTGAGATTTTATCCGTATTCAGTCTTCTTACTGTATTAGGCATAGACTTGCATGTTTTATTTTATTTTCCTTGGTAATTCTCTTTGTTCTGTCTGTTACTACTTGGAACCACTTAAATCCTCCTTTCTATATTTAATAAAATCACTTTTTACTTATTAATTAACCCAGAGTATGAATTAATACCTGGGGGGAGGGGCAAGCAGCAGGGCATCTCTCTCTATCAGTGTTACAGAGGGTGAACAATTTATGAGTTTATCCTGTATGGTAAAACGGATTTATTTGGGGTTTGGACCCCATTGGGAGATGGGCATCTGAGTGTTAAAGACAGGAACACTTCTTAAGCTGTTTTCAATTAAGCCTACAGCTGTTAGGGGATATGGTTCAGTACTGGGTCTGGCTTTGCAGAAGGCTAGCGGGTCTGGCTCAAACCAGGCAGGGCTCTGGAGTCCCAAGCTGCCAGTGCAGGAAAGCAGGGGCAGAAGTAGTCTTGGCACTTCAGTTGGCAGTACCCAAGGGGGTTTCTGTGATCCAGCCCATCACAGGTATGTCCAGCTATGACGTGCAAGTGTGCTATGTGGAAGTTCCTCTCTTCTCTGTTAGGCTCATAATAGGAGATTGGACCCTAACTGTGACATTCTGATCTGCAAATTCTTTGACCCCAATTATCCCAAGAATTCAGGGGTGTTCAGGTCTGTAGTTTCTGTCCAGCCTGTTATGAACTACACCAAACTGGGATATTCAGCTGTGGTTTGGTGCTCTGGTCTGGGCCAATTTCTAGTCAGATCCTATTTGATTTCTCATTAACGTAGCTCTTTGTATCCTATATTAATTTATATCACAGTAGCACTTGCAGGCCCGAGTCAGAGATCAGGGCTCCAGTGTTCTAGGCCTTATACATACTCATACTGAAAAGACTGTACCTGCCCTAAAGAGCTCACAGTCGGTGAGAGAGACAACAGGCGGACACAGACCTGAGGAGCACAAGGGAACAGTCAGTGAGAAGATTTATGGTTCGTGTCAGCAGCAGCTGTCATAGTACACAACTCGTAGTCACTATTGTGTGCTTAGGGTATATCGCAGCAGACGTGAGCTTTAAGGTGGGATTGGAAGGAGGATAATGTAGTGACTTAGTGGATTTTTTATGGAGAACCCCTCCAATGCATCTTCGATCATTCTGCATCGACACCAAGGCATTCACAAGCACACGTGAACTTTTGAGAGGATCCCTTAGGCTGCAGAAGTTGGTGCTATAGTTCAGCTGTAACAGGAGCTTTGTTTAGTGGTGCCGCAGAGCAGAAGGTCAACAGCAGCTGCTTTGCCAGGATTTTTAACGCTTTGTTCACCTCCACAGTCTGGCCCACACCGAGTTCTCTGCTCTCTAATGGATCTGTTTAAGAATAGCTGTTTTGCTAATTGCATTACACGTTAATCTTGCAGTAGTACACAGAGACCAATCAGGTTGAGGTCTTAATGTGGGAGGGGTTGGACGCTGTAACACATCATCAAAGCGATTCATCCGTGTGTTCTCACACTGAGATCTTAGGAAGCACCAGGATATTTTGCAGCTTGTTGCAAAAAATAAAATAAAATAAAAAAAATGATGGTGCTTTTTAACAGGTGCAATGGAAAAATCTAGGCAAAAGTCTGGACAATTTAAGCTCTGAGATTGACCTTATTCTTAAACAGAGAAGTACTGAAAGATTGCAGATGGGGTGACTGCTATTCTGAGAGCATAAATATTCCTCTCTAAAAAAGTGTCCCTTTGGTTTGCTGCTCCTGAGTAAGTGCAGTATTAAAGGGAGCGCTTCATTCACTGACTGTCTAATGAGCCAAGCAATTGTCCTGCAGACACAGGCATTGGGGTGACATGTGAAGGTTCAGCAATTAGCTTGAATAGGCACTTCAGCCTTATAGGAGACATCTGTGTGCAATGGTTGGAGTACGGGGGAAGGGAGCCAGCAGGGCCTGAGTTCTAGTCCTGGTTTTGCCACTGATTTGCTATGTGGCCTTGGGAAAGTCATAGGAAATTCTTCATATCAGTTCCTTGCCTGTGCCATTCCTTGTCTGGAATGATACTCCTTCCTCAACAAGAAGCTTTGCAAGGACTAATTCAATACTGCTCGTACAGGGCTTTGAGGACATCATGTGATATAATAATAAAATGACCCCTCACCCCGCAGCCTCGCTGACATCAAGGTATAAACAGCATGGCATTTGGCCCTACAGAGCAGTATCAAACATTTCTGTTGTACCAGGCTGGAAGTCTCAGGAGGGATGTTCACACAGGATTGCCGAGAATTCTGTTTATGGCTAGATGAAGAATACTGGGCAAATAGCCCATCCAAGAGTATTCGGACACTTCTTCGAGCCAGAACAGATTAGACCCAATTAGCTAGCCTTGCTACCGTGGCACGTAGATATTATGACAATGGGTAGTCTAGAAAATTCAACACTAAGAGCCAGGTTCGAGCTACCAGGTTCAGACCCTGTGCGAGTCTTATGCCCCCGTGCCCCCGTGATGAAATATGGCTGCATATGCAGATACCAAGTTCATCCCTGGGGATTGAACCTAGCATAGTCAGGCCTTCAGCACGAGCACTCACATGCTACAGTAATGGTGACCTCAGTAGGTAGCCAGAGCTAAAGAACTCCCTTTGCTGCAAGTAAAAAGCTGCTATCTAGAGTGGCTGGAGCCAGCCACTAAGTAGGAACTGTGATCACACCCACTAAGGCAGTATTTCAGACACACCCTGTTAGCCAAGTCCAGCATGAGCCTCTCTGATCCACAAGCATTCAAGTCCTAGCTGCTGACATTTTGCAACACTCTGGACCAAATTCTCCACTGGTGTAATGCCACTGACTTAAATGGAATTACTCCAGCAGGGAATATGACCCATCATATCCATGGAGGGCTGGGAAAGGAGGCAGATTTCCTTACCTGATATAAACCAGATCACCCACCTCTAGCAGGCCCAATGGCAGTGTGCAGTCTTGGACCAACTGGAAGAGTCTGATCTCCGATTGCAGTCTCTGTGCGATTCCATAACGCACTCAATAAAACCTGCTTATAGCACTGCCTGTATAATATCATACCATAGCATGCTGCTTGATAGCTCTTGTAATTTCACATTATACTGTTTGCCAGTTTTAATCACGTTGTCTAGTCTTTTAGGTTTATTAGCACGCCCTGTACCTTTGTGATTAAAGATCCCTGTTAAGGTCTTAGAAAAGATATTGGTCTCTTGTAGAAT
Organism: Dermatemys mawii; assembly: GCA_007922305.1. Lineage (NCBI taxonomy): Eukaryota > Metazoa > Chordata > Testudines > Dermatemydidae > Dermatemys > Dermatemys mawii. Next base: position 2,670,498 of record ML677349.1, on the reverse strand, counting down.
GGTATTTTAGATTTAAATGATGAGGTGGTTGATAAGAACACCCACCTGAACCTATGCCCCTTGAGACGGTGAAGGTGCATGCAAATTTCTGCATGTGCGTGAAACCCTCAAGGAGAATCTAGGGTTTACCAGACTGGGCTTTATACCACCTGACCGGCAATGAAGATTTCCAGGGAAGTCTGCTGGGACCCCTCCCACAGCCATCTAGGAACAAGCAGGTAGGGAAATAAAAATAATAAGTTTCAAAATCGAGACTTGCCCTCTCAGTATGCTGTTGGGAATGGATTTGTCAGCCTCAAGTGAAGTCACCCAAGAATGTGCTATGCCAACTAGACACACTTGGCAGCCCGGATCAACAGGGTGCAGCTGTTCTTAATGGTAATCCTAACGTACCCATTAGGATGGAAAATATGATCTATTACACAGCAGCTGATAAATGATGGGAACAATGCTGGTGAAGGGCCCAGTTCTCTGCCCACCTACAGCAGTGCGACTCCACTGGGGTCAATGGAGTGACAGCCGTGGAAGGGACAGCAGGATAGGATCGAGTTCTCTCCCACGGCCCCCACCCCCAGCTCCATATCAGCATTTCCAGCACCTCTGGAGAGCCAGCTGGGAGTCCATTACTAACAGGGAAAGCAGGGCCCACACTTCTGGAGAAACTCCTCCAGAATCCGAGAGCCATGAGACCAATGAGATTCCAAAGCAGTGACTCAAAGGCTACAGAATCCAACAGAGAATGAGCACTTGTCTATACTGGTTTTTAGAGCATTCAGTAGACTTGCTGAGCAGGGACATTATTTATTATTTGTCCATTTAATTCATGTGGATGCTTCAAAAACCCTATAGGAAGCTTTATCTTCCTTAAATAAATTCTTAAGAGCCAGATCCCATTATGGGCCATTGATTAGAGCCCTGCAACCCAAGCCCGACTTGACAGGACCCAACTACAAGTGTCAGGTCTGGGTGGGAAAATAACCGGCCCCTCTCAGGCTTGGGTAGGGTCAGCTCTCCATCTCCTGCCCATGGGGTGGCGTGTTGGCAGCCACCTGTCCCACTCAGACCCAGCCACCCACCACCTTGCTGCGCTGCACTTCTCATAACACAGCGTGGCAGGGAGCAGCAGATGGCAGGAGCAGGGTACCTGGCTGCCACAGCACTGGCCCCATGGGCAGAAAGAGATGGCAGTGATGGGGCTGACCTAGGTCTGGGGAGAAACATTGGGTCAGGCTGGGTTGGAAAATGACTTGGCCCTTTTGGGCTTGGGTCAGATTTGGTGGGCTTCAGCCAGGGCTGGGTCGGGCCTAAGAGTTAGGCCCAAGCATGGATGTTGTAATGACTACACGCTACTTTCATTTCCAACCCTGTTATGAACTGGATTCATCAGAGAAGCTTTCAAAAGTATCTTTGTCTATTCTAGTCTTCTCCGCTTCTTACGGCACCCTCACCACTGTAGTATCTCAGTAATGCCTTCCAGTAACGCACTGACCAGCAAACAAAGAGGTGGAGACAAGGTCCCAAGTTATACCCAACAGCTCTTGTAGGACACAGTGTCCATGATACAAGTGTCTTATACACCCACTCGTGGGTGTCTGCCAGCACGTCAGGTCAAACGCAACATCAGATGTTTAGCACAAGTGAATGACTCCCCACTTACTTTCCATCTGGGGGATTCGAGGGCACAAAGGGCAGCTAGGCGCTGGTAAGTCAGTGGAGACTGGGAGCCAAACTGCCATCTGTGCCTGTGACAATCTCCTCCTTTATCATCCTCCTCCTCTACATTCTTGGAAACCTCACAGCCGGAGTCCCCATGGAATGAAGCTGAAATATTAACAGAGTAAGAAGCTGGTGGCTTCGATAATTGAAGGACCCTGGAGCCTCTCCCAACTTCTAATCACCAGTTTTCTGCTTGAGGTACTTCCCTTCCTGGCTCACCTTTCTTTCAACCAACAGAGTTTTTTTAGTCCTATACTTGCCAGTTCCCCCCGCCCCTCATGTGGCATGATGTCAAATCCTCAGTGAACATCCAGAATCAACAAATATTTCAGTTACCCTCAGCACTACAGTAGAAGCTTTTAACACAGCCCGTAAATGCAATCCTCTGCAGGCTGATTCCTTAGCAGGGGTTCTTTTTGCAAGAACGTCACCATGTGCTTGGCACAGACCTAGTGCTGGACAGAAGGCTTCCGTGTTTACCAGAATAAGGTTGGAAACTAATATGTCTTTGGCTGCTCATTGCAGAAGGGTTTGCTGGAGTGGCAATTCAGAAGAAGGGTCCCTGATGCGTCAGGCATGTGTGGACTTTGGATAAGTAACCCCGGCAAAGGAACGCGAGCAGCACAATTTGCATTAATATGGATTTCTGTCTGTGGGCAGGGATGCTGTCACCCAGCCGACAGGACAGAACAGACTGAGATCCACAGCTGTTAGCCGTCTGCAGGCACAGGAAATTGCTCATGTGGCCTTCTTCAGTGCTCCAGCAGAAGGGGAATCCCCTGAGGTTCCTGTCAACATGGCCTGAGTGAAAACTCCTTCCTGACACCACACTTCACTCTCATGCAAGTAAGAATCACCATAGTTACTCAGCCAAAGATGGGAGGTTTTTTCTTTTTTCTGAATCCTGCTACGCTTTAGGACTCAATGTTATCTTGTGGCAATGAGTTCCACAGGCTACATGTGAATTATGTGAAAAATTAATTGTCTTTATCAGTTCTGAATTTGCTGTGCGCCATTGTGTATCTTCTTGATTTTGCATCATGAGCAAGATGAATAGAAGTGCACCATCTACCTCCTCTCAAGTATTCACTAATTTTCTCTGCTACTATCAGGTCCCTCTCAGTCATCTGTCTAAGACAAACAATTCCAGTTTTTCTCCATCTTCAGCTGGGATTTCCCGTAAGATCTCTCATTGAAGCTCTGATCTTCCTGAGTCCTGAGATCCAAAAGCCATCTTCTATTCTATGAATTACTAACACGTGTATTATTTAATGTAATTAATTACCACTGTATCACTATAGATGTGCACGGCACTTTACAAAAGCAGATAAAGTCCCTGCCACTGCAGAGTTTGCAATGCAAATTAAGAAAAGGGCAAGAGGAGATGAAGTCAGAAGACAGTACATTGTGCTGTGGTCCAATGGCTAGAGCACTCAAGTAGGGGTCCAGAAGTCCCTCTTGCTCTGCCACTGACCTACTGTTGCCCATGGGCAAGTCTCTGTTTCCTCTCCCACCCTTTGTTTTATCTTGCCTAGCATACCCTTAGGGCAGGGATTGTTTAAGCAGTGCGCACCACACTCTGGTGCTACTGTAATATAAATAATGTGCTCACTCAGAGAGTAATGCATGTCTGTCTGGTTTGGATTTTTCAGTGAGAGGATGTTTAAGCACATCCTGGCAGAAACAGGTTTCAAAAAGCAATTTGAAGTTGGAAAAGCTCTGATCATGGCACACAGGGCCCAGAAAAGATTTCATGGGATCTCAGCGTGTAGCTTGGACAATAATACCTAGCTCTTATATTCTGCTTTTCATCAATAGATCTCAAAGCACTTTACAAAGGAGGTCAGTATCAATAGCCCCATTTTACAGATGGGGAAACTGAGGCACAGAGCAGTGACGCAACTTATCCAAGGTCACCCAGCAGCCCAGTGGCGAACCCCAAAAACAGAACCCAGCCCTTCTTTGTTCCAGACCAAGGCACTAATCATTAGGCCATATACTCCCTTGTAACATATTCCTTAAGGCTAGAGATACCGATGATCTATTTCTTTCATTTCAGGCTATTGCCCGCATAAGGACAGTGTCATTTCCTGGTTTGTTTATGCTGCTGCTAATCAGCAACTCGTGTTGTGTTTGTCATTGTATCAGTAAATATCTGCCATCTTCAGCTGACACTTTTTAAGCAGAGTCCAGCTGCATGAAGCAACTCAATCTTGAACATCCCTCTTATAGTCTCTATTTTCAAAAGATACTCAGCAACCTCCTGTATCCACAAATAAAACAGGATATAAACAGCATTTCAAATCAAGCTAATCCAAGTTTGGCACAAGTGCATTTTTATTCAGGTACTTGTGGAGTGGGTGTTGCCTTTTCTGGATTGTAAGAGGTGGTTCTGAGATGGGTTGTGTGGTGCTGCGTAGCTGGAAAAAACCCACAGAGCCGAGCAGATGTTTGCACTAAGGAGCACTGCAAATCCACATCCCACAGGTAAGACATACGTGTTTCAAAGCCTGTACTTCATCCTGTTTTGTACAAATAACTCATCCACTCGTATGCTCTCACTCCCGAGAGCGGGACACTCGCCTGTTCTCAGGTCTCTTTGCTAGCTTCCTGCCTGGCTACTGGACTCATCCTGGAAAGTGCTGAGTGTCCTCCCTCAGTGAACGGTCAGAGCATTCAGCCCATAGGTGCGAATTTTCTTCTCTCTGGGTGGGTGCCTAACCCCTGCTCCGTCCTGAGGCTCCGCCCCCACTCCGTCCCTTCCCCCAAGGCCCCGCCCTTGCCCCATCTCTTCATGCCTCTGCTCCATCCTCTCCCTAAGAATCCAACCCCACCCCACCTCTTCTTGCCCCCACTCCGCCCTCTTCCTCAGTGCCTCCCACCTGCCACTGAACAACTGATGGGTGGGAATCGGTGGGGCCCACTGAACAGCTGATGGGTGGGAATTGGTGGGGGCCACTGAACAGATGATGGGTGGGTGGGTAGGTGATGAGCACCCACTAGTTTTTTTCCCAGGGGTGTCCCAGCCCTGGAACATCCCCGGAGTCGGCGCCTATGATTCAGCCTCTAGAAGGGGGTAGTTGGCACCACAGCACCCAGGGATTCTCTACATGGCCTGGCAATTCGGACGACAGGGCTGTGAATTGCAGAGCGCACCAAAGTGCTGCGCTGTATCTGCGGCATGGGGTGCTGTTAACATGGACTAGAAGGCACCTCGTTTGTCTTAATGCAGGCCTGTTTGAATAGGGTTATGTTAAGGTGAACTGGTTGCCTTTTCGTTTGCACCAGCAGCATCCACCCAGGGAATTTACAGCACTTTTGTGCAAGCTGCAATTCACACCCTTAGTCATCACTGCAGCACAGTGTTGACACAGCCTTGGTTCTAAATGGCCCTCCAGTTCCTGAGCGGTGAGAATCACTGGGATATGCTGGCTGTGTATGGATAAATCAGTGAGTGATGGTGCCCTCTGCTGGGGAAGCTCAGCGAATAAAGGCCAGCCAGTTATGTGATCACATCTTTAAAGATTATCATAATACATAAACACAAGGTTGAACTCAAGTTTCACAGGCAGCAGCCTTAAGTCTGGCATTTCCAAACTCCTGAGTACTTAACTTTGCAACCTTAACATTCTTTTACCATTGGTTTTTGTAAGGCATTTCCTAGGTTTTTAAAAAAGCAAACGGTAAAAACCAGAAATCCCATCATCTAGAGCAATACGGAACATACACACTGCCACAGATCATGAGCAAAGCCTGAACCCGGGACTTTTAGATCTACAGCACAGATCTCTACCACTTGAATTAAAGGAGTAACTGCTAGCAGTAATAGGCTACTATCTTCTGTGTGAAATAACCACAAGAGAGATGCAATATATGCTCTGCCAGTAGTTTACACAGCTACTTGCTAGACAGCAGAGGAATGTTGGAAATCAGGTTTTCTGGGTTCAGTTCCTGTCTCTGGAAAGAAGTATCATCTAGCAGTTACAGGGGTAAGTGGTTACACAGGAATCAAGGCAGTGGAGAATCAAGCCCATTACGTCTTGCTGACAGCTCATGAAATTTGTTACTCATCTCTGCCTCCCTACCTGCTCACACAGTACCTCCCCTTCTTGCTCCGTTCCTTACCCCGGAGCTCCCCACAACTGGTGGCCCCTCTGTCTCGAACTCCCTCTCTCCCTCCACCATCAGTTCCCATCTTTAGAGCTCGCTTTTCCCACCACATCCTTCTTGGTCATATGAAGCCGTGGCCGATCTTCAACTACCGCCCCATCCACAGCTGCAGTGTAATTAGTCAAAAGGATCCCTACATCTTTCAACATAAGGGGCTTTTCCTCTACTCTACCCCACCTTCATACCTCAATTTGCCCCTTACGACCTGAACCCAGCTCCATAAAGCCACCTTCCTTCAGTTCTGTCAGTCACCTTCTGTAAACCATTTCGTGATGCTTTCTACAGCAGATACTCTCCAGATAAAACTGCAGGCTATTGCATTGCGTCTGCCTTGGCAGCAGGAAAAGCAACGCCACCCTGCTCCGATGGTTAGGGTGTTTTATTTTCCCCATACAAGAAGCCTCCCAGACTGCTCCATTCTGCTGCCAGGGTGTTCCTTTCACGGGCCTTGGGAGGGTCTATTTGAAAGCACCCTACTGGGCCGGCAGCAAGAGGAGCCAGCACGGTCAGAAAAGCAGGCACAGCACGGTTCAGTAGGATCTGGGAACCTGACCAACAATGCTGGCTGCAGTAGTTAGCGAGAAGCCTCCATCCCAGTAGAACAAAAGTCAGGACATGGCGGAGGGGGTAGAGAAGACAGAAAAGGAAGAGAAGTCAGAAGAGGCACCTACCCAGCATGTCCCACCCGTTAAACCCCCTCCCCCGCATATCAATGGGAAAAGACTTCCTCTGGCTTTTTGAGGGCTGCATATTTAAGAGAGGTTCCTATTCAGTTGGTCTCAATAAAGCATCACTTGGCCACCCCTCCAGCTTCTGCAGAACGTGCATATTATTCAGGGAAGCTGCTCTCCAATCCAGTTACCTTCTGTGGGTTTAACAGCAGACGTTCTCCAGCTGCCCTGATCATGAGCCACTGTCCACACTAAGTGAGGTGTAAAGGGACCGCAGCATTCCTCCTAGGGGCTCCCCCAGACAACATATACTGCTGCAGTAGCAGCTCCAGCATCCTTAAGGAGGGGCACCACGGGCTGTCCTCTGTATTCAGCTAGCTCTTTCACCTGGGGGTGGGGTCCGAGGGAGATAGCTCTTCTCCCCCATGCCTGTTCACTCTCATTAGTTACAGACTACAGAACACTAGCAGGGACCAGTACCTGCCCCAGACCAGGGAAGAAGCCTCTTTATAGCCTTTGTTCCCATTTCACACTGGCCTAGTGTGGGTGACTCAGGCCATGTCTACACTGGGGAGCTAAGATATGCAACTTCAGCTAAGTGAGTCGACTTCGCTTCCGCCTCTCACGCCGGTGGAGTTCTGGAGTTGACGGGGAGAGTGCTCGGGGGTCGATTTATCGCGTCTACACTAGACGTGATAAATCAATCCCCGATAGATCGATCACTGCCCTCCAATCTGGCAAGTAGTGTAGACATGCCTAAGATTCGCTCTGCTGGTTTGTCCCAGAAACTATAATCCTACTGATTTCTGACTGCTAAGTGAGCTCGCTCAGCTGGTCAAGGCCAAAGGTTTCAGGTTCAAACCCCACTGATGACCAATTCACTGCACAAGACACAATCAAGCAGTACATTCTCCCAGAGCCAGCTGGGAACAGGCAGGGTGACCTGCTAGAACTTTGCATCCCTCACTTCTAGGGGGTCTGAGCCTTGAGAAGCAGACATCGCTGCATCGAGGATGTGACACGCTGTCTCCAAGCGCTGTGTTGACATACACTTCCTCTCCTCGTAGGTGTGAGTTCAAAAGAAACTAGCCTTGTTGACTCACAGGGTCCAACGTGCCTTGTTATCCACCAGCTACAGATGAGTCATCACCATGGGGGAGTAACATTCAGCATCTGCAGTGCATATTTATGGCATCAGCTGTGTCAGCAGAGAGATTGTTTGTAGGGAGTAACTATGGACAGAGGAAAATTGGCAAACACTGAGAGACTAGGGATGGGGGAAAATACCCCACCCCCACAGCCTCCAAATGCCCCACATTGCTGGAATCAACCCTTTTGTCCAATGGAAATATTTGCACATGGCTTTTCCTGTTCATTGTGTTTTCCAGACAGGACTGGAATGGCTAGAGTACCAGAATGCTCTTGTGGTGTTGCCGGCTGGGACGGAAGCCCTGCAGATCCTCTAAGGAAGCTTGTTCTTGCAGGATTCCCGGTCAGATTGCAAACCCAAGGGGCCAGATCCTCAGCTGTGTAAATCGGAGTGGTTCCACTGAAGTCTGCAAAGCTATGCTGATTTACACTCGCCGAGGATTAACACTTATGATTATTCACACCCACTGAGGATCTGGCCACTAAGAGCTCTGCATAAGCATCTGGGGCTGCATTTAGTAACTTCTGAGCTGCAAAGCAATTTTTTGCCACTCTTTTCACCCAACGCAATTGATTTCCACCACTATGTTCACAGTACAATGCTCAAGGCTGAACTCAGGAGTCTGGGCAAAATTAGTGGGGCGATCTTTTGGGATACACCCCAAAATTTAACTGAGGCATTTTATATGAAAGTTATACCTATCCTGGGGGTGGGAGTTGAAATTGGAGTCCAGCCAGCTTCCTACTGCAGAAACAGAGCCCTGATTCTGCATCTTTTAACTCCAGCAGTTGGGTTTCTATTGTTAAGGCTGGCTTTGCAAGGAACACAGGCAAGAAATGTGTTCTTTTAAAATGAAAAGAATAAAGAGCATATCTGAAGTGATCATCAAGAGTTTATAAAGGATTATTAAATGATTAATAGAAAATGTAATTAATGGTTCATCAATTGTTATAGAGTCCTTCAGGTCAATAACTGATAACTATCTATAAAACCTCCTACTGATGGGCTTCTAACTGTCACTAAGACATTCTGCTCAGGCCTACAACATCTATTCATCATTTATCAACCCTTTATAAACTATTTATAAATGTGGCTAGTTTCCCTTTACGCAGAGGTGAAAGTAAGCCGGTCCGCACCGGTACAGCGTACTGGCAAGAGCCGGTGCGCCGTACCAGGACGGATCGGCTTCCCCAGGCAGCACTTTAAAGGGCCTGGGGCTCCCAGCAGCGGCTGGAGCCCTGGGCCCTGTAAATTGCCACCAGAGCCCTGCTGCTGAAGCCCTGGGGAAGCGGCGGCAGGACTTGAGCGGCGATTTAAAGGGCCCAGGGCTTCTGCCTCAGCTACTGCCCCTGGTTCTTTAAGGTTACCACCGGAGCCCCACCGCCACTACCCCATGGCTCCGCCACAGGGCTCCAGGGACTATTTAAAGGGCCCAGGGTGGTAGCGGCCGCCAGAGCCCCAGGCCCTTTAAATCATCGCCCGAGCCCCCAGCTGCCACTGCTACCTTGGGGCTCTGGCAGTGGGGCTCAGGTGGCAATTTAAAGGGCCCAATGCTCCCACTCCCGCTACCCTCCGGGGCCCTTTAAATCGCCACCCGAGCCCCGCTGCTGGTGCCCGGGAGTAGCGGCAGCAGGGCTCTGGCAGTGATTTAAAGGGCCAGAGGCTCCAGGCTGCTGCTACTGCAGCGGAGCCCTGGGCCCTTTAAAGTTCCGCCAGACCTCAGGGCCCCAGGGTAGCAGCGGCATCTGGGAGCCCCTGGGGCTCTGATGGTGATTTAAAGGTCCTGGGGCTCTGCTGTGGTAGCAGCAACTGGAGCGCCGGGCCCTTTAAATCACCCCCGAACCCTGGGGCTTCCAGCTGCCTCTGCAGCTGATAGCTCTGGAGGTGATTTAAAGGGCCCAGTGCTCCCAGATGCTGCTACCACAACTCCAGCCCCGGGCCCTTTAAATTCTGATTAAATTTAATTAAAGGAATTAAAGGCCCCACCTCCCTTCTAAGGACTAAGTTACTTTCACCTCTGCATTTATGCAGATGTTCCCCCAACTCAGGTGTGTAGCCATTTTTGTTGTCAGAAGGGGGTCACGGTGCAATGAAGTTGAACAGGGTCCAGAGGCTGAATCTGCTCTGAATCTTTGAGCTTTGTCCATGTCACCAGCAGGGACTTCCCGACTAACCAAAGAGGAAGGGGAGTTGTGCTAGTAGTGGCTTAAGTCATGCTGTGCCAAGATTCAGCCTCATTTTCATAGCTGGGGAAAAAAGATGCTACCAGCAGGGAAGCTTGCCAAAACTGGATGCAAGGACTGTCTCCTCTGACTCCACTGTAGAGCAAACCTGCCAGCTTCATCTATGGTAAAATTCACCTGAAGTCATTCTTTTGGTGATGGTCATTTATAAAGTCACATAACGTATCTAAAGAAGCAAAATAGCGTGAGGTGCAAGGTGAGTTTACTCATTATTTCTCTTCCCATACGCATTTTCTTCAGTGCTAAAAACGGTGCCTATTTTACCTCAGCGCAGCTAACACATGGGAGCTATCCTGAGGTAAAAAACACAGTGTAGGCAAGGCACTTTGGTTTTATTATGAGGAATACTAGGCAAGGCCAGCACTATATCCATACCTGGGGTTGTCGTCGCCTAGTTTTCCTCACAGGAGAACTAAAGTACTTTGTTTCCCTGTGGTTTTACCACAAGATAGCGGCTGCCCATTAGTTACCCTGCGGTAAAAAAAATACACCATTTTTAGCAGTGCAGCAAAGCTCCACTGGTCTTCATTAGACTTTTTTCCCTTGAGTTAATTGATAGCCAGTTAACTCTAGGTATTTAGCATGTTCATTAAGACCAGCGTGGACAAATGAGTGATCAGCATACTGTTTCCTGAAGTCTGGGAGTGTTTGGATCTATGGTTTGGAAATACAGGCCAGCAAAAAAATGTTTATCTAGATCAGGACTTGAATTCCCTCTAGTTTCGGGTGTATTTAGATCTGGGCTTTGCTTCAGGCTCATCTCTAATTTGCATCTTTTGTGATACAGTAACTTAACATGCCCAAAAAATAAAGAGAAAATTCACTGCAAAGCAGAATTTTATGCAGATTTGACAGGGAAATGGAATGAAGGGTTTATTCCATCTTCTTTCCTATGACAAGATAGGTGATTAACAACATTCAAATAACCAAGGTTAGATTAGTGAGCCAATGGATACCTTCAGAGGTGGCTTCGTGTAATTTTGAGTTGCTACCAGCAAGCGATTGAAGTGAGCCCTGATTTACAATGTGGTCCATAGTTTTTGACTCATGTCCACAGTCATATTCTGCATTGTCTCTCATCGTCCAGAGGGAAGAGGTGACAGTATCTGCCACAAAGTGTTCTAAAATGGTTCCATTTAGACCATTGTTTCTGCGGTAGGTTGATGTCTGAATATTCTTTTGAGAGGTCAGCAACCAAGTGTTTGTTTGTGACACAAGGATTATCCCAAATGTGACTTGGGACTGAATGATGATGCTTTAGGAGCGTTAGCCCAATCCCCAAAAGGCTTGCGAGATTCCAGACAGATCTTTGAAAAGTGCTGGAGGCCTTCATGAATTGGGAAGTTGAAGCTGGCCATGGTTTGATTTGACTCCCGAACTATGTGCATATTGTGACTCTGGGTGGGACTATGTGTTCCAGAGTAGACAACCTTTGAACACATGTTGATTTCAGTATTCCAGTTATAGTTCTTATCGTAGCGTGAAGCTGCACATCCAGGGATTTGGTATGCGAGCTGCCTGCTCAGAGGGGTGCATAATATTCAGCAGTCAAGTACACCAGAGCTAGAGTCACTGAATGCCTCTGCACCCCACGTGTTGCCCGTAAGTTTTTGAATGAGATTAGTGCTGATTTTTACCTTCCAGATGAGCTTTAAAAGTGAAGCTTGTGTCCAAAGTTACATCCAAATACTTCAGGCGAGACTCAGTTCTGACCTGCTGATTGCAAATGCTGATATTGAATCAGGACTGGTGGAAGGTCCCTAAAAGGGGCAGGGGCCACTAGTACCCCATTATCTTGCAAATTGTGGAGCGGAGGGATATTGGATGATATCTGGTGGCATCATGCTTAAGAAGGGCAACGACTACCCCCTAATGCCAACTTGTGGGGATCTTCCCATCTAATGTATGGCAGTAAATAGGCCTGCCAACCGTACACATCCTTTTGCCCCCCCAAAGAGCTCATCTTGAACCTTCTGGCAAGTCAGTTTGGTCTTTATGTTATGGAGACGACGAGGCAACAGCACTGGCTGTTCACTTTCGGTTGAGAGTGTTTTACAAAGACGGTATCTCCAAGCTTATGGAAGAGTGCCCAGGCTTTGCAGCTGGAATTAGTCAAGCTAAGACCCTCCACTGTCTCTTTCTCTCTCTCCAGGCACGCAGAGCTCAATGACAATAGTGCTTTTGCTGGGTCAGGATCACTGCTCTTCTCAAACTCTTTGAAGAACGCTTCTGTCTCCCGCTGCCAATAAGGTGTACAAACCTTGCTATAGCCACGGGGAGTGTATTTCACAGCAGCTTTGTTTAGATGGTGAACAAAGCAGTTATAATTTTCTGGGGCTGGCTTGATACAGTGTAGCTTGTCTTTGGCTTCTACAGTCTGTGCAGCCCAATTTTCTCTACAGAAATTCCAGCCTGGTTTTGGTGTTGATTCAATCAGCAGAACTCCACAGCCGACACATAGAGTAATGGAAGTTTCCGAGCACAGTTCATCAGGCTTGCAGAGTAACACCACTATTGTCGTGCCACAGAGCTACAGTAGCTCATGTTCAGTATTCGGTCTGGCTGGGCAAAAAGCCCCTCCTTGTTTGGGGTCAAAAGGAAGGAGGACATTTACAAATGAAGCTCAGTCTGTGAGTTGATCACCAGCTGCATCGTTTCTGCAAAAGCCCCATTGTGAGTGGTGGCTATTTGAGTCACCAAGGTACACAGCTGGTGGGAAAAAATGGTACCGTAGACTTTGGCCATTCAAAATTTGCTGGTTTGTAGATGTTTATTATGGTCAGTTATCAAATTTTTATTGCAGCAACAGAGATTATCGGGGCTTTGGATTCTTCCAGGACTGAGCCATCTTTAAGACTATGCATGACATATGGGGTGAAACTATATTTCACATTGTTCACTGTGGCAGTAAGTTCACATCTGTGAGGTTTGTATGATACAGCTTGCTCATGATCTGCAGCATGAGCTTTTTGTAGAGCAAGCACATCAATTTCATTCCCCTTGGAGCTCTTGAAAGGTAGTCACACTTTGCATGTGACAGACTTTCCACATTAAGTTGGTATGCATGTACATCGGTCCCCTGGGCCTTCCATGCTGGCCCCGACAAGGGTTCGTCACAGATTTTGCATTGACAATCATACTAGGAGATCAGCAAATCGGTATCTAGTATCCTTTTGATGACATTCATTGTATTAATCAATAGCATGTAACCAGAATGCCATGTGAAGGCCATTGTCTTGCTTGTTTATTCTGTAAACTGTACACCCGGTGCCTGCTTTTTAGAAACAAGAGATGAATTCCATTGTTTGCAGAGGCACGAAAGAGGGAGCCAAGATTTAACTATTAAAGCAAACCTCACGAGAGGACGGAATTAGTCTCTGGTTGAGCCAAATGTCTCCCTCTCAAAGAAACAAATGAATCAAAGCCATGCTAAGTCGGTCAAATCACCCAGACACATGCCAGCGTCACTAGTTTCCCTTGGTTTTAAGCTCTCTCCCTAACTGGGAGGAAAGCATTCTGAAGGGGCTGCCTTTGTAGAGATTCCCAGGTGGGATTAGATGAACGATTTATTGTTAGTCAGCTTCAGAAGCGCTCCATGCACCAAGGGCTCGACTTGGATTTCAGTTACGTGTGTGCATGTTGTGAAGACACTTGAGTCTCTACTACGGGGCCTTGAGTAGCCCATTCGCCCTGTTGCAAAGTGTGTGCACAATGCCATCAAATCAGAATTCTCCACTCACACTGGTGGCAGCGTTTAAGACCCACAGCGCAAAGAGCTGCATTCAGATCTTGCTCCCCATTTTGCCGCACACTGGCAGCACAAAGCGGGCTGAAATCTGTTTAATTAGCTCCCCAGAATTTCCCCAGTGTGGGCATATCCCTAGATGGCAGAGGTAGGGTGACCAGATGTCCCGATTTTAGAGAGTTCACATCCCTAATGAACAGAGGTATGTGAAGGTGACTTAAACTCGTCTTCACACCCACCTCCTCTCCCAAGCTGCACTCAGCATAAAAGGGCCAGTCCCAGGGATCTGGCCTCCTATCTCTCACTTGCTCTAAGGGAGTCACATCCTCCATTTCTACCTCAACTGTTTGGTCCAAGTCATGCACTTCTTAGCAAATGTAAACGTTGGAATTTGATGAAGACAGCGAGTGAGCACAGCCTAACATGGTGAGACGTGCCAGAAGATGTCTGATGAACGCAGATGGTTAACATGATGTGTTTCATTTTGTAACCTTTGTTTTCTGTGTCCTGGCCCTTTAAAAATCTAAGGACGGCTCTCAGCAGAGACAGGTGTCCCTTTTGTGCTCCCGGCAGCGCAGACCGTCAGAGGATACACATGCACACACACACTGTGCTCTCCCTCCGTAGACCTCATCTTTGTTTGTGCTTGTCTTCCTTCATTTAAAATGAAAGTCACTGAGACTGGGCATACGTGGTTCTGCGTGTACAGACACGCCACCGTTAGGACCTCGTTTGCAGATCTCATCTGAAAGACAGATCTGTAGCAGTGCCGGAGACCCTGGCCACAGCATCACCCTGGGGCATCAGTGCAGTATCGACTGTCCTACCGTAAGGAGTGTCTCTTCTTGAGTCACTAGCACCACTCCCTGCAGATCCCAGGCTTTCCTTGGGTTGTTTCCCAGTCACGTACCAGCCAGGCCCAACCTCACTTTGCCATGGAATCTCATGCCAAAGGTGGGGTGACTGAAGGCTATGGAACATGAAACTTCCCTTGATGACTGTTTTCTTAATGAGTTAGGAACACAGGCAGAACCCTCCAGGTAAAGTCACTAGTGAGCTCCCCTGGGGAAATTCACTGGTCATATCAGTTTGTCACCTCACCCGGTATCCAAGATGAAAAGATCATTTTGCTATTTAGTGTGTTATGTGGATACCGAGGGCAAGAATCATTTCATCACAGTAGCCGACCCCACATCCAACCTCCACTAGCTCCTACGTAATAAGCAAGAAGGAGGTAGGGGACAGGGATACTCTGCTGGTGGCCTGATTTAAGGGGGTTTAGATCTCCCATCCCCAAGGAGTGTAGATTCAGAGGCCAGCCAGTGCCTTTGGGCACGTAGAAACAAATACACCATCACATGAACTGGGAACTGCCAAAGTGGACTCTACAAGCTCCTGGGGATTTTGAAAAGCAGTTCCCAGAGGCCCTCTTTATAGGCGCCTCCATTAGTAACCACCACCTGGATGGATCCTCCGTAAGCCCACTCTTCCCTGAGGTGAGAGATGAACTCTTCTCTGCCCCAGCTTTACTGTAGCCCCACACGCCCCCATGTCCTGCTTTCTGGGGCACTGAGACACCGTGCTGGATGATAAACCATGACCCCCTTTGGGGGTGCAGAGACCCAGCACAGAATTCCCACATCTCAGGTGACAGGCCTCCAAAATGACTCTTGGAACTGGGAACCGGCTGACTGGCCTGGGGCACAGGCGGCCTGGCACAGGCTCAGACAAGTCGGAGACAGAAAACCAGCCACATCATCAATTCTTGCAAGTCCAGGATTTCTCCCCTCCCCCATCTCACAAGTGGGGATGTTTCAGTTACTTAACTAATTCCACCCTTGACCTTACACGACTACGGAGTGAGGGGTTGGGAAACTGAGGTGGGAGCCATCTGAGAAGAAGTGTACCCCAGGGGTGAGAACACTGCATTGGGAGTGCTAGTCCTCACTCTGCCACTGCCCTCCTGTGTGACTTGGGTGAGTCACTTCATCTCGGTGCTTCTCTTTCTCCTTGTCTATGTAGCATGTAAGTGCTGCGGGGCAGGGATTGTCTCTGACTGAGCGTGTGTGCAGCGCCTAGCCCAACAGGGGGCTGACCTTGGCTGGAGACTCTAGGAACAACCGCAACAAACAAAGAAATGGGAAGCAATAAGAGAGGCTCCACGGAGAATCTGCTTTCACAGTGACGCTCGAATCTCATGGGATTTCGCAGCCCCTCAGTGCACCTCTGGGAGCAGCGTGCCCCTCAGGTCCACGGCCCGAGAAAAGGGGAAGCAGCCCACTGAGCTGTGGGAAAGTCTTGCAGAGGTTTCTGAGTCTGGAGGTCTCTGACTCAGCACACTAGGGGAAGACGGGGCCAGCTGAGCTGCGTTCCCCACATAGGCTTCGTTAGCATCAGTAAACTGCACTGGAGCTGGGAAGTGTTTGATATTCTGACAGCATCACAGCGAGGCCAGGCAAGGTCTGGAGTGCCCGCAGACAGGGAGCGCCTGGAGATGACCCTGCCCCCGCAGAGGATTGCAGAGGCAGGGGTTTTCCGCAGCAATTAACCAAGTCCCCCCACCCTCCCGCACGCACAGGAGACAAGAGAAGCAACGGTGAAGAGTGATGCAAAGACTGAACCAAGAGAGCTGCTGGGAGAGAAAAGGGGAAAGAGAGGCAGTTTTTGCAGAGGGCAAAACATTCTGCAGGAGGGTGGGTTGGCTGTCAGGGCTGCCTTGTGCTGCAGCGCAGCGAAGCAAAGCTGCGGGAGCTGCCTGGCACGGCCAAGGGACTGACACCACACAGTGTGGAGCGTAAGGTCCCCTCCTCATGTCCTGCTCGGCACCTGGAACATCAGTGTGGGGGGCAGTGCTGACACCTGGCTGCACAGGCTTGTGTCAGACCTTACCAGGCTCTGTCGGCTGGGATCTGCTATCTGGGATTCCCTACGTGCGGAGGAGAGAGTCAGATTCGGCCCTCGGTTGCCCCTGTGAGGAGCCCCACTGACTTCAATTCATTGACCTCCTGTGGACGAATCCTGTTCTGTCTCAGAGGGGCAACTTCAGAGCTAGCAGTGGGGTCCCCCCAGATTCAGAGCCATTTCCCCGAGTGCAGTAGGCCAGCTCCTGTGTGCCGAGCCCCTTGCTCAACGATTTTCTGTGTTCAGTGCATAGGCCCGTGGCCAGCTCTGAGAACAGGATTAATAGTCGTAACAGAGCCAGCCCTGTGTGTGTTCGGAGATCTAGGACCCTGGGGAAGCCAGGCTCCGGCCTGGGGTGCGGTGTGGCCAGCAGCAACGCTGGACAATGGCAGATCGGGTTTCTTGCTTGGTCTTTCACAGGTCCAGCAAGGAGGTTGCTTTCCCTCAGGCAGAGAACCATGGGATGTTGGCTTCAGAGGCGGTGCCGCTGGCTCCTAAAGCCCTGCTCCTGGGAGCCAAGAGGCTGTGGCAACAGGCCCTGAAACGGCCCACACCCTGCCCAGAATGGTGAGCCAACTCCTGCGGGCTCCCAGAAGGAACGCCTTGGCCCCGGTCTACAGAGCGCCAGGAAAGGCAGCCCCCGCTCTACGTGAATCAGCGCCTGCTTTCCATCGGGCAGGCCAGAGGAGCTGGGAAGGAGCCTAGCACACTGCCTGCCTCGGGGACCCGGCTCCACAGACCCCTGTCCTCCTTCCACAGCAAACCCTGCTTCACTCCTCTCAGTCTGCTACCATCTCAGTCTCTCCCGGTGGTGCCTGGCCAGCTCCGAGCCAGTCCTCCGGGCTGCTGGGAACAAATGCTGCTCATCAGCGGGCACAAATCAGCCTAGCTCCATTCTTGACCCCAGCCCACCAGCTTCACACTTTATGTTATGCCCAAATAAATGTGTTAGTCGCTAAGGTGCCACAAGTACTCCTCATGCTTTTTACTTTATATATAGAGCAATTGACTTGCATGGAGCTACGTCATTTAGGACAGCTCAGGATCAGTCCTTCCGGGGTTAAATACAAGCCCGTTCCCTTTTGTTCTTATAAAACGACTGTAGTATTCTGCAGTAATCACCCACAATGCTGTAGTAATGCTATTGTGAGCACCATTCTTCGGGACCGTTGCTGGAGTACTTTATAGAGTGTGGAGCTGATTGGCATAAATTGGCAATGAATTTTTTTTTCTCTGGCATGGTACAGAGCTGGAATTCCAGCACGGTCATAAATTTAAATACAAATCCTGCAAAGAAGGCTATTTTTATAGCAGTTAGGGGCCCCATTTCCTCCTCTTTCTGGGCAACACACAATACTCCTCTTTCCAGGGCTTCAGCTATCGAAGCATTTATAAGTAGCAGCACTAAACTTGCCCCTTTGCCAGGACGCAGCAGACTTTGGGGCTGCGAAGTCGGTCAGGTTCCCAAAGAGAAAGAAGAATCAGTGAGAGAGACTAAAGAGATTTGCAAGTGTCATTGGTTTGCAAAATGGACACAGATCCTGGAGTCAAAACTGGATCCAAATCACCCCTAAATGTGGTGGCAGGGTGTGGGGGGCAGATTAAGGGTTTGGGCCTATTTCAAGTCAAAAGATGCAAAAAACAAAAATCCATTTTGGTGTAAAGCGAGGTGAAATACGAGTTTCCATCAAAAGTCCTCCATCAAACAGCCTGAAACCCATCTGGTCCAATGGACAAGCTGTGTAACTGCACCTCCTGCTGGTGTATGTGCAGCACCACGTAACTTTGGACAACAGCCCAGTAGATGCTCTAGGATAAAGTTTTAGGTGGGGCACATAGGAACTGCCATACCAGAGCAGCCAGAAGTCCATCTCGGCCAGTACCCAAAGTCCCATCTCTAGCTGTGGCCAGTACTTAATGCGTCAGAGGAGAATGGAAGAAACCCTCAGAGTGTTTCCTTGTGTTCCCTCCCACTCTGGTTTCTGTTCATTCTATTCACTGCTGTCTCACCCTATACTTAAAATGTAAACTCTCGAGGGTAGAGATATTATTGCTCTGTGTTTGTACAGCACCTAGCACAACAGGGCCCTCGTCCTCAACTGGGGATTATGTGTTATTACGATATGAATCTCCTCATTCATAGGTGGACAGATATGGAATAACTTGCCCTGGCAGTTTCTCTCCAACTCCTGTCAGAGAGAGATTGGACCATTAAGGCTTATATCTGATCTCCCCACACCTAGAGTCTCTGTAGATGTTCTCACTATCCATCACTGTTCCCTCTAAGCTGTGCGCGTGTGCACGCACACACAGATCCTAAACCCCATGCACACGGCGAAACACTGCATACACAAAAATTTGCACAGAAGCACAAAAATTTGCACAGAAGACATTTTTTGTGCACACGGCCTGTCAAAAATTAGAGGGAACATTGCTATCCATATTAGTGTCTAACCTCTTTCTGAATTGTCACTAGCCTTCCAGGCACCTTTGACCAAAAGCAACTGTATCCCAGAAGGATTTCGTACAAAAACTCCCTGAGAACCACCTGGCCTCAACATAAATTTCCCACCTGCATCATCCAGCCCCAAATCGTGAATCAGCCCAGGTTCGCTTCTGTGCCTTGAGACACTTAGCAAACCCTTTAAGAGTCTCGGGCTATATTTTAAGTTTGCAATAAAACATGTAGCCAGGTGAGTTTCATCATGTGGTTTTGGGGTATGTGGCGAATGTTTTACACAGCTGGAGATTTCCAAGACCGGTGCAGATTACCACAGTTGTATTCTGGACCTACACGGCCCAACAATCATCTGCTAGTGAGCTAATTCAGTCTTTTTGCAACCTCAAGATCCACAGCCTGTCAATTTACTTCCTAATACCCATTTCCCTCTGCAACACGGGGTGCATCACTGACCGCTGGCTTGGGGCCTCCTTCTGATCGCTGTGGGGATTCACTCTTGAGGTGGGCACCCCACCATTACTCTGTCCCTCCGTCTGGTCTGCAGCTCTGCTGTTGCTTCAGGATCCTCAGCCTCTTCTTTGTGACTTAGACATCCAGCTAGGCCACACAGCAGCCCCCATTCCGGGGTACAGTCCATCAGCAGTCCTAGGCAGTCTTCCCATTCGCTGCCTCAGTTCTACGCCACGCCCTCAGTGGCTGGTAGGAGAACCTGGGCCAGCCCTCTTCTCTGGGTTCCAGTCCAGGGACCTGCAGTTCTGAGTTTCCTCTCTGCCCTGGAATGCTTCTTACCACTCTGGTCCCCTTCTCTCCCTGGGCACACCAGTTCCAGGAACCTTCTTCCCAGGGAGTGACTGCTGCCTGCCTTCTTGCAGTCTTTCCCAGTCACCCTATCTGCATCCAGCTACCTGGCTTTCTAGGCTCTGCCTGTTCCTGCAAAGGTGGGCCTGCTCACAATCACTTAGTTCCCTGATCCTTTGCTCCTCCAGGTGCACCCTGTAAAATTAACTGGCCTGCCTGCAGCCTTAACCTCTTCCAAACCTTCTGGGGTGGCCACCCCCTCACACCCTGTTTTAACAGAGGCACAAGCTGCAAAGTTTGGATGGGAACATTACAGAAATAGGGATCAGTCATGTAGTTCTGATCCAGTCTGGATCCACGCTTCCCCCCAAATCCAGGGGAGTTTGTATCCAGTGATTTTGTTTGGTCCAAATTTCCTTTTTAATATATAGTATTAATGAAACCACAATCTAAATTGGCATGGTCCTGATTTTACTTCTTAGTCCCTAAATATGATAAAAAAGATCTTCTGGAAATAAAAGGGAAAATTATACAGCAGCTAAAAATAAATTCTGAATCTCAACAACAAAAATGGAAAACAACCAGTGTTCCCATCCAGTGATAATGAGGGGTCTGCTGATGATACCACTGAGGTTAATGGGAAGTTTGCCATTGACTTCTACAGATGAGAAGGCCTGACTACTCTACAAAACAATCAGTTTGGCTGATAACTGAAATACTTTGCAGAGTGAAATAATCCCAAACTTTGTTTCCAAGAACTCCTGGTTAGCTCGATGGAGAGCCTTGGCGGGGTCGTGTGTGTGTGACTCCGGTTTGGGGAAAGGCCCACGGAGATAGGCTATGTTTCAGAGATGAAAGGTTTTAGTTTGGAAGTGGACAGCAGGCAAGGCCTTGCTGCTTCAGAGCCCCTGCTGCCTGATACTGGAAATAGCACCAATGTCCAGGCGAAAGGAATTTCTACCACTCTTTTTTTTCCTGGCGTCCCAGTCACAGGTAAGGAAGTGACAGGATGACTTTAGCTGCTGAAATGAGCTGAAGACGTGGAAATGTCAACAGGTACAACAGCAAGAGCTCATTGTAAATGCAGGGAACGGGAACAAACCTAGAATAATCAGATATTTCATAGATCGGGTGCTTTAGCAACACCTAGCTAGACAAATTCTAAGCACATGCAATAGAGATCTTGAGCCAATTCTGAGCCTTACTGAAAATGCAGCCTTCACATAACTAGAGAAATGTTGTGTCGGGGACACGACCAGGCAGTGGGCAGTCAGGTCTAATGGCCAGAGCCATGGGAGTGGCCAAGGTTGGAGGTTACAGCAGAGATGAGCTGGACTCAAGAATCAGAACCATGGGACACCTGGGAGCACACTAGAATAGTAGCTAGCTCCACCCTTCCACTAATCAGGAAGTGCCATCAGTCAGGCAGCCCTTGCCAGGATCAGCTGTGCCTCCCACGTTGCTAGGAGACGGACTTTGCTGCAGCTGGCTCCCTGACAAGTTGTATCACAGACGTATGGGATATGGGCCTTTGAACGCAAGCCTTGGCCATTATATAGCACTTTACACCCGTAGAGCTAATGCTTTGTAAAAATGGCTGCAAATCATTACCCTCATTTTACAGGTGGGGAAATTGAGGCACGCAGCAAGCTGAAGGTCACACAGGAGATCAACAGAAGAGGCTAAAATAAAAACCCATGTCATGTGGCTTCCTGGCCAGTGCCCTGTGTAGTGAATCAAATGGACTATCCTACTTGCAACATCGGTCCCTGTTGCAGGCCCAAGGTTTTCAAAAACACACTTTTTGCTGAAAAACTCGTTTTTGTAAAATGAAAATTCTTACCAGAAGTGTGCCAGTTTTCCTCAATTTAACCTGAAAATGAAAATGTTTTGACTATTCAATACCTTCTTCCTCCAAGAGGAGTAAAGGGAATGAACCCTTTTACCCCACACACACGCATTTTCAAGTGCAGAAAAATTGTTCCTTTTCATAAGTTTCAGATTTAAAATTGCAAAAATTTTAATATATTTACACAATAAAATCTGTGCCCATTTTTCAACCACTCACTTCTGTTACCAGCCCTGGAGGAAATGGGTCAAGGGAATGGAGTACCGTTAGGCTATTCTATTTCAGGCAAGCAAAATTTTGAGGAGTAAAGAAATGCAGAGAGGAGGATTGAATAAGGAAAGATTAAAATCCAATAGGGTAGAAGAAGATGGCACGTCCTAAGAGGCAGCGTAATTAGCTTGCAGTTTCACTAGGGACTGTTCAGGAGTCTGAGGTTTAAAAAAATAAGACTCCTAGTAGTTTACATGGAAGAAGAGGCAGCAGATCAAACAAAAAATTATAGGCTACAAATATGCGATGATAAAGGAACTATAACTAGGACAAATGGAATGGATTTGAGAGGGGAAAATTGAATCTGAACAAGAAGAACATCCTGGCAGAGGTTTACACATTACAAGGGAAATGCAGTGGACTGATCAACTGATGCATTTAAAAACCAAATTAGACCCAATAGGAAGAACCCTGCAGTAGCAGCGAGGGGGAGCAAGACACCCAATAGATTTTCCCCTCTTTAGATTTCATTATTAGCATCCCATGATACCAAGGTCTAGGTCCTCCAACAATCTTGCCAAAGTCTTCCTAGCTTAAAGGTAGCAAGGAGGACCTAATTTGAGATGTCTGGAAAGGAATGCTGGTATTTTGTACCCAGCGCTGGAGACAGGGAGGCCCTTGGTTCTATTTCAGGTCTTTAGGGGCGACCATGATATCATCTTCATTCCTATTTTTTTTATATTCAGAACAAGAAGAAAACAATCCTTTATAAGAAATACTATTTCAAAACTTTCATAAGGCCATCCTCATCCCCTGTATGAACAGTGCAAGGCACACACTATCACTATACAGCAAAAATCACTTTTAAAACTACTCTTTTGCTGTTTCAGAAAAAAGCCCAAACCAATAGGAGCACTACTTTTCATGACGTTTCATGCACTAGTCCGAGGGAATGCACTTTATACTTCATTGGCTTGTGTTCAATTTTTAATTATTTGCTTTTTTCTCTTGTAAATTTCAACATGCTCCCTTTGTACAATGATGGGACCCTCTTGTAGCTAATTAACACCTATACACACCGTGGATGGTAGCCAAAGACTCGTGTATCTTAATGGATAATAAAATGTCTCCCTTATTTCAAAGGAGATAAATTTGCATCTGGTTAGGGTTATTTTTATTTTTATCTGGTTACTTTTATTTTTAAAAAGTCTCTTATTTTTTTCCCATCACTGCAATTAGAAAATAAATTCTTGCCCATTTTTTCTAAAGCAGCAAAAAAATGTAACATTATTCAAAATATTTTATGTGTCTCAAAGTCAAGCTAAATAAAAAGAGAGAGCTTAGCCCCATGCAGATGGGATAGATACAGCCCCAGCCAAGTTGGAAGAAGGCTAGCCATTTCAATGATCATGTTAAACCAGACAAAATATGGCTAAGATTGATCATAATCCCACACAAGGGAGCTGTGAATTGGGAAAGGGAAGCAATTTAACCCTGCATGCATGTTGTTTAACTTGGTAGGTTCAGTTATGCCTTTTTGAAGGTATCTATTTTTCCAGACATCCCCCTCATGTATTTCTACGCTGATTTTCTTTTTGATACACACAGTGTTTTCAGCTAGACACACATATTATATAGGAGTTCTCCTGCAAATGATACCAATCTCTGCATTCCTTTCACAACTCAGATCTTTCTTTCTGTCTGCCCGTGACAACCTCATAAAGGGCCTCCTCCAAAGCCTGTTGAAGGATCTGCCCTTTAACTCAATTCCAAAGTCTCTTTTGTTTCCCACATCCTCCAGGTCCTTTTACCTTCCACCTTGAAACCATCCTCCGCATTCCCTGTTATTCTGACCAAGTTGCCAGAACTCTTGTTCGTGTCTTTGGGTACGTCTACACTGCAATTAAACACCCACGGCCAGCTGGTGTTGACTGACTTAGGCTTGTGGGGCTTGGGCTGCAGGATTATAAACGTGCAGTGTAGATATTCAGGTATGGGATGAAGCCCAACCTCTAGACCCTCCCCTCTTGCAGAGGTTGTGGGGTCCCAGAGTCTGAATGTCTACACTGCAATTTTTATAGCCTGCAGCCTGAGCCCTGCAAGCCCGAGTCAGCTGGCATGGGCTAGCCATGGGTATTTAATTGCAGTGTGGACATACCCCCAGTCTCCTTTCATCCTGGGCAGAACAGTTCTGTCCCCTGTTGCGCCCCAAACTGAAAACCCTCCAGATGTCTCTTCAGCCACAGATAGTAGCAGGGAGGGTACATTTAAATCCAGGGATAACCTTGTTCATTTCAGGATCCATTACAAAGTCCTCTATCCAGTCTTTGGGAGCCTGAGCCAAAGCCCACTGAAGTCAATGAGATATTTATGATAACCCTGCAGAATGCACGAGTAAACATGCTGTATGAATAATGAAACCTCAGAATGGAAGAGCGCTTGGGTATAGTAGTACTTGGGCTAGTCACTCTTTGCTAAGAAGACTGCAGGTGAGAAAGTATGCAAAGTAGAGAAGATCACTACCCGTGACTAAAATACAGCTGCCAAAGGAGCTAGCTAACTTGAGGATTTGCGATGGTCTGGCTATAATGTCTTTCACTTAGTCACCAGTTCAAATCCAGCCCGGGATGGCAGAGAATTAAAGTTGATCACACCGTGGTGGTTTGGTGGCCTATGAAAAATAACTTTGCTGCCTCTGATTCTGCTTATGTGGTGGCCACCATCTTGGTTGTCACACCAGGGAGCGAGCTGGGGAACCTCCAAACCTAAAAGTACCAGCTGCTACCATTGGGCCTCTTGGTTGGCTCCTCTAGGGATCAGGCACAGAAGGAGGCTAGTAATACAAATTCACCAGTGAGTTACGCTTATGGTGTCACACCATAAAAAACCCTATTGCAAACAGCATCAAAGTTCATAGTCTCAGTTGAGACAGTAAGGGCTGAACAGGCATGCACAGTGAACTAGTCTCTGTACACAAGAGGCGGTTCTGGGCAGATCAGGGTTGAGGAACATTAGGGGAGAAGTTTGCACTGCAGCTCTATCTCTGTCCTCTCTCTGAGTAGAAGATTTCCATCTCCAAGACCACCAATCTAAAACATTACACAACCCTAACTAAATAAAAGTTCAGCCACTTCAGGGGTGAAGCACAGTTGCTGTTTCACAGAGCACAGCAACAGTTTGGAGCAAGAAATGAAGAGCGCCATATCCAATTTATATGAAAACAATTTCTGATTGTGTGTGCTCCCATATGCTCTGTCTGTGTGTGTCCCCGTCTGTGTCCATGTCTGTATCCTCAAGAACAGCAGAAGTTATTCGTAACAAATAGTTTGTTCAGTGAATTTCTCCTCTTTTTTCTTTTTGCAAATGACCTGGTTGTCTCACTGATTTCTCAAATTCATTCTTTTGACAAAATTATTCACCAGATAATTTCTGTGCATAAGTTGGGTCTGACAATTGTTCACAAGCACTTCAAAATTGGAGCTAATTGTTGGAGTCTGGTATCATTAGGAGTGAATGTTGCCTTAGTTTAGAATTTCCTTGCTCTTTCAGTGTTTGCATTGCTGTGAGGAAATATACTTGAGCAACTTTTTATGTTAGTTTTTTGTCTGGTCAAAAACCAAATAATTTAAATATCTACAGACAGACACAAATAAATACATACCACTGTACATTTTTAATGCACACATACACCCTGTAGAGGGTCTAGCTACAGCTGCATAGTTACTATTGAGTAGTAAACTTAACACACACACATACACACACACTGTGAATAGTATATATTATATTATGTTTACATAACTATATGTATAATATATATAATTAGCACAGATAAGAGAGGTATGTTTTAATGCATGCAAGCAGGTATGTATAAATATTAGAGATAAAATCAAATCTATAAAGATCAGGTTTGAGTCAAAACTCTGGACCAGCTTCTGGCTTTATGCATATTTATTGTAATCTGGACACTAAAATCACTGTTGACTTTGACTATTATTTGGTTGTAGGTACAGTATTAGGTTTCCGTTTATGACCTTGCCCGCATTGTGGAAATTTGCTGTATCAGATCAGATCATTAGTTCATTGTTGACATTTCTGAGATAATCTAAAGATGAATAATGCAAAAAGCTGCTTGTCTGAAAAGGGATGGGGAGAAAAAACCACCAAGGTAAAGTACAGCATGTTCAGTTGATTCCAGTCCCTTGGCTGCCTGCCCAATGACTTTCCTGAGTTGAGATCTCCTAGCAACCAGTCCCCAGCCACTTGAATTTTTATATATCACTATGTCTGTAATGATGTCATGGTTTCCATAGCTACTATCAGCTGGAGGAACTACGACACTTATGCTGCTAAGTAACTGAGAAAAATTGACCCGACTGAAATATTTCAGGCAACTATCGAGGATGTTTGTTATTCAGCTCACACGCCTGCACTACACAGTACACGCGGCAATGCTTTTTGCTGATGGAGTCATTCTTCAGGAGTGCACGGGCTCCTTTGCACTCTCAATTGAAGGCAGACGCTTTGGCTGCACCAGAGCAGCTGCTGCAGTATTCATTCTTATCTAAATGCTTTACTTTAGAAATTAAATATTGCTATTAATTAAAATCCGCATCCCACACACTGCCCAGCCCCATCCAGTTGGAACATGCTTGTGCGGAGATGAGAGACAATCCATTTGCATTTGATGACAACTTTTGGCATCCGGAATGAAGCATTTCAATAAGAGAAGGCTTTGATCCTATTCATAACACTGTATTAAAGTAATTGCTAGCTAGTCCGAGATGGTGTGCTTTTTTCAAAGAGGTGCATCGTGATTGCATAAGCGTGGATGGAACCTTTGGTGAGGAAGCCAGTTGGGAGGACGCGATAGTTTGGGTTTCCTGATTAGGTTTTAACAAAGAGTAAGAGAGATGTAAGAAGATGGTCCAAACATGTTTCTTCTGCCCACAAATGGCATAGAACAAACATACAACGTGTTTACAATATTGCAGCAGATATTTTCGCTTGCAGCTGCTTTTCTGCTCACTTGAGTACCTTAGAGAGTACCTTGCAGGACTTTCTATTTCCTAAATGGAGAAAATTCTAGGTTCTCCTCTTACAGTAAGTGTTTATCTCCAGAAAACTAAACAAGTATACAGGCAGAGGTCTTTCCACTGGGTAAGCATTCTGTGGGTGAAATTCTGCTCCCATGGAAGTCAATGCAAAGCTTCAGTGAGACCAGGATTTCACCCAAAAAATCCATGTTTTTATCCCATTCCAGTTCTCCTCTCCACAGTTTGTCACACAATCCTCTAAGGGATATAGTTCTGGCTAGAGCTGGCCAATAAATGGTTTTATCATGAGATTTTGGAATGCACCTAAGTTAGGAGAACAAGTTCCACTGAAAGTTAACGGGACTTGTGCTCTTAATTCTTTTTGGGTGTTTTTTTCACTGCAGCATTAACTCAGGTGGTCAATACCAGGGGCTGGGTGACCTGGGTTAGCCTAGCCCAGGTGCAAGAAGCCGTGCTGCAAAGCCCTACCTGGGTTACTGATGCCCTCACTGCTGCTGCTCTCCCCTGTGGGTGTCACTAGAAATTCTAGACACGCATCCCATGGTTCTGAGCACAGCAGTAAAACGAACCATTCTGAGTCCTTCACAATGAATTATGGGAGAACTTATCTGTTTTTCTGGGCACACTGGGGGAGTTGTGGGAAGGCACTGGAGGACTCCTTTCACTCGAGCGGTTTAGCCTGTATCCTCACTTCAGCCCGAGTGAAAGCAGGACCCACGCTCTAACCCACATCCTCAGCCTGGCCAAGAAACCCAGGCAGAAAACACCACCAAACTTCAGTGAGCGGGTTACCTGTGGAGTCAGGGAGTGGTTTTGGAGGCAACAGCATGCTAAGCAACCAGATTATCTGCAATGAAAACATACCCACAGGTGCTTCTTCTCTTTGTTCACAAATTGTCTTCAAACAGCTGTTTTGTCATTGTTCCCGGACCCTTTCTAAGATTAATTTTTGGTCTGTAGGCTGATCAGTTCTTGCAGCCCGTGTAGTTCTTTGATAATCCAGAACTAGCGATGCAACATCCTATCTCAGCCGTACAGATGTTCCGCACTTAGCTTCAGCCAGCCTCCCTTGCAGCTACACGTTGGCCTTAAACAAACATCACCCCAAAGGGAGCCCATCCAAAGCTCTGGCACTCTTGATGTCCATTTAACACCCAAAGATACAAAGCACGGCTCCATGTGTCTGAAGGTTAGGTTCTCTGGACTCACGGCAGCTGTGCAGGTGGGGCGATCCGGTCCGGTACACTGTATCGGCAAGATATTTATAGCTGGTACAGCGTACCAGAAAGAGGAGGGGCAGAGCGTACCCGAAGTTCCTCTGGCACAGGTGTACCACCACCAGCCCCTCCACACAAGGTCTCCTCTGGGCTGTACAGAAGCCAGACCCACTGGAGGACAGGGCCGGGGGTGGTACAGAAGTGCCAGAGGAGTTGCAGGAGTGGGGCTCCCCAGAGGCCCAATGTTCTGCTCCTTTCCCCACTGCGGTTCCCAGGACAGCACTCTGCTTCAGGCTTCTCCCAGGAACCGCAATAGGGAAAGGAGCAGAACCCGGGGCCACCAGGTGGCCCCAGGCCAGCAGCACCTCTGGTTCCTCTGTACCTCCCCATGCCCTGTGCTCTTGGGGGCTGGCGACTGTACAGATGAAGGAGATCCTGCGTGGAAGGGCTGGGGTGGTGCAGCAGCCGTGCCAGGAGGAGGACAGAGCCCCCCCCCCTTCCCAGATAAGGGGGGTGGATCATGGAGAGGGGATGGGGAGAGCGTGAGGGCCCCAGGCTGGGGGTGTGGAGGAGTCACATGGAGGGTCATGGGAGGAGGTCACATGCCCCCCGTGGGCAGGGGGGTGTGTACCAGTAAGAAATGGATTCCACTTTCACCACTGAGTCACAGACACGTGAAGACTCCTCCCTGGTTCTACACGTTACTCTCCTGAACACGGCAGGTGTGTCAGGACCCATTTGCTGATCCCTGTACTTTCCCAACTCAGCGTGGATTTGTGGGCGAAGCTTGACAACTGTGCTACAACACAAACATGCCTCCTCCTTCTGGAGCTTATTAAGAGAGGCCATTGTAATTGTGTCAGTCTCTTCTAAGTGTAACACTGAGAATTTCTCATGGAATGCACACAGGGACAGAGGCAATCGGTTCTCTGACCCAGACAATGATATGGCTATATTTTACTCTCCCAGACAGCTGCTATGTGATACCCCCCGCTAAATCCGATTTCAAGCATCTGTGAGCTGCAATATCTCTTGGTTTAAAGTGGAATCAACAGGACTTTTAGCAAACTCTTAAGCCACAAAATCTTCTTCCACCTTTTGTTAATTCCAAAGAGGAGCATAACTGGGTAACAATCCCACCGAACTCTTGCATAGCCTTTCTCTTCTGTAAGCTCAAAGTATTTTACCAAGGATGCAGGTATCATTGTCTCCATTTCACAGATGGGGAAATGGAGGCACAGGAGGGGAAAGTGACTTGCCCAAGATCTTGCAACATGTCAGTAGCAGAAACAGGTAAGTGCCCCAGGGATCCTGAGTCCCAGCCCAGTGCCCTAACCACTGGAAAATACTACCTCACCAGTGCAACCCCACAATGTAGAGGAGTTGCACTGGAGTTGCTATGTCGCTGTACATCTGTACACATATCCCCCAGCATAGACAGGCCCAGAGTCGTCACATTCCAGGAAGTGTTGTCCCAGGCAAAGCAGTGAATTGGAAGTTGAGAGACTTAAATTCCTTTACTGCTTATGCCATTGGCTCTCAGGGTAGAATCTGGCAGCTGACCTATGTCCTGTGCCTCAGATTAGCCAGCCGTAAAATGGTGTGCTTCCCGGGGAAAGGTGGCTTAATGTTTGTAAAGTGCTACAACACATAGATGCTGAAACTGTTATTGTTACTTGTCAGAGTCATCACTGAAAATAGAAGTTGAGATGGGCATTCAGTTTCTTGTGTTATTTTCCAGAAGGTAACTAGATTTGCAAGAGGGTGTTGCTGCCAAGGAATGTAGAGTCTGCTATTTTCAAGCAAAATCCTGAGTAACTAACAGCAGCAAAAACATGAATGGTGCTCCCCAGGGACACTGCAAGTCATTTGCAACAGTGCTGTAAAGTTTTTGATGAGCCATCATTTTATTTCAATTGTTAACACAGATGTCTGTTGAAATATAAAGCTACTTATTACAATCTTTCAGACACCAGGGCAAGAGTACTTTCTTAGAGATGTAGTCCTCATAGGGTGACCAGACAGCAAGTGTGAAAAATCAGGACAGGGTGAGGGTAATAGGAGCCCATATAAGAAAAAGACCCAAAAATCGGGACCTTCCCTATAAAATTGGGACATCTGGTCACCGTAAGTCCCCAGGCAGCATCAGTCACTGAGACAACACCATCAGAAGATGCGTGCTAGCATTTCTCTCATGCCTGACCTATACCTAGAAAGTAAGGCCCAAATTGTCAGAACTATGAGCACCAAAAATATGCATGCATGTAATTTGTTCAAGAAATTACCATGACTGCATACACAGTCCTAGCTATTTGCATGTGCAACAGACCAGCTAGACATCCAGCTGATCATTTGTGTAGGCACCTAATATGATTGTATGCAGAATTACGGTAACTTCTTTTACAAACTACATCCGTGACGGTGGAAGTCACTGCAAGCTCCTAGGAGCAGGGACTGTCTGTCGTGCTTGTAAAGTGCCTAGTGCACATGGGGTAACATTCAGGATAAGGCCCTACAATAATGCAAATAACGATGAAGTCACTAGATATTACAAGAGCTGGAGTTTACAAGGGTTGTTAAAGGATTGGGCATTTATAGAGATGGACCC
The DNA here is from genome assembly GCA_007922305.1 of Dermatemys mawii. Taxonomy (NCBI): domain Eukaryota; kingdom Metazoa; phylum Chordata; order Testudines; family Dermatemydidae; genus Dermatemys; species Dermatemys mawii. The sequence goes on along the minus strand of ML677349.1, from coordinate 2,639,705 downwards.
CTCACATGACAGGCCTCAAAGGGCTACACAGTGCAATGACTGTATCTGTGCACGTCTGTAAGTGATGAACTCTTCGAAGTGACTCGGTCTGAAAGCTGAATGGAAAGCTGTTCAGTCACAGACCCAGTGATGAATGAGGCATCAGCACTCTGTAATGCTCTCTTCACTGAGAGAGCAATGTTCTTCTGAAGGGTGTTCATCATCAACCAAATCAGGGAGTTTGTTCTTACATAACCAGATTTGCAAGGATGTTCATTCAGCACCTTCCAGTCCTAAATGGGAGGGCACCTCCTTTGAAGATCTGGCTCACAGAGCTAGAATAATCCCCACACTCGCCTTGCAATATATACATGCATGAACTTGAAAGTTTGCTATTATCTTGTATTAGTATTTGGGACCATTTGTTTAGTTCCTGAGTGGAATGTCTCAATATCTGACACTCAAACCACACCTGGCCCAAGAATATTCCAAAGTGGATATTGCTTCTGTTCCCCAACTATTAGGATCATATTGTCTGTTTTGAAAGGTGGGCTGTAAAACTGGGGTAGGGGAACAGAAAACAGAAAGTCAATATTGGTGAAGATTCAGGATAATGCATATTGTCCAGAAAGGTATGAATTTACAAAACACATTGAAAATAGGGTAATTTACACTTAATTTTCATCTTCTATGGACTTATGATAGACTAACAGCTACATCTATTTAGCTGGTAGCTGGCAGTGGATAGAGCACCCCATTGGGACTCAGGAGAAGTGGGTTCTATTCTTGGATCTACCACTGGTCTGCTGGGTGATGTTTGGCAAGTCATTTTACTGTGCCTCAGTTTTCTCACCTGTAAAATAGGGATAATAATAGTGAGTGCCTTTGTAAAATGCTTTGAAATCTATGGATGAAAAGTATTATGCAAGAGATGAATATTATTGTTACTGGATGGACTTAGTACTTCCAGTTAGAACATACTTGCCCTGATACTATCTGTCTAGGTGCTTATTGTAACAGAATACACCTTACACACTATTATAATTATATTTGTCCACAGCATGCCTTGTGGAGTGTCATTTGAAAACTCATAGTTTGCTGGTCAGTATTGTCCTGATAAAATATACGTGACAACCTTGTATATGAAGTTATGATTCCCCTGTATGATGTTATTAATACATGTTCCAAACCCCACCGCTCTGCCCAAGCAGAAGTGGGCAGACAGGTCTCTTCTAAACAAAGGAATGTGTGCTTGCCTTATCTTGCATTTAAGCAGTAAACAGAGCCATCAAGCAGGAAGGAAAAACAAAGGAAGTTCAAGCGGGTGAAAAAAAAAAAACAGGGAACATCCTTCCACATAGACTGTTTGTCTCCTGGTTCTCAGTGGACAATGTTTTTCAAGAGAGGGACTGAAGTATGAAAAGGAGCGACAAACTCTACAAGACACCCCCACCCCCATTCTGTCTCTCTCCGCACCCATTGCATTCACCCTTCCTGAGAAGACCAAAGGAAACAGCCATTAGATTCTGGGGAAGGGGTCCTGACCTGAAGAATTTGGTCATTAAGACTGCTGCTAAAACACGTGGTGAGAAAACTCTGCTTTGAGTCTCATCGAGTTTATTAAGTTTGGTGCCAGGAAGTGTTTTTTCTTTATTTTTCTTGCAACGATTTCTGAGTTCTATGCCTCATTCCTTGTACTCATTTAAAATCTCTCTCTTTGTAGTTAATAATTTTTTTTATTGTTTTATGTATTCAAATGTGTTCAGGTTGGAGTATCTGGGTATGCTATTTAAAATGATAATCTGGCCAATTTTTCCTTGCAGGATTAACAGCCTTGACATATTTGTACAGAGTGCTGGGCAGTACAGGGTGTACATTTCTGGGAGAATATCTGGGGCTGGGGGGTGAGGGGTGGGGACTGAATGTCAAACTCCCGAATCCCTCTCCATTGCCTTCACCACAAGAACCTTCTTCCTCTCCTGGGCGGTACACCCAGACAGAAGGAATCTGCGATGCTGCTGGATTTGGATGACGTTCAAATCAGCAATACTTTCGTTTCATGATTTTTTTTCTGCTGCTCTCAATGGTCCCCACACAATCTAAAAATCCCTGGACAGACCATGGCGTGTGTGATGCTGTCTGATTGAAATATAAGCATGCAGATCATTGTTGCTACCACTGTGATACAATTGCAACAAAACGTATATAAAGTATGTCATGTAAGCTATCAATGAAAAAGTTAAAATCGATCAAATATGATTATCCTGTTTGTATGAATGTATCATCCTTATATCTAACGTTATGGTATTGACTATGTACCTGCATTTCAGATGTGTCTGTTCCTGGGGTAATACTCACTAGGTAAAATCTACATTGAAGCTAGACAACTTTGTGTTGATGGCCCGTTAAAGGCAACTGATTCTCACAGCGGGCCACAGAAAAAGCTCCTCACAGCCCGGTGATCCTTCCTGTGGATGTTTTAGAAAGAATACGGACAATGGCTGCTCCTGTGAGTCATTAAAGCATGTAAAGGCATGTGACTTGCTCATGTGACCCTGGATTCCATCTTGGGCCTGTAATTTTCCACAAACTGAGACTGAGAGCTTTGTTTGGAACAGTAAAATTCCATTCGCATGGAAAAAGGTATAAGAGACTTCTGGAAATATTTCCTTTTTATCTTCAGTTCCTGCTTCGTTTCTCTGGACTGGATTTCTAACAAGGAAGCTCTAAAGTAGGACTGATGACCCTCAAGCTGTCTGGGAAATTTCCAGAGAGACTTTTTGCAGACTAGCAGTTTATTCCATCACTGCTTCAAACCTGATACAAGCACTTCGCAGTGATTGTATGCATATGATTTCCTTAACTATTTTAACTCTACTTCTTTTCTCTTAAATACAAACCTTTAGATTTTAGGTATTAAATGGTCGGCAAGAGCGTGATTATTGGGTAGGATCTGAGTTAGATATTGACCTGGCTGTGGGGGTGGTCTCTTGAGATCAGAAGAACCCTTTGTTTGATTAAATTGGTTTTCAGTAACCACTCAGCATAAAGTCTAGTGTCCGGGTGGTGAAACAAGGGCTGGAATGCGTAGGAGACTGCATGTTTGACTTCTTGTTAACCAGTGTGATGAGACAGAAGTTTACTTTTGTTACTTGGTTGGTATATCTAATGGTAGAATAACCACCAGCTTGGGGTGTGTCTGCCCTGTTTCTTAGCAGTTTGTCCTGAATCTGGCATCCTCAGCTATGATCCACTGAGGCATGGTGACACTGTGTACAAGGAGTGAACAACCACGGGGAACTGTAGAAAATCCATTGCTCTTGTGTGCCATCTCCTACACCAAGCCATCTGGAATGTAAAACCTAAACAAAACTTTCTGTCATCAGCTCCATCAGTCACCTGCCAAGGACCAAGCATGGGGTGATACCCTGTATGGACAGACCCAAAATGAGAGACATGCCAAAAATTATTCATGGGGGAAACCTAAAATGATGTAGGATTCTTCCCGGTAGTCCATTTCCATAATCCGTTTCTCTCCTCCTATAGTCTCTCTTCCAGGAGCCTTTATTTCAGATGCAAAGACTTGTGAATAATACAAAAAGTGAGGAATCAGAGGGGTAGCCGTGTTAGTCTGGAATTGCAGAAGTGACAAAGAGTCCTGTGGCACCTTAAAGACTAACTGAAATTCTTTCAGAGCATGAGCTTTCGTGGGCTAATACCCACTTCGTCGGATGCATGCCTGACATCATAATCGAAGAGGCTGATAAAGGAGGTACTGTTGTCATCATGGACAGGTCTGACTACCAAAAGGAGGCTACCAGACAACTCTCCAACACCAATTTCTACAGGCCACTTCCCTCAGATCCCACTGAAGAATATACTAAGAAACTGCACCGTCTACTCAGGACACTCCCTACACTAACACAGGAACAAATTAACATACCCTTAGAACCCCGACCGGGGCTATTCTATCTTTTACCCAAGATCCACAAACCTGGAAATCCTGGACGCCCCATCATCTCGGGTATTGGCACTCTCACTGAAGGGCTGTCTGGATATGTGGACACTGTACTCAGACCCTACGCCACCAGCACTCCCAGCTATCTCCGTGACACCACCGACTTCCTGAGAAAACTACAATGCATTGGTGACCTTCCAGAAAACACCATCCTAGCCACCATGGATGTAGAGGCTCTCTACACAAACTTCCCACACAAAGTTGGAATACAGGCTGTCAGGAATAGTATCCCTGATGATGCCACAGCACAAGTGGTTGCTGAGCTCTGTGACTTTATCCTCACAGACAATTATTTCAAATTTGGTGACAATATATACCTCCAGACCAGTGGCACCGCTATGGGCACCCGCATGGCCCCACAGTATGCCAACATCTTTATGGCTGACCTGGAACAACGCTTCCTCAAATCTCGTTCACTCACGCCCCTCCTCTATCTACGCTACATTGATGACATCTTCATCATCTGGACCCATGGGAAAGAAACTCTGGAAGAATTCCACCATGATTTCAACAGCTTCCACCCCACCATCCGCCTCAGCCTGGACCAGTCTACACAGGAGGTCCACTTCCTGGACACCACGGTGCAAATCAATGACGGCCACATCAACACCACCCTATACCGAAAACCTACTGACAGCTATGCCTACCTTCATGCCACCAGCTTCCACCCCGGGCACACCACACAATCCATTGTCTACAGCCAAGCACTGAGGTACAATCGTATTTGCTCCAACCCCTCAGACAGAGACCAACACCTACAAGATCTCCACCAAGCTTTCTCAAAACTACAATACCCGATGAAGGAAATAAGGACACAGATCAACAGAGCCAGATGTGTACCCAGAAGCCTGCTGCTGCAAGACAAGCCCAAGAAAGAAAACAACAGAACACCACTGGCCATCACCTACAGTCCTCAGTTCAAGCCTCTCCAACGCATCATCAGTGATCTACAACCCATCCTGGACAACAATCCCTCACTTTCACAGGCCTTGGGAGGCAGGCCAGTCCTGGCCTACAGACAACCTGCCAACCTCAAGCATATTCTCACCAGCAACAGCACACCACGCCATAATAACTCTAACTCAGGAACCAACCCATGCAATAAACCTCGATGCCAACTCTGCCCACACATCTACACCAGCAACACCATCACAGGACCAAACCAGATCAGCCACACCATCACTGGTTCATTCACCTGCACATCTACCAATGCAATATAAGCCATTATGTGCCAGCAATGTCCCTCTGCTATGTACATCGGCCAAACTGGACAGTCCCTACGAAAAAGGATAAATGGACACAAATCAGATATCAGGAATGGCAATATTCAGAAACCTGTAGGAGAGCACTTCAACCTCACCGGACACACCATAGAAGATTTAAAGGTCAGCATTTTGCAGCAAAAAAACTTCAAGTCCAGACTGCAAAGAGAGACTGCAGAGCTGCAATTCATTTGCAAATTTGACACAATCAATTTGGGACTGAATAGAGATTTTGAATGGCTAGCTAACTACAAAAGCAGCTTCTCTTCTCTCGCTATTCACACCTCCAGTTCAGCTGCTAGAGGAACACCTCACCCTCCCTGATTAGAGATAACAAGCTGGTTCAGCCTGATTGGACTAACCTTGTTATCTCCCACCTGGTTCTTGCCTACCTATTTATACCTGCCCCTGGATACTTCCACTGCATGCATCCGACGAAGTGGGTATTAGCCCACGAAAGCTCATGCTCTGAAGAAATTTCAGTTAGTCTTTAAGGTGCCACAGGACTCTTTGTCACTTCTATAAATCTAAGGTTATTTTAAAATCATACTACAACATTCTAAGTTACATTTTCCTAACAATCATTTTCTTAACAAATCCTTCCTCTTTAAAGATGATTTCTTCTATATTCTATCGGGGAGCAAAGCTAGCTTAGCTCTCCTGGGTGGGGTTTGTTGACATAACAATGGAAGACAACTGATAACACAACAAAAACACAATCCATCATTATGGTGGTGGCAGGATAGGCAAGTAGGGTCCTGAAGCTGTGCAGAGCTTCTGGACCATCCCAGACCCTTCTCAGATCAAAGATTGTTGGCTTCTAAAACCCTCGCTCAACCCGCCAAGCAGAGAGCCAACGATCTGCCCTCAATCTGCTCCTGCTCACACACCCGGCAGGCGGGGTTTGTCTGCATTTTACGGATGAGACAATAGAGACAGGTCAGCAATCTCAGAAGCGGGCACAGCTCTTCTGTATGTCAGCCCCAAGCTGTCTCCAGCTGACATCCGAAAACTGAGGCACTCAAAAATAGTGTCTCCAACTGACATCCGAAAACTGAGGCACTCAAAAATCAGTGTCTCCAACTGACATCCAAAAACTGAGGCACTCAAAAACAGTGTCTCCAACTGACATCCAAAAACTGAGGCACTCAAAAATCAGTGTCTGCTGCGGATGCCTGTGACTTCCCCAAGGCCACAAAGCAAAGAAGGGAGCGAGCCAGGACTAGAATTTTCTGACTCCTGGCCTCTGACCATCAGACCACACGGTCTCCTTTATCTTTAGGATGCTGCAGTCCCACCTCCAGTCCCAGCGGCCTCAGGAGGGAAGAGTTTAGGGATCTACATATCAGGTTTGATTCCTGCAGGTTTGATCCATGGCAAGGTCACCATGGCTTGCTATCCCTGTAAGGCACCCAGGTGGAATTCTGTGCAGTTTACTGGGCAGAAGTCTTTCAGATGAGACCTTAAAAACCCAGAACCCATCAGCTCTGGGTGGATATTAAGGATTCCATGGCATTTTTCATAACAGATTTTAACCCAGGCGCCCTTAGGCCCAAATTGCCCCCAACTCACACGCACCTCGATGCACAGCGTGCTTTGCTCCAGTTGCCTACCTAGCTTTTACCCTTCACTCCCTGCGCATGCACGAATGCATTTGATAAGGACCTTTAGGATGGAAGGATGCAGTCTTTAAATGCAAAATGGGATGGTCCTGCAAGCCAGCCCTGTAGGACATGGCAGAGATCTCAGACTATTTGGTGCATTTTTGGATGGGTTGCAAACCTCTCCAAACCACAGCGCTGCCTGCAAAGGGAGGAGGGAGGAAGCCATATTGGAATCCATTTGTCTGGCTGCACCATGTGTGCTGCCGGAGCAGCTGTTGGTCCCCAGAGTCCCTTTCTTCATTTCCCTGTTTCTAGCAGCCCAGCGAGACAGCCACAAGCTTCGGGCAACACTTGCAACAGTTTCTTTTATTAGGAAGTCAAGAATGAAGGGCCTTTCCAGTGCAGCGATCTGGAGATTATTGACCAACATATAGGTGTCACTAGGGTGCACAACTATTTTCTGAATGTTGCTGATGAGGGAGGATAACAAGACACTGCTCAGTGGCAGCAGAACAGCCTGATAAGGTCTGTGGTTGTCTGTGTGCTGCTTGACAGATAGTCATTGTGGAGACCCCAAAAAGTCATTTCATTTTCTTTTTTCCCCTGTCCCGGCTCAACTGCACCTTGCATTAGAGCCTTTGGGCCAAAAGAACCTCAGGCAGTGGAAGTGCGATTAGATGCTAGACAAGCACTCTGGACAGAGGGCTGCAAAGCAAATTTAACCCTTCAGCTGGTCTTCCACTGCATCTGGTTCTGCTGGCACAATCGCGTGAGGTCAGCAGAACATTTGGACATACCTAGAACATTGATCACCTCAGCAGGTGTCTCCTAGCCAGACTTGCCTTCAGCCCGTGTTCACCGGAAGCCAACGGGCTAAGTGAAAGGACCTGCTACCACCACTTTCAGTTAAAGCTCAAAGTTGTCATGTCCTAAATCAGCTGCTCTAACAGACATACTACCTGAGAACTGTAAACATGAGCGGAACAGCTGCCTAGTCTATTAGATAGTGCCTGGGGTCAACACTCAAAGGTCCTGGATTCTAGTCCCACCACTCAGCTGCTCCATGTTCTTATGCAAGTTGCTTCACATCAGCTTTTGTCCATCTTGTCCACTTAGATTGTAAGCTGTTTGGGGTAGGACTGTCTCTTCCCATCCATCGTGGCCCTGGTCTCTATTGGATCCCTACGTGCTACCAGAATATAAATACACGGTATTTTACACGTTTATAGCACCTTCCATCCCGAAGAACCCCAGCACTATACAACGGGTTTACATACAATACTACTGAAATGGAGCCACCTCTGAGGTGGGGAGTAGCAGATGGGCAGCGTGCTGCCCAACAATAGGGAACATCTGTTAATATCCTAAATCTAAATGGACCTTTCCAGAGAAAAAAACAGGGGCACCTCATTCTCCTCCTAATTAGGGACAATTGGCATCTTTTGGAGAAGAAGGAGGCAACAGCAGGACAAGGACACCAGCGCAGACCTCTGCTCTGATAAGAGAAGCTGTTGGCTCGTTAACATCCAGGGAGAGCAGATGGAAGGTGAAATCCTAGCCCAGTTGAAGTCAATGGCAAAATTCCCATTTGACTTCAATGTGACCAGGACTTCATCATAGGCCTTCAGTTCTAAGGGCCTGTCCAAGAGATTTTCACTTAACAAAGTGCTGTAGTACCTTGGAAGGATGAAGGGGCATTGATTTAATGAGTAGAAGAAACAAAGGGCATGCCCCAGTGCTGTCAAACTTCAATGACTTTACAACCCGGGAGCCCTGTAATTCTTCCTGGCTGGATCTTGATAGACAGGAACTTAGTGGTACCCAATGGTCGTCACCTTGCAGGGCAGGAGATCCCCTGTGTTATGCAGGAGGTCAGATTAGATGATTGTAATGGAACTTTCTGGCTTACAAAACAAAACATGATGAATCCATGACGCTGACGAATGAAATCTGTCATTGTGGACAATATATTTGTTACTCAAATAGGGCTGGCTGGAATGTCTCTTGAAACTGAGAATTTCCAGTCTCACTAACACCCATCCTCCCCCGACTTGCTGAAGGTCAGAGGTGAAGGGCTTTGATCAAAACAGAAGAGGCTGCTTTGAATAACTGCTGTTTGGGCTATTGCTATAGTTGTGGTTGGTTGCTATTTTAAGCAAGACGCACCAGGGAGGGGCTGAAGAGATAGCACTGGAAGAGCTGCCCAGAAAACAGCATTGGCTTTGGCTGGGGTTTTCAGTTTTATTTTGGTTTTAAAGCTGTCTCGTTGGAAATAGGGAAGTCGTTTGGCCACAACATTCAACTGTCACTTATTGCAGCGTGAAGAGCTTGACCTAAATCTGTCGGGGCTGAGCACAGCTGGATGGGGAAAAAAATCTCCCTCCTGTTCCCCACCCCTGCTGCAAGCCCACCATGGAATATTATAATTTTCACTTGAAAACACTGCGGTAAGATGCTGGACTGAAAGGTTGCAGCCCTTCATTCGCCTACAGAACAAGCATAACATGGTCAGCAAAAGCTCCCCTGCCTGCTCCATCAGTATAACAGCCCTGTTCTGGAGTGAACACTGCTCGGGCCATAGGGGTGGTAGAATGTCCGTAACCATTTAGGGCCTGAGTCGATGCCACTGAAGCCAATGGGTGTCTTTCCATTGACTTCAATGAGAGTTGGATCAGCCCTTTGCTTTTCGGCAGTTTGTCAGTGATGGGGGCGAAGATTGCTAATTCGCTAGCAAGGATTTTTAGTAAGGCTATCTAGCCAGAGGTGGTACTATATGACTGGAGAATAGCTAATGTCATCCCTATATTTAAGAAAGGGAAGTAAGTGATCTGGACAATTACAGGCCTGTTAGTCAGGCCTCAGTAGTATGCAAGATTTTAGAACAAATTGTGAAGGAAAAAATAGTTAACCTGATTTCCTTCTTTGAGAAAATAAGGGATTTTTTTAAGTAAGGGAAATGCAGTAGATGTAATATACTTGGACTTCAGGAAAGCATTTGACACCATGCCGCATGGGAAATTATTAGTTAAATTGGAGAAGATGGGGGATCAGTAAAAGAATTGTTAGGTGGACAAGGAATTGGTTAAAGAGGAGAAGCCACCGGGTTCTGCTGAAACATGAATTATCAGCCTGGAGGGAGGTGACTAGTGGAGTTCCTCAAGGATCAGTCTTGGGACCAACCTTATTCATTATTTTTATTAATGATCTTGGCAAAAAAATAGGCATGTAGTAATGAAATTTGCTAATGATACTAAGTTCAGAGGCATCAGCAATACAGAGGAAGATCAGAATGTTCTACGGGAAGATCTGCGTGTCCTTGAATAATGGAATGACAGAAATGGGATGAAATTCAAGAGTACAAAGTGCAAGGTCAAGCATTTAGGGTCTAATAATAGGAATTTCTGCTGCAAGCTGGAAGCTCATCATTTGGACGTGACAGAGGAGGAGAGAGACCTGAGTGTACAGGTCAATCACAGGATGACTATGAGCCACCAGTGTGATGCAGCCGTGAAAAAAGCAAATGCAATCTGAGGATGCATTAGGTAAACACAAAGCATATTCAGTTTATTACTTGAGTTCCATAGTGATGGAACATGAATATTTTTGAAGGTATTCACCTTGCTCTACAGAAAACCAGGACCACAGACAAAGGCAACAACTTCTAAAAACACATGGAGCACTACGGAGCATTTCTCAGAGATCTAACTGCCCACGTGCTCAGATAAACTGAACGTGAAAGATTTTTTTTTGTAATCACATCATCTGGTGACTCCAAGACAATATTACACTAGAAGCACCAACTCATTTCTCAAAAATCAAAGAACTGTAAGATAGCAACAGGTGAACACAGCTGGATTTGAATTGGGGGATGAGTTATGTGTCTTGTTATCATTTCTGAGTCATCCTTCCTGTGAATATTTATATGGAAAAAAATGTCTGTTTCTGGAGACAGAAAAGGGTCATTTTACTGCTAGGAGCACTTTTGGCAGCTAAAATGTTGACATTTATTTGTAAAACCTTAAAAATTACCACATAGTGCATGTGTAAAATTTTCCCCACAGGATGGAATTTTGTCATAAGCAGTTGCAGTTACTGGCAGATATGGGGAAGTTTTAGTTTAGCTTAGTGGTTCTCCAGTTTTGCCCCCCTTTCTGCATGGACACTTAAGGGGGACATTCTCTCCTAGCCCATGTTCTCTGTCACCACCCCAGTTTATCATGGCACAGTTTCTGTGTAGACTATGCCTTTAGGGTTGAGAAACCAGCAATGGTTGCTTGACCGCACCCAGAGAGCCCCTGCCTTGGATCAGATCTACTATCCACTTGACATTATCACTTTTCTCATGCAAAATGGGTCAAAAACTAGTGCACAGCTGGAAAAAATTGAAGGTTAGGGGCTTTTAAAAAAATCACTGGAAGAAGCTTGCTTTAAAAACAACACAAAAATAGCTCCTTATATTTGCCAGACTAGTCAGCCCTGTATCAGCCTAATTAAAAAGGACAAAGGAATATAAAGCAAGGAAGAAATATTAGGGTGACACAAAACACCAAACCATGTTTGATTCCTAATTACATTGTGGGCTTTTTCTGTCTAACAGAGCCCTGGTCTTTCTTTGCCACAATGTAATGTAGCTGGGATGTAACACGTGCTGCAGGTGACTCAACAGAGACAGACGGGGCCGTGTCTCTCTGCTACACAGATGTCTGGTTTTGCGCCGGCTCTAGCTAACCAGACCGTTTTTCGGAGGGGGAAGGGTAAAAGCTGTCCTTCAGCACTCAGAATTCTCTGTCGCCACAGCTGGCTGAGTGCTCTGAGCAGGAGTCCGCCTCTGCCTGGGAGTCATTATCAGACGCTTTTCTCCTCAATGCCTCCAGTGGTGGAGAAATGCAGACTGTGTATGGGATCGGGATCGTCTTCATTCTTCTTAGTTCTGCATCACTTCTCGCTGCTGGCATGCACAGGCCGTTCAGAGAAGAACAACAGACAGGCTGGGGAATGGCGGCATTGCTTTTGTTGCACAGCATTCAGCGCTGACACCAGGCCGTGCGTCAGGGTTTTTGCAGGATAGTTCCTCAGTGAAAAGGTGTACTGAGTGGAGAGGGGGGCTGGCCCAATAGCTACTGGCCTGGGAATCTAGCAAGCTGGGTTCAAGCCCTTCTCTGCCACAGATTTTTCTGGGTGACCTTGGGCAGCTCACTTAGTCTCTGTCTTCTTTTTCCATCTGGAACTTGGTAGTTCTTCCTGCCTCCTGCAGGGGGCTGCAGGGGAGATAAATACACTTTAAAGAGATCGTGAGTGCTCGGGTAGTATGATAATGGGGGCTAGGTAAGTGCCTATGAAAGGCTGGACCTGGCAGCAGCATGGAGGTCCCTGGCTCTAACTCTGTTGTTGGAGTAGGATCCATATTAGTGGCTTTGGCTAGCTGCCTCCTGGGCGATTCTCCTCCTTGGGAGGATGCTTCGACCAAACCATAGTCTAGACCCGAGCCCCCCAGCAGACGTCACTCCAGGAGGATCGTGCATTAAGCAGAAAACGCATGTTTGGTTAGGAATTGAAAATGTGTTTCCTGGGCCACGTTCGATGACGTTGCAAGGGAAGTGTCTGAATCAGCCTCTTCGCTTCGAGGGGGCAGATGACACTGGGCACCACCTTCCCCGGCGCCCACCGCTTCCCCAGCCACCCCGGGAGCCTCTCTGCTGGGAGCCTGGCTGGGCTGGTCTGAGCAGCTGCTGTCCCTGCTCTGCACCTGCTGCATCACAGGGGAGGGAGGAGAGTAGTGACTCTGGCTACTCCATTGCCTGCTGCTCTGCCAAGCTGTGACAGCCCTAAAGAGAGCACTGACAGGAGCCTGCCTGGCTCCGCTGAGTGGCTAAGAAAGGGTGGCTGCTTCCCTCCCTCCTACAGTCACCCAGAGCAGCCCAGTGGTGGAGAAATTCTACCTTGCGCCAGTTGGCTATACTCCCCTAAGATCCATAGGTAGTTGGGGCACGTCAGTCTCCAGCCACTCCCTCTCTGTGCCCCTTCTCACAGGCCCCCTGTGCCAGAGGCTGCAGGAAAGGCCCCTTAGGAGCCAGCTGTGCCAATTCTGTGAGACTCTCACACTGAGGGAGTCCCCAGAAGCGGGACAGAGAACCATAAAATCATCGATGACCAGTCTTGGAAAGCCCTCAGGAGGTCACCTAGTCCAACCCCCTGCTCAAAGCAGGACCAATCCCCAATTAAATCATCCCAGCCAGGGCTTTGTTAAGCCTGACCTTAAAAACCTCTAAGGAAGGAGATTCTACCACCTCCCTAGGTAACCCATTGCAGTGCTTCACCACCCTCCTAGGGAAATAGTGTTTCCTAATATCCAACCTAGACCTTCCACACTGCAACTTGAAACCATTGCTTCTTGTGTCATCTGCCACCACCGAGAACAGCCAAGCTCCATCTTCTTTGGAACCCCCCTTCAGGTAGTTGAAGGCTGCTATCAAATCCCCTGTCACTCTTCTCTTCTATAGATCAAATAACCCCTTTTCCCTCAGCCTCTCCTCCTAAGTCATGTGCTCCAGCCCCTCCCCCAATCATTTTCGTTGCCCAGTGGGTGGCTTCTGCCACTGGAGTGTTCTAAAGGGAGCAGCACAGGCAGAGGATCTGCCCCCAACATACTGATTGTGGCCCCTGGACTTTGCTGGAAGATGTTGGACCCTCAGGCTGAAGAGATTGGATGCCACCATTCTAGACACACAGGTCTGAAACTCTAAGCCACAGCTGAGCTGTCGGAGTGGTTGATGTGGGAGAGCCCCACTGGCCGAGTTTGTAACATCATTGGATTAAAGCAGTTTCACTAGTGGGGTTGATCAGCTTCTCCACCACAGTGGGGAAAATTTGTACCCTCCTTGTGCCACAATGGTTCAGACATCTGCCTTAAACTCTATGGCCAGAACCTGTGAGCATTCATGAGACCTGTGGGTCTCTTTCAATACAATGCAGTAATGAAACACAGCTAGTGTTTCACTAGTTGTCTACAGCGAAGATATTCTTTCCTAGCTTTGTAACAATGTATGTTTATAAAGCAGAGGACAGAGAAAACCGATATGGGTTATCATAGAGCAGATTTCTACCAGCTTTCCTACCATGGATCTGGAGCGATCAGAATTTCAGAAAGGAACGATACATTGGAAGACTCTTAAGGCTTGTCGACATGGGCAGTTATACCAGTATAATGCAGGGTGTGAATTAAGACACTCTAGCTATACCAGTATAACTTCCTGTGTGGATGCTTTTATTCTGGTACAAGAGGTTTTTTTTTTCCAGTTTAGCTTATGTTGCTTTGGAAGCAGTTTAAGCTAAAACAACCCCCCCACACACATACACACTTTTACTCTGGGATAAGAGTGTCCACATGGGGTTATATCATAAGAACATAAGAATGGCCATACTGGGTCAGACCAAAGGTCCATCCAGCCCAGTATCCTCTCTGCCGATAGTGGCCAATGCCAGGTGAGTGAACCTAACAGGTAATGATCAAGTGAGCTCTCTCCTACTATCCATCACCCCCCTCTGACAAACAGAGGCTAGCAACACCATTCCTTACCCTTTCATGAATTTATCCAGTTCTCTTTTAAACCCAGTTATAGTCCTAGCCTTCACAACCTCGTCAGGCAAGGAGTTCCACAAGTTGACTATGAGCTGTGTGAAGAACTTCCTTTTATTTATTTTCAACCTGTTGCCCATTAATTTCATTTGGTGGCCCCTAGTTCTTATATTATGGGAACAAGTAAATAACTTTTCCTTATTCACTTTCTCCACACCACTCATGATTTTATATATCGCCATCATATTCCCCCTTAATCTCCTCTTTTCCAAACTGAAAAGTCCTAGCCTCTTTAATCTCTCTTCATATGGGACTCATTCTAAACCCCTAATCATTTTAGTTGCCCTTCTCTGAACCTTCTCCAATGCCAGTATATCCTTTCTGAGATTAGGAGACCACATCTGTACGCAATATTCAGGATGTGAGCACACCATGGATTTATATAAGGGCAATAAAATATTCTCCATCTTATTCTCTATCCCTTTTTTAATGATTCCTAACATCCTGTTTGCATTTTTGACTGCCACTGCACACTGCGTGGACGTCCTTAGAGAACTATCCACGATGACTCCAGGATCACTTTCCTGATTAGCTGTAGCAGTATAACTAGAGCATTGAATTGAACTGGTATAACTGGAAAAATCTCCCCTGTACACAGGCCCTTCATGGCTGAGACAGGTACAAGAAAAAAACCATTCACCAACATCAGACAAACCCAGCAAGAGCTGGGGGCACACAGGAATCAGCTCTGGCTTGAGCTTTGAGCAAGAGTTTCTCTGCTCTTACTTAACTCAGACCACTTTTCCCTTCTCTCCCAGTTACTTTATTTTTTTAATCAGGCCCTTTTGATGAGTGGCTTTGGGCCTGATCTAAGTGCCTCTCAAAGTCAGCTGAATGCCTCCCATTGACTTCAACAGGCTCCGGATCAGCCTTTTAACAAGGAACAAAGCACTCTGCAGAACAGCACAATGGCTGCGTCTACAAGCCCCATATACCTTGTTCCCCCAGCTCTCATTTTTCAGCTGTAGTATGTTTCTTGGCAAAGTCAATTCAGCAAATGCCCAGATTTATAGAGTTCAGCCACATGGAGACTTCTTTCAGGGCCCCACGAGCAGCTATTATTTAAAGCTTTTTACAGTATATGTATAATGGGACAAAGGGCACTTTTCCATTAAAGATTTTAAAGCTTCTCTCTAGTGAAGCATGGGTCATCTTAAAGAACACCTTGGGTCTTGCATATAGATGTTCCTTGTGTGACTTCCATTGCAGGTTCACTTGGTTGGCTTCTTGAAAAGTGTCTTCTCCTGCCAAG
The DNA here is from genome assembly GCA_007922305.1 of Dermatemys mawii. Taxonomy (NCBI): domain Eukaryota; kingdom Metazoa; phylum Chordata; order Testudines; family Dermatemydidae; genus Dermatemys; species Dermatemys mawii. The sequence continues at coordinate 2,623,954 of ML677349.1, read as the reverse complement.
TAGGTCAAACTGTAAAATCTCTTTCCTGGGGGATTCTGAAGTGCCTCTCACTCAGGTATTTATATGCCAAAAGGCTACGTTAAGCAACACCCTATTGACTCATAATTTGAAATCACTAGGAGAAAGTCAATATCAACAAGAGCTGTGTTGCTTGTCTATTAAACATAGTGGTGAAGACCTGCTGTTGGGAACAACTCGCACTTTCCAGTTCCTGGAGGCTTGAAGAGACTGAGAGTAACAGGACAGTGATATTCCTCTTGAGGAAGAGACAAATCATCATCCATATTACTGATCATGTCCCCTCAGGCAGCAGCTCCAGCCTGAGTTGGGAAAGTGAGGGAAGGAATGGAAAGGGGCAGGGCTAGGAAGAAGGGGAAAACCAGAAGCCAGGACGAATGAAGTAGATGAAGCATCTCAACTCTTGGGTAAAGCCAACACTGTATCATTACCTTGTAATGGTGGGTTTGACTTTCCTTTTACACTCAGTAGTGTAATTCTATGAACTTCAATGAGGTTACTCCCAATTTACAGCGGAGAGAAGAATCAGGCCCATCGTTTGTGTCCTTGCTCTGAGGTGTCGGCAGGTAAAGGCCCACAAGCCTCATTTCCGCTTTCGAGTGACAGTATTTCGTCTACTAGTGAGGGCACCGGGGCGAGGAGGAAGATGGCTCTTCATCCAGCTTTTTAATTAAGATGCTATTACTTCTCTATTTCACCGCACTGATTGCGGCGTGTACAGTGTGGAAAGGGCATGCTTACTTTGGGAGCTCGTTACAAGTGCTCCAGGGTACGTAGAAGGGAATGCAGCAGCAGCTCACACAATGTGTGTGCGTCTTAACTTAAAATTCCTAGCTGCAGCCTGGCTTTGGATGGGAGGGCGAGGGAAAGCTCTCCGTGAGACTACACAAAGGCTCCCTGCCATGTCAATAGAACGCCACCAACTGATTCCAGGAGGAGTGCTTTGGTGATTTAAGTGATGTACACGGCAGAGAACAGCTTGATTAATTCACGGGAACTTTAACTGTGTAGGGCTCCATTCATCTGGAATGATCTGTAGCCTTCTCTGCCACAGGAGTTACAAAATGTCCCAGGCGTCAGTTCCAGGTGATCTATTAGTCACACACCCCAGAAGGCAGCACAGCCATAGAACTCCTTTTGTTTTCAAGATATATGCAGCTGAGCTATTGAACTCCAGACAAGGGCAGGGACTTAAACACGCAGCTGGGCAAGAAGGATGGTGGATGGGAAAGTATTTTCCTAGACACTGGGGGTGGCCGGGTGGTTAAGGCAAACCGTTGGGTGGATGAGAGACAAATTCTTTACTTGGTACCATGGGGTCTGTAAGCATTTCATTGTCTGTATCTGGAAAAATCATCATCATTGTACACCACGTACAAGAGAAACGAGGCGTCTGGTCCGGTCACCTGGAGGGACTGTCAAAATACCTGGAGGGCAGGGAGTTCACTGAAATTAGAGTTCTCCATTTTAAAAAAAAATCACCAGAGTCAAAATTCAATTTTTTGTTCACAATTTCTGATCACAGGCCACTGTTTGAAAAGGATCCCACTAATGTCTCTGCCTGGCATGGGCTCTGGATATTTTAACAAGAGTCTCCCGCCTAAATCCCCCTCTTCACATGCCTTGTGATAAGACACTCCCGCTCTAGTTGTGTGTGGCACAAGGGAGGTTGTGGGACTGGGGAATCTATTCATTTGCTTTCCTGCTTAAACACACCAGTATCCCAAAAGAGAAATGGAGGTGAGAGGAGACATTTCCTGAAAATGTTTAGAGTGTATGGATAATATAGAACAGCATTCAGCTTGTGTCACCCACAATGGGGTTAGATCAGGCTGTAGGCTGATCTTCAGCTGGAAACACTGTTTGGAAATACCATCCTAAATATTATCAGTGGTAAAACATGACCTTCAGGGGTCGTATTAACTAACATTTGTTAAAAATGTCCCTGAAGTCTGCAGAGACAGGTTTAAGTTGTGTATCATCATGTCAGCTGGCTGTTGTTAAACCCTACTGTAACCATAGGCTTTACCACGACAACTGTTAAAAGTGACTTGTCCCTATTGAATGCAATGTCTTGTTTAACATCACACTTGTTAACATGAGTCATCAAGGATGTTATGGCGCAGGTCCATCTTGTGAACTCTGGGAGTATCTAACAGTAAGTTGGCTACAGAGAAACATGGAGATACATAGAGTTTAAGGGTTCTCTGAGTGAGATATTCAGTCTGGTCGGTTTCCTCCATTGTGTTGTTGACATACTTGTTAAATGGAACTAAACACTCCCTGCTTCCTCAAGAATACGACAGCCATGTCTAGTGGATGTCAGCAAACCAGTAAAGTGCCTGAAACCACTATGCTTATTGCTAAAAGCAGCCAAGTCATCAGGCTGTAAATTGGCCAAGTCACAGCCTCAGCTTGACCAAGGCAGAAGAGGAGGGGGTCTTTGGATGCCATAGAAAGGGCAGCTTGACCCTGCGTCCTTCCGGATAAGAATTGTGCTGAAGTCGCTGATATGTGCATTTTAGAAGAGCAGAGTGTGCCCCGGGAATGTCTATTGTGGGGAGCTCAAGGCTGCAAACTCTGGAAAAACCCACACCTGGTTAATCAATAATCATTGATTGGTGCTGGACTGTTCAACTGCTTGTAACAAGCTTTCTTTAAGGGACATACTAATTTATAAATAAGGGGGAAAAGTTGGAGGTAGTTGGACTTTTCTGGCCTCTCCCTCTGGATACATCCTGCAGTCCCCAGTGGCAGACGGGCTGCTACTGTGCCCCTCGAGAGCCACTCTCGGCTTTGGTAATTATCAAAGATTGGGGGTGTTCTACTAACCTGGACAAGTGTAAGTGCTTGAGACCAAGTGAAGTTTAGCTTTAGGTGAAAGCACTCCTGTGTTGTCCTGTCTATGCCAGCCATCTATCAGTCGGGTGGCCGTGTTTCCCCTGATTTATTTCCTGACACCACCGCGCACAGACTAAAAGTTATCAAGAGCTTCGGGTTGAAAGGATCCCAGGTAACACTAGCACATCATGATTTTCTTATGACATCAGCCCTAGGCGAATCCCACAAAGGAAAAATATTTGCTTTTCAGAAGTATTTTTATGAGTCTTATTTATTTGCAATCTCCAGAGGAGGAGATCAAATGCAATGGAGAGCTGAGGGTTTATCCCTGCCACTGATGTAGGAGGTGGAGTTTCACTGAACTATGGACCATCACAAACCTTACCACCTTGCACTCCAAATGCAAGGGGCACTTATAAGCATAGAAGAATCATAGAAAATTAGGGTTGGAAGAGACCTCAGGAGGTCATCTAGTCCAACCCCCTGCTCAAAGAAGGACCAACCCCAACTAAATCATCCCAGCCAGGACTTTGTCAAGCTGGGCCTTAAAAACCTCTAAGGATGGAGATTCCACCACCTCCCTAAGTAACCCTTTCTAGTGCTTCACCGCCCTCCTAGTGAAATAGTGTTTCCTAATATCCAACCTAGACCTCCTCCACTGCAATTTGAGATCCTTTCTTCTTGTTCTGTCATCTGGTAAAACTCGGAACAGCCTAGCTCCATTCTCTTTGGAACCCCCGTTTGGGTAGTTGAAGGATACTATCAAATCCCCCCTCACTCTTCTCTTCTGCAGACTACATAACCTCAGTTCCCTCAGCCTCCCCTCATAAGTCATGTGTCCCAGTCCCCTAATCATTTTTGTTGCCTTCCGCTGGACTCTCTCCAATTTGTCCACATCCTTTCTGTATTGCTGGGGCCCAAACTGGATAAAATAATCCAGATGTGGCCTCACCAGTGCCAAATAGAAGGGAATAATCACTTCCCTCAGTCTGCTGGCAATGATCCTACTAATGCAGCCCAATATGCCGTTAGCCTTCTTTTCAACAAGGGCACACTGCTGACTCATATCCAGCGTCTCGTCCGTTGTAATCTCCAGGTTCTTTTCTGCAGAACTGCTGCCCAGCCATTCGATGTCTAGCCTGTAGCAGTGCATGGGATTCTTCCATCCTAAGTGCAGGACTCTGCACTTGTTCTTGTTGAACCTCATCAGATTTCTTTTAGCCCACTCCTCCAACTTGTCTAGGTCGCTCTGGACCCTATCCCTACCTTCTGGCATATCTATCTCTCCCCCTAGTTTAGTGTCATGAGCGAACCTGCTGACGGTGCAAACCATCCCATCATCCGGATAATTAATGAAGATGTTGAACAAAACCGACCCAAGGACAGACTCCTGGGGCACTCTGCTTGATCCCCACCGCCAACTAGACAACAAGCCATTGATCACAACCTGTTGAGCCTGATGATCTAGCCAGCATTCTATTCACCTTATAGTCCATTCATCCAATCCATACTCTTTTAACTTGCTGACAAGAATACTGTGGGAGACCATATCAGAAGCTTTGCTAAAGTCATGGTATATCATATCCACTGCTTTATCCACAGAGCCAGTTATCTCATCATGGAAGGCAGTCAGGTTGGTCAGACATGACTTGCCCTTGGTGAATCCATGTTGACTGTTCCTGATCACCTTCCTCTCCTCCAAGTGCTTCAAAATGGATTCCTTGATTTTTCCAGGGAATGAGATGAGGTTGACCAGTCTGTAGTTCCCCAGATTCTCCTTCTTCCCTTTTTTAAAGATGGACACTATATTTGCCGTTTTTCAGTCATCTCCAACATCCCCCGATTGCCACAAGTTTTCAAAGATGATGGCCAATGGCTCTGCAATCACATCAGCCAACTCCCTCAGCACCCTTGGATGCATTAGATCTGTGCATATCCAGCTTTTCTAAATACAGTATTCCTTAACCTGTTCTTTCACCATTGAGGGCTGCTCGCCTCCTCCCCATACTGTGCTGCCCAGTGCAGCAGTCTGGGAGCTGACCTTGTCTGTGAAGGCCAAGGCAAAAAAATATATTGAGTACTTCAGCTTTTTCCACATCATGTCACTCAGTTGCCTCCCCCATTCAGTAAGGGTCTCATGCTTTCCCTGACCTTCTTCTTGTTGCTAACATACCTGTAGAAATCCATCTTGTTACCCTTTGCATCCCTTGCTAGATGCAACTCCAGTTGTGTTTTGGCCTCTTGATTACACCCCTGCATGCTTGAGCAATATTTTTATATTCCTCCCTCATCATCTGTCCAAGTTTCCATTTCTTATGAGCTTCTTTTTGCGGGGGTTTAAGCTCACCGAAGATGTCTCTGTTAAGCTAAGCTGGTCGCCTGCCATATCTGGTATTCTTTCTGCACATCATGATGGTTTGTTCCTGCGCCCTCAGTAAGGCTTCTTTAAAATACGGCCAGCTCTCCTGGACTCCTTTCCCCCTCATATTAGCCTCCTCTTTGACCTGCTTTCTCCAACGCACACAGAGAAGCATATACATTTAAAAATAAACCCTTTACTGAAGGAAGGCTCTATACTGCACACATAATTCTTCCCTTGGGAAGAGGAAGGGCGAGAGTGAACCACAAGTAACAAACGTTAGCCCCATTGCTTAATGCACTGCTGGAAGACACTCCAATTCTATGGTGATGAGCGTGGTGTAAGAACCTGTACAGAACAATTTTAACAAGAGGTTCCCATTAACCCACTCCTGCCCATTTCCACTGCAACCATACTAACTCCGCAAAATCTTTGCTGGTGTACAGGCTTTCAGGAGAGACTTTTTCACTCCTATGTGTTTTAACACACACAATTCAGACAAAGCCATGGGGATAACACTTCCTGGTCACTCAGTACAGTGTTTGGCACCCAGTGACCATGCACAAAAGATGGCTCAGGATCGGAAAAACCCTGCCCTTAGTGGCTTTACTGTGCACGCACAGTGCTAAGTCCTGGTGAACTCACAGACCCAAAGTCTGTAGCTCAGAATTCTTTTCAGAACTCGCTCCCAATCCAACCCAATATTGGTCTCCCTGGAGAAAGCAAAGGCAGAGCTATGGAGCTGGAAATGGCATCAGTGCAGTTGTTTTGCTCAGTTTAAATCAATTCAGTTTTTTTAAAATAATGAATAAATCTGGAGGAACCCCCCGTTCCCTCTTGTTTTTAATACCCCTTTCTAAAACCCTGCCTTCCAGAAGTCGGAATTTCAGCAATTTTCTTCTCCACTGATGTGGGCTGCCTGCAGTGAAATGCATTGGCTTTGTGCGCATAAGTGAGTAACACTGCCCCCTAGTGGCTGTCCTAAAAAGAGGCTACAAGTCCTAGTGGTAGTTATAGTTAAAGCGGTGATACCAAGACCGCAGTGGTTCAGGACCCAAACTAGCAATCAGCATTACCCAGCAGACTCACAGAAGTGTGATTTCATTGTTTCATTTCCTATAGTACTATACAGTCATATTAAACAGTATGATGAGAAATATAAAATGTGTGTGTGTGTGTGTGTATATATATATATATTATTATTATTATTATTAATTATTATCCCAGCAAAATGATTGACCAAGTATTATTATTTTATCAACTACAATTGGTTAATAACATAGTAAAAGCATCTTGATTGGTTAATAACTTAGACTGGTTAGTAATTAACTCACACAGTGTTTTAATATCATGTGCTGCAAAGAGCCACAGGAACCACTTTCAAAAGCCACTTGCAGCTTGGAAGCCTCAGTCTGCGTATCACTGGTATTAACGAGTTATTGAGCACAGGGGTTCTTAACCTTTATCTTTCTGAGCCTGCCCACCCCCAACACGCCATAAAAACCATGGCCCAGCTGTGCCACAACAACTCGTTTTCTGAATATAAAAGCCAAGTTGTCGGGCTTTGGCTTCAGCTCTAATTGGTGGAGCTTGGAGCCCCGGGCTTCTGCCCCCCACAGCAGGGTTTCAGCTTTCTGCCCTGGGCCCCAGAGAGTCTAATGCTACCTCTGAAACCTGCTCGCGGCTCCCGAGGGGGCCCCGGATCCCTGATTGAGAACTGCTGCTTTAGCACATTGGTTGATGTTGGTTGATGGTTGATTCCCAGGTTGATGGAGATGAGAGGCCTGTGATCTACTCCCTAGCTGTGGGCATGATGGCTAGAACAGTAATTGGGTCTCTTGCCCATACCACAGGTATTTGTTACAGCAGCTCCCTCCAGAGTCTGTCAACAAGGGTTTAGCTAGAGGGCATATCTAGAAACTGAATGACTGCAGTATTTCCAGTCCCTGCAAGCCAGCTGGCAAAAGACTTGGATCCCCCATGGAGTTGCTCTGCTGCTGAACAAGTGAATCCATGTCAGCCCCCAGTGGAATCCCTGCCCTACAGCTTTGCTGGGTTTCCTGAGGCTGTGGAACCTCCTGTAGTAATCAAGACGAGTTTTCAGCCATGGGAACCAGACGGTGTTGTGTGGGACTGATGCAAAAGCAGCCCAGACTCCATGGTTTCAGCTGCACTGTCCTGAGTTTTTGGAGTGCTCTGTAAGCCACATACACTCTCCATGCAGCCTGACCGTCCCTGTGCAGGTGGGGAGGGAGGAGGGAGAAAGAGGACAAAGGGAACCTTTCCCTACCTCCCCCGTTTGCATGCCCAATCTTCGTGCTCTTGGGCCAAATTCAGAGCTGTTGTGAGCAGATGCAATTACTGCTTGATTGTAGCCCCTTGAGCACAAGGCAGGAGGGACAGCAGCATCAGCAACACTAAATCCACCATGGTTCTCTAGGGCACAATTCCTGCCCTGGCCCCTCTCATTTGAGTGGGGTCAGAAGATACTGCAGCCCTTGGCAGAGTTCCCCCTACTTCCTGCTCTCACACCTGCTTAGCTACCCTGGCCAGCAAGCTGCAGGGGCAGACACAAGGCTTCACCCACTCCCCACGCCTCTGCCCATTTTCAGGCCACATGATACTCAGCCAAGCCGGGGCGAGAGCGGGAGACAAGCTTATTTCCCTGGTGGGCAGAGGAAAACCAGGGCTCTGTGATGTCTGCTGCTCTTGAGTCTGTCCTCATGGCAGAATTAACTCAGGGGATCAGCACTCACCTTAGGCCTTGGTTACACTGGCACTTTTTAGGGCTATAAAGCCGCCAGGAGCACTATAACTTACTACCTATCCAGATTGGCAAGGACATAGAGCTCTATAAGTCCACAGTTGTAGCGGTCCTGGTAATCCTCCTTGCCAGAGGATTAACAGCTGTTGTGTATTGGGTGATACGTTTTAGCTCCAGTGTAAACGGGTAGTAACAATACTGCGCTTTGAGTAATCTCTGGAAACGCCCCTAATCTATTTAAGTCAATTGACCTCTCTTCCCTTTGTTTTGAACTCGGCTGGAGGAATACAGAAGTAAGTTTTCAGAGCTTATCTGTAACTCAGCAAATCAACAATGCAAATGTTTACTGAATGAGTGAGTGAGAAGCAGGGCGCCTACGTGAGACTGAATTTACAAGACAGTGCTCTGACACACTCTCAGCACTCCAAAAATCCTCTCGCTCTCTCCCTCCGCATACACACAACACACTCCAACGCATTCCCTCATTTGAAAAGCATGTTGCAGCCCACTGAATGCTGGGATAGCTGTCCATAATGCACCACTCCCAGTGCCGCTGTAAGTGCCACAAATGTGGCCACGTTAGTGTGGTTGCAACTGTCAGTGTGGATACGCTGGAGCGCTTTCCCTGGAGCTGTATCCGAAGGCGGATATAACTAAAAGTGCTATAAAGCTGTAAGTGTAACCAAGCCCTTAGCCTAGCCAGGTGCAAGAGGCCAAATTGCAAAGCCCTCCTGGAGTTTGTGTGTCCTCATTGTTGCTGCATGTGTGTCGTTATGAGTTCTGGGGGCACATCCCATGGTTCTTGGCATGGCAGTTGCTCTGATTCTTTCCCATTGAACTGTGGGAGAACTTGTCTATGCTCTGGACACACGGGGCCCTTCTGGACTGTGCCCTGACTCTGTCAAGAGGAGGTATGTGTGGTAACCTGCAGCACTTGACGATGCACCCAGAAACCCACCTACAGATTCTCTGAGAGGATGTTGGTTGGCCTCTCAATCTTTCTGTGACGGCAAGAAAAAGTCTTGGTGATTTTCTGATAGATTTGGTCCTCTGCAGGTAGACTGCTAGTGTCCGTCTAATGTTGAGGGAACGAAGACTTTTCTCATCAGCAGAATTGAGGGGTTTCAGGAAAGGGGCAGGTGAATAGACACTTTGTTTGATATGGAATTCAGAAGTAACAAAGGGAGGAACGTAGGTTGAAGGTGAAGGGCTACATTTTCCCTGTGGAAAAACCATATAAGGAGAGTCTGCCATCTCGTTCAACACCCTGGCTGAAGTGATAGCAGCTGAAAATTTCCTGGACAGGTGGGACATTGAGCATGTTGCCAAGAGTTCAAACAGTGGTCTGGTGAGTGTTGACAGGACAAGACTGAGGTCCCATTGAAGTGAGGTTTGACCACTGGTTGAAAGGTCCTGACTAGGCCCCTCACAAATCTTACTGTAGTTATGTGGATGAAAACAGAAAGTCCGTCTACCAGAGGGAGGAAAGCACTAATCACTGTGAGATGCACTCGCTGCAAGCTAATGGAGTTTTTTAGAAGCAGAAAATAATCTAAATGGCCAAAATATCTTCAGTAGACTGATTGTGCTGTACCCAGGTAGAGAAATATCTGCATTCAGCTAAGTAGCAGGCTGTAGTTGAATCTTTCCTACTTTGGGTAAGGATAGCCTGAAGAGATACCGAACTGGGGCATTCTATTTCCAATGCCCATCCAAACACTAGGCCGTGAGATGGAGTGAGTCTGGATTGGGTTATCTGATTCTGCCCCCCTCTTAAGTTAGTGGGTCTGGGAAGGGGTGCATCCTCACCAGGGAACAGGCTGATGTTTTCAGGAGCTCTGGGAACCAAAACTGGGAACCTACTTTTTTGATGCAGAATTCCCTCAGGAGTTGAAGGAAAGCTCTTGTGGAAACAGAGTTCGGTGTCACTCTGATTAAGTTTATCATCTGTGTGGGTGATAAAAACAGACTTTTATTCGTTTATACAGATGCCCAGGGCTGCTAGAAGATGAAGCAGAAATCCCATCACCGACTTAAACTTCTGGCAGGAGCAACCTCCTAAAAGCCAATCATCCCGATATGGGAGAACTGTGTAACTCTGAGACCTTATTTGGGCTGTCACCACAGAGAAAACTTTTGTAAACAGTCTGGTTGCTGTTGCTAACCCAAAGGGAAGGACTGTGAACTGGAAATGCTTTTGGCCCACCATAAACTCCAAGAGCCTTCTGTAGGAGGGATGAATGTCTGCGTGAAAGAATGCAACCTCCATATCAAGACGCACAAATCACATTCCCTCTATTACTGATGCTGATGTAACCATTGTGAATATCAACTTCTGAATAAAGATGCTCAGTTGCCGACGGTCCAGAATGTGTCTCCACCCTCTGTCTTTTTTCTTTTTTGAGACTATGAAATATGGTGACTAGAATCCTCCCCCTTGATACGGAGATGAGATGTGCTCTATCCCCCTCCTTGAAGGAGGGATTCCGCCCTTCGAAGAATCACCTCCTGAGAGTGCTCTGAAAGGGGAGCGGAACTCGACGGGGTATCCTTGATGGGATCATTTTCAAGTTTTCTTTAACTTAATGGGAGTCTCAGGGTGTTGAATAATAACTGAGAAAGTAGTGAGTAAGGACCTCAAATTTGGTCTTAGTTCCTTACTAACGTGATCCTCGTAGCACCACAATCTGCCCCAAGTAAGGGACTATGCATGGCTGCAGCAGCCCACAGGAGCAGACTAGAACATGAACTGTATTCCTCCCTTGGTTCCCCCTTGCTCTGGGGAGGAGTAAGCGATTCACCCTTTGTTTGGAGCACCTCTGATAAGCAAGGACAGGTGGAGCAGAGCCAGGGTTCTCTCCTTCCCCACTTCTGCCCACTCCCCACCCACTTGCTTCCAGCACAGGGAATCCCAGGACTGTTCCCTGTTCTTCTCCCATAGCCAGAGTCACACCCTGGCAAGGGAGGGAGTGGGGATTGCCTCACTCCCCTGTACAGCCTAGCAAGGGCTGTGATCATCTAGCCCTTAAAAATCATCTTCTCTACAAACATCCCTTCCCAATTATTCCTCCTAACTAACCCCTCACCCTCAACAAGGCATGGAACTAATGGTATTTATCACAATCCCCTTGCTCACTCTGCTTGTATGTTTTCTCTCTTTCCCTTGCCTTGCGGCTGTCTTGTCTACTTAGATTGTGAGCTCTTCAGGGCAGCAGCTGTCTGAGACTCTCTGTTTATTCAGTGCCTAGCACAAAGGATTGGTTCGTAGGCACTACCATAGTAAACAGGATTACTAATTCTCTCTAAGAGACCCTCTTGTTAAATATTCACCGAACACGAAACAGTGTCAAGGATGAAAACCAAACGAGTTCTAAGAGTTTAAAAGCTGTTTTGGGCCTTCCTGGTTCTAACTTTCATCAGTCTTGGGGGCGTAAATACAGGCAAAGCAAATCTATTTTATTTATTTTTTAATTACAGGGAAAATTTGTAGAAAGATTTCAGAGGCATTCTCCTAGCTCTGGTAATGTCCATATAATAAATAACCAGTAGTCTCAATAAATGAGAACCACGGCATAAATAAAGAGCAGCTCCAATACCGACCATATACTTTCAAAATAATACTCGTTCCTGAGAGCTCTTCAAAGAACCTGATGAGGTTCGCCAAAACCCACAAATGAAGAGACTACCTGCATTCCTACATTTTAAGTGGTCACATCTTCCCCTCTCTGATTCACAAGCTCTCCATCTCACCAGGGCTCAGATCGAAAGACAAGAGTACTCTTATGTTGCATCATCAGAAATATGGGCACAGAGCCCTCTGACGACCTTCAGGATTTAAGATACTATGAAAACCGTTATTCGTACTCTAAAACCAGAAAGTGCCATCAGGCAAGCGAATGATACAGCCATCTGTGCCTGTCGTGGTTGAGGGGCCTAACTGCAAACGTAAGTGCAAAAGAGCCTCTGTCTATAATTCAAAGGTCTGCATGGCCTTTGGGAAAAACTGATACCTGTGTAATCATCAAGCAAAAGGAAAGGAAGCATCAAATGCCTTACATAACAAAACACTTGCACTGGCTTGGTACTAACTTTTGCAAATGTTGGGAGCTACAATACTAACTGCAGTGCTGGGCAATCACAACTGCTCTTGAGTTCAATGCACAATGGGTCCATGTAGTTGCCACCTGCACTAACGTAGTGTGGGTCTTTATTACCTTCTAGTGGCTATACCAAATATGAGCCTATTACAGCCTTTGAACTTTGCACTAGGCTTAACTTCCTTGAATGACACCCGAGACATGTCCTTGGTCATAAGTAATAGTTGTCAACACTGGTCACTTGGTAGAGTTGGCTGAAAAATGCCAATTTCTTTTTGGCAGGAAAGTTTGAAAAACTGTTGTTTTCCTAAACGTCTCAGGGTGTTTTCTTAATGTGTTTGTCATGAAAAACTATTTTCTGTAAAAATTAGGTTTCAAAAGTGTAAGTGGGTGGATTATTGAAAAAACAGAAAATGCTGAAATTTAGAGAGAGAGAGAGAGAGAGAGAGAGAGAGAGAACATGAAAAGGTGGAGATGGTTGCCATACCAGCTTTAAGTGGCTAATCAATTAAAGTGAGCTATTATCAGGAGAAAAAAAACTTTTGTAGTGATTATCAGGATGGCCTACTTCAAACAGCTGACAAGAAGGTGTGAGTAACAGTAGGGGGAAAATTAGCATGGGGAAATAGTTTTACTTTGTGTAATGACCCATCCACTCCCAGTCTTTATTCAAACCTAATTTAATTGTGTCCAGTTTGAAAATTAATTCAAGTTCAGCAGTTTTTCATTGGAGTCTGTTTCTGAAGTTTTTTTGTTGAAGAATTGCCACTTTTAAGCCTGTTACTGAGTGACCAGGGAGATTGAAGTGTTCTCCTACTGGTTTTTGAATGTTATGATTCTTGATGTCTGATTTGTGTCCATTTATTCTTTTGCATAGAGACTGCCCAGTATGGCCACTGTACATGGAAGAGGGCATTGCTGGCACATGAAGGCATATATCACATTGGTAGATGTGCAGGTGAACGAGCCCCTGACGGTGGGCTGATGTGATTAAGTCCTGAGATGGTGTCCTTTGAACAGATATGTGGACAGAGTTGGCACTGGCCTTTGTTGCAAGGATAGGTTCCTGGTTAGAGTTTCTGGTGTGTGGTGTCTGGTTGCTGGTGAGTATTTGTTTCAGGTTGGGGGGCTGTCTGTACGCGAGGATTTACAGCAAAGAGTTAGGAATAAACTGTGCAAGACTTGACAGTTTAGGCATTATTCTAATCTGAGTTTTCTAGTCTGAAACACAGAAGACTGAGACCATATGACCTGAACCCAATGCAAATCAAATCCCCGCTGACTTTCTTACAGCTACATGTTGTATGTAATTTTTTAGTACTTTAAGGACACACATATTATACATCAGAACCCTCTGTGACAGAGTTACTATGGTTTAGCTGCCTAGGAAGAGACTGGGGATTTTCCAGGAACCTTACCTTTGGCTAGGCTTGACCTGAGTGCAGATTTGTCCTGTATAGTTGGTACTGGCTTTAGGGGCCAGCAAGGCAGTTTGTTGCCTATCTTATGGGATACAACTGCAAGGCCCCAGGTGTCCACCCTTAAAAGGGTAAGACTATAACAATGAGCGATGACATTCTCTCTGGGAGTGAGTGTGAGAAATCAGTCAAGGAAGCTTTGGTCTGATAAATTATTAGAGCTTTGACAGTATGCTACAGATAATAAAAAAATAACAATAGCCACTTCAGACGAGTGGCCCACCTCGTTTAGTCTCCTGTCTCTGACAGCGATCACTGACAGATGCCTCAGAGGAAGGTACAAGAAACCCCAAAGGACAATTAAGAAATAAAAAACTAACACATGCACCCCCTAATAAAGGAAGGTTTTTTCCCTAATCCTGGGCAGTCAGTGGTTGGCACTTATGTCGTGAACCAGAAGGATTTATATACCTATTTTTCCTGCCACAATCTCAACTCTACTGTGGCTTGTCTGACTCACTGCTTTTCTTGGAATATATCCTTAAAATGCAACACTTTTAGAACCAGGGGTTTAATCTTTAACTAATCTCAGCAGTTGTTTTTTCACCCTGCATTAAACTTCTATGGCCAGCACTGTACGCTGCAGATATTACCTATTGCCTAAGCAATCATTGTCTTCCACAGGAACACTTAAAGTAAATCATGGACACGTTAATGCACGTCTGGATGATGTCTTGTGTCCAACACAGTAATTCTTCTAAAGGTAACCTCTTTAAGCCTTATGTTTGGCATTCAATAGGTTGTGAATTTTGCCAGCTTTTAAGCTAAGTGAATCCACGAAATGTAAATGTATTTACTCAGGTGCTGGCTAATTTGTATGCTTGTTGCTTCCCAATCTCTCTGCAAATTCATTTCAAGCTTTTTATTTAGCCCATAAGATATTTCCTGGCTCTTCCCCCAGAATATCATGGACCAGCATGACGCCCCTAGCTGCCCTAGCGTAGTCTGAGAGCCAGGCAGTGAGCTGGAGCTCAAGTTCATACATTGCAAAGTGAGTCACTCAACGCGCAGTATTGAGAACGAACCGTGAAATTCAGCACAAGGCGTAAGTTTTGCTTGGCAGGTGCTCACGTAGACACACTGAAAACAGAGAAGTGGAATTACTGGTGATTGGGGGAACTTAATGGACACAAAATGCAGCTAAACCAGGGCTCAAACTGGGAAGACAAAAACCCCCATAGTGGAACTCTCAAGTTTCACCCACAAACCAAACTCTGCCCACTTGAGATGTCAAAATGAGACTCCAGCCGCAGTTGAAAGTGCTGATCGTCACATTTTAATTGCCCCTCTCCTTGCTTACATGCTTTGCTCAGCAGTGAAATAGGTAATGTCCGGGTTTAAATTATTCTCCTGGCTCATCCAACTAATACTGCACTGAAATGACCACAGGTAGTTCCTACTGCTCAGACCTATTGTTTCAGGCTGTCTGCAGACTTCAGTGGGCATCGTAACATCGGTTATACATGAGTTTGTGCTTCGAAGGTTTTCACAACCATAAGAGCTGCAGACTTGTTTGAAATGAAAGCTGGGATTCTGGAGAAGAGGTAGCACCCTCAAAAGAGTGGCAGGTTTCTGAGCCAGCATGATGCAGCCCCATCTGAGTCTTGCAAAAGCCTTCCAAACATCAGTAGCAACTCAGAACTACAGTAGGACCCACTGGAAATCTGCTCATAGACACCAAGGATTGATGAGCTTTTGGAGAATGAACTGGTCCACAGTCCAGGAAGTGATCCATCCTGAGTGGGGTTAAGGTGCATTGGCAGGGTAAAGCTGGTTTGACAGTTTCTAGTTTGAATGACACAATGGAATTGAACCAGGGACCTCCAAAGGTAGATCCATGAACCTCTATAGCTTGAGCTAAAATTCTTAAACTAACGTAACAGACTCCTAGCCTCTGCACATTGGGCATACAGGAGGACCCTGTAAAATGTGCTCACCAGTGAATTACATTTGCCCTGTTTCTGTCTGGCCTGTACAGCAGTTACATTGTGGATGGAGGACTCCAGCCTCCAGGGCTCTAAAGCCAGCTTCTCTCACCAGCCTCTGCTGTTTTGTTTTAATTAAGAATAGGGGCTAGAGCAGAGGTGGGCAAACTATGGCTCATGGGCCACATCCGTTCCATAGGACTGTCCTGCCCATCCCCTGAGCCCCTGGCCAGGGAACCTAGGTCCTGGCCCGTCCCCTGATGTCCCCGCTCCCCTCAGCTCATTGTGCCACCAGCGCTCTGGCCCGCGGCTCCTGCCAGGCAGCGCTGCAGCAGTGAGGCTGGCTCTGGCGGGTCTGCGACCTCCTGCCACTCTGCACGGCATGGTAAGGTGGCAGCGAGCCATGGGGTGAGATGTGGGTCCCGGGGGTGCAGTCAGGGGACAGGAAGCAGAGGGCAGTTGGATAAGGAGGAGGTTTGGGAGTGGTCCTGGGTGGGTGGTTAGCGGTGGGGGGGTGGATACGGGTTGGGGCAGTGAGGGGACAGGGAGCGGTTGGATAGATGTGGGAGTGTGGATAGGTGTTGGGACGGACAGGGAGCGGGGACGGGGGTTTGGATAGGAGGTGGTGTCCTGGTGGGTGGTTGAAGGTGGGGTCACTGGCTGGAGGGGGCAGTCAGAGGACAAGGAGAAGAGAGGGTTGGATGGGTTGGGGGGTTCTGAGAGGGGCAATCAGGGGTCAGGAAGTGGGAGGAGTTGAATAGGGGGCAGGGGCCAGGCTGTTTGAGGAGGCACAGCCCTCCCTACCCCAGTACTCCATACAGTGTCACAACTGCGATGTGGACCTCAGGCCAAAAGGTTTGCCCGCCCCTAGGCTAGAGTCGCTGGTACACTTTGGCTTCTCTGTGCCACTCCCATGCTGCAGAGCAGCCATACACCCACCTTAATTGGACAGGCCATATCATAAGTCTGCTTAAGCTGTGGAATCATGCCTATAGCCAGTATCCCTTCTCACGCCTTCCCTTCCTGCTGTATTCTTACTTATCTGCCAAATCCATCACATAGGCCTGATCCTGTAACTGGATCCATGATAGGGGACATTTACCCCTGTGTGGAGCCCCACTGACCTCAGAGGTGCTCTGTTGGGTCACTCTGCAAGATTGGGGACTAAGATTGTAAACTATCCATGGCAGGGACCTGTCTTGTAAGGGGTTTTGGAGAAGCAGCTAGCATACTTGTGGCATGGGTGCTATAAAATAATAAAGATTCATTATTATTGCTGCATGTCTTGGTTCCTGTGACTCTCAGGGACTAGGAGTCTGCTCTCTGTCCCCACCAACATCCTTCTCTCACCAAAAGATACAACATCTTTGAGGAAAGGTAACCATTATCCAATCAAGATGAGGAAAAAAATCCAGGCGAGGGGACCAAGCCATGAAGGTTGGATCTAGATCCAAACTTCCTTGGAATTCAATGATTCCTTTGATTTGGCAGGTTTCTCAGGAGGAAGCCATCCTATTTTGCTAGCAGTCCAGCTCCAGTGAATGTTGTGTGATTATCAACACAGTATCACGATCTCTATCACTTGCTGCTTTAAGCCAAGGCTAGGAATCACGCAGCACTCACTCACTGGCCGTTAGGATGGTTGTTGGTTTTCTCAGCTTGTTATTGAAAAGCTGTCAGCACTTGTCTTTTGCAAATCCAACTTGAAAGCGAGGCTGGGAACTTGGAGATGATCCAGATGTAACATCCAGGTATTTTAATAGCACATCAGGAAGGATTTACCTCAACCTTTAAAGAGGAGCATATTTAAAGAAAATTACAAATTTAGGGCCAGCTCCTCAGCTGGTGTAAACTGAAGCATATCCATTGACAACAATGTAGCTATGTCAATGTAGCTCACAGTGACTGAGGATCTGGCCCATGGAATTCAATGTGCTTCTATAAAAATATCTTCACATGGGTCTTTGCCTGCTCATACTAGAGGCGATATTCACCTTCTTTAGAGGGATAAGCTTAATTCTCCCACAGGTACTCAGTGTATTCTTTCACAGTACTTCTTTATGGAGCTACAGTCAGTGACTGGAGGGTTGGCTTGGTTTGTTCTGCTCATTACATTTGGAGCGTAATTTTTTTTGCTTTCAGGGACTGACTCCCACAGTACTTATTCCAGGAAACATTCACAGTACATCTCTCCTGCCAGCAGTGGGCTTTCACCCCATCCCTTGGGAACACTGAAAAACGATGTGTCAGAATGTACAGGCTTCGCACAGTACTTGGCTCACCACAAGGACCCCAGGGCAAGCAAACAAGTAGATGACTACAATCCACAACTCTCCGGCTAATCTTCTGCTGTTCTTCACTTCCCCAGCTGTGGTACAGGTCATTTTTCTGGGCCTCTTTCTACTTCAGGAACTGTGTCAGATTAATGCCCCCCCAACCCAGGAAAAATTGCATGATTTGGAGTCTTTCAAGGAAATATCATCACTATGGTGAACTCAGGATTTTACCCTCTTGCTTCTCTCAGGTCCCTGATTTTAAAGCAGTGGCAATTCAGTACAAACTGGCTGTAAGACCCCAGCTTACTAATGCACCCCCCTTCCTCCACAGTCCACCAAACGAGCCCAAATCTTGGAGCAAGAGCATGGATACAAAGTTAAAGAGCCTTTCCTCGCAATCACAACCCTGCTCTCCATTTCCTCCTGTTCATAACACACCTCAAGACACCTTTGCCCACCACCCACATTACTATTCTAATCAGATTCTCATATGGCTGTCATCATCACACTATCCAAGTACCTTCCAGAAATGCACTAAGCCACCTGATGGGTACCTGGCACATTTGGGGCTCTCTCTCTTTCACTTCCCCAGGAAAAATTGGATGGTGGAATTAATTTCTGGGTCTCTACAAAAAATGTAGTGTATTGTATGTCCAGGCAGCTCAAGGAAACATGTCTTGTTCTTAGAGCAGAAGGTAGTGAGGCTAGTTATGGCTCTTCATTCCTGTGGGAGTTTGTTCTACTGTCTAAACCCCATGCACACATGAACACCAGTCCAGCTAAAGAGCTTTGTGGGGAACAATCAGATTTTCATCTCCTGCTTATTCTTTTCTCCATGTATAGTGTACCACTTATAACCAATGACCTTTGCTACCCCTCAACCCTTCCAATGAAGTCACTTGGCTTAAAAAGCCATTTTTTCAATACTTCTCTTTAAAATCAAGTGATTTTAATGCTAGGAAAGCATGCTACAATGATAGCTCTGGAGCACGAAGCCAAAGTAGCAGCCCTGAACATCTTACCCACCGAACCTAATCTGGAAGAACCAGTTTTGTTGGCAAGACAGTCGTACATTTCCCTGCTCACTCAGCCCTTAGAGTCCCTGATGTGATTTCCAAGAAGCGAGTCTGATTAATACCAATTGTGTGGGGAGTGGTGGGGTGTTGTGCTGTGAAGATTTTTCTCATAGGAATAGTACTGAGACTACTGAACGCTTTCCAATTGGCCACCCAGATGATAATGACCTTTGGTCATTATTGGCATGGGCTGGATTTGACACCAGAAGTAACTTTTCTGAACAGATGAGATGAAATTGTCTGGAGGGATGGTGGATGAGGGAGGCAGGATGTGGCAGGGAATTGTTAGAGAGAGCCCTGAGAAACACGGGCTGAGCACTTACATTTAATTATTCATTCTGCTTAATTTGCTGGTGGACAAGACAAATTGTCCATGGACCGTATGTTCTGGAAGCAACTCCTTCCTGACAAACCAGATTCGACATTAAATGTGCAAATAAATGGATGCAAGCAACGAAAATTCCTCCCGTCAGACTGATTATCTCAGCGTAGAATTCTTGTATGGACGCCAGAGCCGACAGAAATGTAAACAAAAATGGCGCTATTTCCCAGCTCATATTCATTTCCATGGTCTTTCCTTTGTCCCTGTTGCATGTTTGCTTGTTTTGTGGAAGATAGCAAAATGACAGTTGTGGGAACTGAAGCGCTCTATAGGACAATGCTATGGGTACAGCCACTTGAGTGGCACAGAAGTCTCCGAGTCAAGCACCCTATTCACACTGCAGTGTGGTCTAGTGCAGTAGTCTTCAAACTGAGGTGCACACACACTCAGGGGTGCGCAAGACCTTGGTGCCGCCACCAACCCTGCCCTGGAGACCGCCGAACTCCCGGGCGGGCTATTTTTGTACCACTGAAATGCCGCCGTGGAAAGAGGAAGCTTCCGCTTTCTGCTACAGCATTTTGGCAGACATACCCCCGGGGGGGGATGCGCGACTTTTTCCTTTGTGAAAAGGGGCCTTGGAGGAAAAAGTTTGAAGACACCTGGTCTAGTGGATAGGGCGCTTGACTTGGAGACTTGTATTATATGCTTGGCTCTGCTGCTGCTGGTTAGAGGATTGGGTCAAAAGAAATCTGATGAGGTTCAGCAAGGACAAGTGCAGAATCCTGCACTTAGGAGAGAAGAATCCCATGCACTGCTACAGACTAGGGACCAAATGGCTAGGCAGCAGTTCTGCAGGAAAGGACCTATGGGTTACAGTGGATGAGAAGCTTGATTTGAGTCAACAGCGTGCCCTTGTTGCCAAGAAGGCTAACGGCATTTTGGGTTCTATAAATTGGGGCATTGCTAGCAGATTGAGGGATGTGATCATTCCCCTCTATTTGGCATTGGTGAGGACAGTTTTGGGCCCCACACTACAAGAAGGATTTGGAAAAATTGGAGAGTCCAGCGGAGGGCAACAAAAATGATTGGGGGTTGGAGCACATGATTTATGAGGAGAGGTTGCGGGAACTGGGATTGTTTAATCTGCAGAAGAGAAGTATGAGGGGGGATTTGACAGCTGGTTTCAACTATCTGAAAGGGGGTTCCAAAGAGGATGAATCTAGAGTGATACCAGCTGACAGAACAAGGAGTAATGGTCTCAAGTTGCAGTGGGGGAGGTTTAGGTTGGATATTAGGAAAAACTTTTTCAATAGGAGGGTGGTGAAGCACTGGAACGGGTTACCTAGGGAGGTGGTGGAATCTCCTTCCTTAGAGGTTTTTAAGATCAGGCTTGACAAAGCCCTGGCAAGAATGATTTTAGTTGGGGACTGGTCCTGCTTTGAGCAGGGGGTTGGCCTAGATGACCTCCTGAGGTCTCTTCCAACCCTGATATTCTATGATTCTATGATCCTCAGTAAGTCACTTCTCTGTACGGGGTGTGGGCTACTTGTTACTGTGTTTTTGCACAATGCCTAGCACAGGACAAGAGGATGCCAGTTGTAGTTGGGGTCTCTACGCACTATCCTAATACAAATAATAAACAACACACTGATGGAATTACACAGGGGCGAAACTAGTATATTGTGTCCCATCTTTTTTGAACCATTGGTCGCTGACAAGGACTTTTAGGCAAACAGTGAATATTTTCACTGTAAATTCGGTCCTTAAACTGGTAATTGTGATTCTAGTTTGGAATCATTTACCATGATTTCTAAGATTTTAAAATAAACAAGATCCAGCATCACTCAACAAAGATGTGACCATTCTTTCAATGCGAATGTCTGAGCCTAGCACATGCTACATTAATTTTGTTATCTTTCTTTCATCCTGATTAAACTGTCCACTAGTAATTCTTTGCCTCTAGGCAAAAGCCAGTACACTTTTGTCAATAATAGGAATTGAGTATGTATGCATAAAAATACAATTAGATTAACAATATATTTCACATTTCATGCCACTCAAATTAGCAAGTGAATGTGTTATTGCAGGATTTCTCAGGGACTGGTATGATTTTTGCACATACTTGAAATTACATATTTCCTTCTACTGCAAAGCTGCAATATACTTTAGATGTGCCAGACATTATTTCTGTTTGAAATGAAAAAAGTTCCCTTGCCTTAGCACATCCATATCATGTCCATCTCTGCTCTCATGGGCTAAGCAGGGTCAGGGCTCATCAGTGTTTGTACAAGAGGCTGCCAGAAACATCCCCTAGCATATTACATGGTGTGGAGCTCGGTAGGGTGGCATTCTAGCCAGGGACTCAGCAGAACTAAGCTCTAATGCTGGCTGTGTCACTTCATCTTCCTGTGCTCTAGTTTCCCTACATGTAAAATGAGGACGATGTTGTTCCCCTCCTATGGAAAGTACTTTGACATTTAGAGATGAAAAGCCCTATCTCAGGGCTAGATAGTAGTTATTATTTTCTCTCTATAGCATTAGGGGACACTGTGTTGTTGGGTACCGAGCTGTCTTGCCCCTCGTGTAACCCCGTGTACCCGTGTAAAGAGCTCCCATTCTGATTAGCATTTTACACCCACTTGGCAAAGGGCTCAATAACTCCACGGGGCACAGGGCTGGGGAGAATCAGGCCTTCCCTCTTTTAAAGGAAATGAGAGGTACTGAGCACTTGGGCTCCTGAAGGTGCTCAGGACACCATCTGTGAGAAGAGGGGCATGAGGCTGATGGCTTGACCAAAAATGACCACGTGGTATTTGCACTATATCCTGTGCACTTTCAACACTGAAGAATGATATTAGAAGTGTCATTTTAATATGACCCAGGCAACGTTTTGTAGTGGCCCGTGTCAAATGTATGCATTATTGCACATATTTGCATAAATGTGCAATACATTAAAATAATCCCATGACACTACTCACAAGAGGCTATTTAACCCTGGAGTCCTGGCTACCTTTCAGTCTGGGTAATCACATTCCACCTGCCTAAACTCCACCAGCAGTTTTGACTGGATCTAGCATTCTTCTGCACTTTCCGTCCTGAACAGTTTTGTATTGTGCACAACTCAACTGTTTCTGCCTCTCACCCTAGAGGTGGCTGCATTTGTTATTATTTAGGAGGGGCTTTTTGAACAGGTCTAACAGCACCCTCAGTGGGAGCTGGGTGCCTAATTATGTTAGCCCCTTTGAAAAATCCCAGTATCAGCAATCACACTACACAGCTCCTTCCACATATGGAGTGTGTTACAAACATTTTACTCCATCCGCACGGCACCCTGTTAGGCAGAGAATTATTTATTACATAAATGTTGAGGCTGCTCAGTGTCTTATAGACTCATAGACTTTAAGGTCAGAAGGGACCATTATGATCATCTAGTCTGACCTCCTGCACAAGGCAGGCCACAGAATTTTACCCACCCATTCCTGAAATATACCTCTCACCTATCTGAGCTACTGAAGTCCTCAAATCTTGGTTTTAGGACTTCAAGGTACAAAGAATCCTCCAGCAAGTGACCCATGCCCCCTGCTGCAGAGGAAGACAAAAAATCTCCAGGACCTCTGCCAATCTGCCCTGGAGGAAAATTCCTTCCCAACCCCAAATATGGCAATCAGCTGAACTCTGAGTATGTGGGCAAGACTCACCAGCCAGACACCCAGAAAAGAATTCTCTGTAGTAACTTAGATCCCATCACATCCAACTTCCCATCATATACCACCAGGCCCATCTATTACCATAGTCAAACATCAATTGCCAAAATTATGTTATCCCATCACACCATCTCCTCCATCAACTTATCAAGCTTAGTCTTCAAGCCAGATAGGTCTTTTGACCCCATTGCTTCCCTTGGAAGGCTGTTCCAGAACACCAAAGCCCTAGGGTGCCAGCATAGATAAATAGATAGATAGATAGATAGATAGATAGATAGATAGATGTAGATGTAGATATGTATATAAATAATGCCAGGTATGCATGATGCAGAGGGAAGCACTGTAGGTGCTTCCGCAGTTAGACCTTGTAGGCTCGATCCCTGGTCGGTCCCAGTAATCTCTCAGACACGTGGCAAAGGGCTGGTCTTCACTAGGCAGGGGGATTGACTGCAGATACGCAACTTCAGTTACGTGAATAACGTAGCTGAATTTGGCGTATCTGCAGCCGACTTACCTGCCGTTCTCACGGCGGCGGCGGTTGGCGGCACGCTCCCCTGTCGACTCCAGCTTGCGCCTTTTGGCGAGCTGAAGTTATGGAGTCGACGGGGGTGCCGCTGGTGATCAATGTATCGCGTCCTGCAAGACGCGATAAATCAACCGCCAAAAGACCAATTGCTACCGCACGTAGTGAAGACAAGCCATAAGAGAAAGAATATTTTACCAGGGCTGTCAGGAAAGGGAAGATTGCAAATACCCTGGTACAAAGACTTAAATCTTTACAGTTCAAAGTGAATGACTGTGGTTCTTGTTTGGGCCCCTGGGGCAGTCCAGTCCAGTCCAGTCAAGAGTCAGGGCTCTTCAGGTCTAGTGCCTGGGGTGCCCTCTCCGGACCATTCTCTACTCAAGGAAATAGGAGCCTTTGGTTTCCAAGCCAGGCTCAGCCAGCGTCTCCCATTGGGGCCCCTCTGCACTGGCTCCTTGCTCTGCTGATGCCCCCGCACCAGTCCCACCCAGACCTGCACCCAGCTGTAGGGTCTGACAGTCAGAGTCTCACCCACACACCACTCTGCGTACAGCTACTGGGGGGTCTTCTCGGTATCTGGCTTCTCTGCAGCTCCTGGCTAGCCATGTAGCTGTCGCTTCCTAACAGAGCCTGGGCTCTCCCTGGTTCAGCCCCTTTCCCTCATATGGCCAGGCAGAAGGGTATATGCAGTGGGGAGAGCGCTGATGGGAGTTGCAATCCCTTGCTTAGTAGATCCATCACAATGATTTCCATCTTGCATCAGAGCTCTGATCCTGTGAGATGACAGCGGCCAGTCAAAATGTTAAATAGTATCATAGGGTTGGGATGTGGCCTGGGCTGTGTCTGGGTGGGGGGTATATACCGGAGTACAGCTCGCCCCTACACCTTCATGGCCTCCTCAGACATTGCACCAGGATAGGGTTGCCAGCTTCCTAATTCCAGAAAACCAAACATCCTGGCCCTGACCCTTCCATGATGTCTTGCCCCTGCCCTACCCCTTCCCAAGGCCCTGCCCCAATCACTTCATCCCCCTCTTCCTCCGTCACTCGCTCTCCCGCACCCTTGCTCATTTTCACGGCAAGGCCCAAATAGGTGCCAGGAGAAGGCCAGGGGCAGCCACAGTTTGAATGTGGGAGATGCAGACACTTGTCTACACAGAGACTCTTTCTGATACACATTCTCAGGGCCCTGTGGGAGAGATGGCACAGGAGTCCCCACAGGCCTCAGGGCCCCACAGGCCACAGGGGCAGTCTTGTGTCAGGGCTGGCCTTAGAGAAAATGGCACCCTGGGCAAACTTGCATTTTGGTGCCCCTGGCCCTGGCATGTCCCCATTCCCATTGTCCCTGTGGGCTCCCCACCCTCCCTTCGTCCCTAACCCCTGCACTGTTCCCCCTTCACTCCTAATCCCTGCACTCGTCTCCTGTGTCCCTAGCTCCTGAACCCCTGTACTCCTATCCCTGTGTGACACTGTATCTCAGGGGAACACCCTGCACCCCCATGTTCATCCTTATAATATGACTGTGTGGTATCCAATGCAAAGTTTGTCACGTCGGGTGTCTTCGGAAGGCTCATGATGCGCTGAACATTGTTGTCATAGTAACGTTATAGGTTGTAATTTCATGTATATGGTTATGAGGCTGAAAATGTGTCCTCGTGGCTTAAAACAAGCCCAGGGAAAAGTTTCCAGGAGCGGAGGGGCAGTTCACACCTCATCAGGGCATGGATGGGACAAAGCCAGCCCAGCCTCACAGGAACAAAGGACACTGGCCTAGGCAGCAACAAAGGATCTGTTGGACTCTCCAGTGAGTCACTGCCCTTCTCTTGGTCAGTTTGGGATTACGAGGAGGTGATGCTCACCAGACCCTGCACTGCGCCCTGTTCACCCCAACCACTACCGTGCCCCTAACCTCGGCATCCCCCTCCTGCACCAGCATGGGAAAACTGACCTGGGTGCAGTGACGGACAAGCTGGCATTGCTGCTCGT
Organism: Dermatemys mawii; assembly: GCA_007922305.1. Classification (NCBI taxonomy): domain Eukaryota; kingdom Metazoa; phylum Chordata; order Testudines; family Dermatemydidae; genus Dermatemys; species Dermatemys mawii. The sequence continues at coordinate 2,598,586 of ML677349.1, read as the reverse complement.
TCCCACCCTGGACTGCTGCTCCTCTGCCCTGCCCCCGCGCACCCCCAGGGAGCTGTGAGGGGTGGGGAGCAAGAAGTGAGGTCACGGCTCCCTACACCCAGCCCACTTTTCCTGCGTGGTCTGTGAAAGGAGAGGCAGGAGAGCAGCAGCTCCTGTTTCTCACCTCACAGCAGAGCCCAGGTGAGGAAAGTGACCTGGAAGCAGGGATCCCGCGTGTGTGTGTTGGAGAGACTGTGTGTGTGTGTGCGCGCGCCTGAGTGTATGAGCGCACTGTCTCTTTAAGGAAGCCCTCAGGGTCAGGCGTCTGAAGGCTGGTTCAGATACAGGCAGCAGCTCCGGATCCAGAAATGCAGCCAGCAGCATACACATATTCCCCATGTCCCCTCACCCTAGTTCAGCAGAGACTGGGTACACGGGCAGGGGGACACCCCAACATCAGCCTCTCTCCCTGCCCCCTCCCCACAGCAGATAGGAGGACTCTCCCAGTCCGGAGTGGCCAGGGGCTCCGGGGAGAAACAGAGATGGGGGAACGGGGGGACAGGAGCAGCAGTGGGGGGGGAGGGGCACCCCTGCTCTGGATAAGTCACCTGGCTCACTGCCCTCTACAGCTCAGGTCCCTCTCCCACTCGCAGCGCCGGCCCTGGTCTGGCTCCCCTCCCCTCCAGCAGCTCTATTCCCAGCACTGGAGACGGGGATACAGACTGTGGGTCGCAGCAAGGGCCCGTGCCTCAGCTCCAGCCCAACCGCAGGAGGAGCACGAGGAGGAGAAGTGGGCCAGCAGCAGCGGGACCCCTTAACAGCTGCCAGTTGCCTGCTGCAGGACCCCACGACCCCTTAACAGCTGCCTGCTGCGTGCTCGTGCTAGTTCGTCTCCTGCCCTGGCCCGGCCCGGCTGCTGGGAGTTGGGGAGGGGGCAGCACATGGAGCCCTCTGGTTGCCCCTACGCATAAGAGCCGGACATGCTGGCTGCTTCTGGGGACCCACGCAGCGGCTAGCAGGGATCCTAGCAGCCCCCCTGCGCAGTGCCGCCAACCGGACATTCAACGGCTTGGTTGGTGGTGCTGAGTGGAGCCACCAGGGTCCCTTTTCAACCAGGTGTTCTGATCGAAAGGCAAACACCTGTCACCCTTCCAGGAGTATAGGAGTTAATGCTCCTCATCCTATCCCGCGTGGATGGGGTCTGGGCAAAGGAAGCAGCATGGGTAAGCACAGACTGCTGCCTCATGGTGCATGGTCTCTGGGATGTTTCCTTCTCTGCACTGCCCCTATCTGTGCTACCCCTTTCCCAGGGCACACAGCATCAAAGCACAATCTAACCCATAAGTATTAATGAAGAAGAGCAATCTTAAACTGGATTGGACTGGACTGGAAAACCCAGGAAGCACAGGTTCAATTACTGCAGCAATACAAAATCCTTAACGCTCATGATAAGGTTAAAACTGAAACCTCAGCATAGAGCAAAGGCAACCAAACATGACACATTTGCAACAGAATCGCCGGCCTGGGCTGCATAAAGAAAACATTGCAATAGCTTCTCTCAACTCACACCAAATGACCTTCACACTGCATTCTATAGCCAATTCAATCACTTATTTTATATCTGTTGGAACATAACATGTGAAAAAAAAACAACCCAAGAAAAACCCCTCAGCAACCCTTTTCATCGACTGCCAGCACCTCGGCGATCATCATTTTACTTTCCAAAAGACCTTTGAAAACCCTTGGGCATCAAAAGCAGCCAGCATGAGATTTACAGATGCTGGGTATTTGCAGATACAGTGTTCTGCCAAAATGTTGTCATGCTTCCTAGTTCAGATTTAACTTCCCACTAGCGTGTGGTATTATTTCCTCAAGATGGAAATTGGCTTGTGCCCATCTGGTATCGAAGTTCAGTTCAATAGCTCCTACGTATTGCTACCATCCTCCCTACTCCAGCTCTGCTACACCCGGATAGCAATGGTGGAATAGACACTAGTCCTCCTCCTCATCAGTTAAAGACCTGTCTAGTATACAATTGCTTCATAGATAAATTTCCCCTTGAGTGCCCTTCTGTAGTTCATAGATCTCAGACTAATCTGGCAGGGGCGTGGTCTGTTTAATAGCGAGCAAAGGAAAGTTTTTGTCATTAAATAATCCCTTGACTCCTTGCAAGACTCAGAGCGATAGCCTAGAAAGCCACAGGGCAATTTAGGCACCCCTCGGACAGACAGCAGAGTTTGTGATAAGATAGGATCCTGCAATACAGAAATCTGCCTAGCAACATGTAGCTGTGGACATCCCTCTGGGCTCTCTCCTTGGCCTACTTCTCTATGTACCGGGTATAAATAAATGATCTACAGGAAGCTTGTTACAAAATCACAGTCCTGATGTGTCCCAACAGCAGCAACTTAGCATCTTGTGTATGTTCCTTCTGTACTCCCAGATCTGAAATGGCCTTTGCTGGAATATTGGGCCTGATCCTCAGCTAGTGAAGCCAACAGAGCTGTGCCAATGTACCCCAGCAGCAGATTTAGACCACTCCATTTAATTACCTCTTGTTGCCAACCCAGGCACTAGAATGATCATAGCTCATTTTAATGTGGGGCGGTGGGAGAGATAGGGTGACCAGATGTCCTGATTTTATAAGGACAGTCCTGATTTTGGGGTCTTTTTCTTATATAGGCTTCTGTTGCCCCCCCCCCACGCCCATCCCAACTTTTCAAACTTGCTGTCTGGTCATTCTAGTGGGGTTGGGGTTGGGGTTGGGGATGGGGGGCAGGGAAAGTCTCTCCTTGACCCCTTCGTCACTGCATATTGTGCCCAAGAAGCATGGATAATTTTTACTGAGGATACACCACTGGTAACATTTTCTTGTCTGAGGGTGGAAGTACCGTTGTCTGATTTCAATAGGGATTGGCTGTCAGGACTCCTGGATTCTATTCCAAACTTTGCATAGCCTCCTTAGGTAACCTTGAGCAAGTCACTTCAAATCTCAGTGCCCAGCCTACAGATAGTGGGAGCATGAAGCACCCGAAACATTTCCTAATCAAAATATTTCGCGTGTTGGTATTCCAATTTTAACTTTAAAAAAACAAACAATTTTTTCTATGGAAACCCCTTTATTTTCTGACCAGCTCTAAATTCATCCTCTTCTCTTCACGGCTGCAAGGGGCTATTCCTGATCTCTTCTTTTCTCCTGAGGGCAGGTGCCACTGTGAGCCACAAGAATTGTTTGGGGGAAAGAGTCAACACTACCAGCACCATCCATTCACCACGCCCACCGTTCCTCGTTCATACCGATCAGGCAAGGATCCCAGCCAGCATGACTGCTAGGACTCCAGAGAGCCACCCAACAGACTCACTCTTCTCCGTTTTCAAAGAGTTGTCCGTGATCTAGCCACACAACTCTCACTCAAGTTAGCGAGGGAGAATCCCATCCGACCGTACAAAATTCAAATGAAATACGAGATGGCCTGAAAAATGCCTTTCAGGAATAGAGAATGGCTTTCACCGACACTGAACACATTTGGATGAATGCAGATACAAGTCAGAGAGAAAAACACTGGTTACCCTCATAGGTACTCAGATATCCATTAGATTTTACCTAGGTGTGAATTCATTTCACTATGCTATCCAGGACCAAACTCACACCTGCTGAAGTGCTTCCCTTTCCCTGTTTTTAAGAAGGGGGGAATTAACCAATGATTCCTCTCAATGCCCCCCATATTTGTCATGGGGAGGGGGGGCGTTGAGAGGAATCATTGGTTAATGTTTGTGAGGAGCTCTCAAGTCTTTGTCTTTAAATCAAAACTGGATGTCTTGCTAAAAGCTATTCTATAGGTGAAACAGGAGTTATGGGCCTGATACAGAAATTACAGGGTGATTTAATGTTATGCAGGAACTCAGTTTAGATTTAGGTCATAGAGTTTATACGTTCAAGGATCACATCTGCCCTCTTTGCCACAGCACTGCATTGGGAACCCATGTCCACTTGCTTGTCCACTGTGACCCCTAAATGCTTTTCAGAATCACTGTTTTCCACGCTCCATTCCCCAGGTCTGTAAGTATGGCCTTCATTCTTTGTTCCTAGATGTATAGCTTTGCATTTGGCTATATTAAAATGCATTTTATTTGAATGGGCCCAGCTTGCAAGCAATCTATATTGCTCTTTATCACTACCCTTATCCTTATTGTTATTTACCACTCCGCTAATCTTTGTGTCTTCTGTACATTTTATCAGCAATGGTTTTATATTTACTTCCAGATCATTGAGGAAAACGTTGAATAGCATCAGGCCTACTTCTGATTTTGGTGGAGCCCCACTAGAAACATCCCTTCTCGATGATTTCTCATCTACAACTACTTTTTGAGACCTGCCAGTTAGCCATAATAAGTCATGAAGTCCTGTGAGAGTTTGCAACCGAGACTGTCCACTATTGAGTTTTGTGTGCCCGGGAGGTAAGCCGTAGATAGTGTCACGTCATGGGAGATACACGAGTTCCATAGTCTCATCACCTTCGTGCAGAGGGAGGGTGACCTGCCTCCTCCTTGTCAATTGATGTAGTACATAAAGACTATCTTGTCTGTTAAGACTCTCATGTGTGATCTTTTGATCAGCAGGAGGAAATGGGCATAGGAATTCCTAATCATCCTTAGCACATGGAGATTGATGTGAAAGGATGACCACCTGGCTTGTGTCGTGAGGCCATGTAGATGAGCGCCCAACCATATGACTGATGTGTCGGTGAGACACAATGATGGGGGTCGAGGGGACTGTGAGAAGGGAATCCTTTTGCAAACATTTGCTGGGTCCTTCCACCAGTCTAAGTGGTTTTTGACCCTAGTGGGTAGTGGCAGGGATTTGTCTACCCTGTATCTGTTTGGCCTGTAAACTGAGCTGAACCATATCTGGAGGAACTGCATGTGAAGCCTGGCATGTGGTATCAGTGCTGTACTTGCTTCCATATGCCCCGGGTAAAATGCATAGAGCACCCATTGCAAAGGATCTCGAAGACCCATTGATCTGACGTTATGGATTCCCAGGTGCTGCAGAACTTTGCCAGATGGTGGCCCAATGGGTGAATAGCGGTGGTCAGCGGTAGCAGTTGTGGGGGAGTGATCTATCGATGCCTCGAACAATACATACAAACTGGTGTTTTGAAGTGGACATCTGGGATATGGAAGATTGCGAGCCAGATGGTTTATGCCTCAGGAACTTAGTTTTCTTTCTCTGTGACTTGTAGTAGCTCTAGGCTGGGCATTGGGGAATATGTGATTTGTGCTAGGGCTGCAAACTAAATTTCTTCTTTTGTCCTGACATGTAGATGTCCAGTGAGTGGAGAGTGGCCCTAGGGTCCTTGAGGGTGTTGTGGCAAATTGCCGGCACTATTATGGTGGGTCCCACGCTTTCTCTTCTTGTGAGGGGTTCAGGGCACCATTTCTTGCCCCTGAACAGGGTATTAACTGCCCCACTAGAATCCTAGGGGAGGGGAGTGGAGTGGGAGTGACCCGGGCCCGCCCTCTACTCCGGGTCCCAGCCCAGGGGCCCTGATGATAGCGGTAAACCACCTGAATTAGCTATTCCTTCCCCTGGGCTACTTCCCTCTCCTATCCTTCAGCTTGTGGGGCTTCCTGCCCTCTCTCTACACAAGCCAGGTGTCTCTTTACCTAGGGTCTGGGTCTTCTTGGTTCCAAACTCTCCTCCAAACTGCTCACTGCTCCAGTTCCTCCAAACTCCTCCAAACTGCTCTCTGTTCCAACTCCTCCAAACTCCTCCCAACTGCTCACTGCTCCAACTTCTCCCAGCTGCTCACTGCTCCAACTCCTCCCAGCTGCTCACTGCTCCAACTCATCCAAACTGCTCACTGCTCCAACTCCTTTCCTCCTCCCCTGTCTTCCTGAAGCAGGGGGTTTTATTAGGTTCCTAACAGGGCCTTATTTGATTGCAGGTGTTCCAATCAACCTGCTGCCAGCTTCCCTAGTCCACAGGGAGCCACGCTTCAATTAGCTCTGACCTTACATATCTCCCCTCAAGCACTCTGCCGCAGCATCTCCTCCCAGGTGCTGTTGGGGTATCCTCTCGCACTGAGGTAACCTCTCTGGGGGAGGGAACTCCAGTCACTAGGAAAAGGCAGTTATGAGTAATGGGAGATTCAATCATTAGAAACATAGACAGCTGGGTTTGTGATGACCGGGAGAACCGTATGGTGACTTGCCTGCCTGGTGCAAAGGTTGCAGATCTCTCAAGGCATCTAGATAGACTTATGAGTAGTGCTGGGGAGGAGCTGGTGGTCGTGGTACATATCTGTACCAATGACATAGGGAAGGGCAGCAGAGATGTCCTGGAGGCTAAATGTAGGCTGCTAGGAAAGAGATTGAAATCCAGGACCTCTATGGTGGCATTCTCAGAAATGCTTCCTGTTCTACACACAGGGCCAGCTAGACAGGCAGAGCTTCAGAGTCTCAATGCGTGGATGAGACAATGGTGTAGAGAGGAGGGGTTTAGATTTATTAGGAACTGGGGAAACTTTTGGGATAGGGGGAACCTATACAGGAAGGATGGGCTCCACCTAAACCAAAGTGGAACCAGACTGCTGGCACTTAACATTAAAAAGGTTGCAGAGCAGTTTTTAAACTAAAAGATGGGGGAATGCTGATTGCTGAAGAGAAGCATGTGGATTGGATAGAGACTTCTCTTACAGGAGGGTCTACTGATAGAGATTGTCTAGGTTTTAGTCAGAAGGAGAGGATGGTAAAGAATAAAGGAGAGTCCAGCTCAGATGACAAACTTTCACATAAAGAATGTGACACATCAGAAAAGGGCAGACAAATAAACAGTGACCAGTTTTTAAAGTGCTTGTACACTAATGCTAGAAGTCTAAATAATAAGATGGGTGAACTAGAGTGCCTCATGTTAAAGGAGAATATTGACATAATAGGCATGACACAAACATGGTGGAGTGAGGATAATCAATGGGACACAATCATTCCGGTGTATAAAGTATATCGGAAGGACAGAACAGGTCGTGGGGGTGCGGGAGTGGCACTATATGTGAAAGAAAATGTAGAATCAAATGAATTAAAAATCTTAAATGAATCCACATGCTCCATAGAATCTCTATGGATAATAATTCCATGCTCTAATAAGAATATAACAATAAGGATCTATTATCCACCACCTGATCAGGACAGTGATAGTGACGATGAAATGCTAAGGGAGATCAGAGAGGCTGTCAAAATAAATAACTCGATAATAATGGGGGATTTCAATTATCCCCATATTGACTGGGTACATGTCACCTCAGAACGAAATGCAGAGACCAAATTCCTCGATATTTTAAATGACTGCTTCTTGGAGCAGCTGGTACAGGAACCCACAAGGGGAGAGGCAACTCTTGATTTAGTCCTGAGTGGAGCGCAAGAGCTGGTCCAAGAGGTAACTATAACAGGACTGCTCGGGAATAGTGATCATAATATAATAACATTTAACATTCCCGTGCTGGGAACAAAACCGCAGCAGCCCAGCACTGTGGCATTTAATTTCAGGAAGGGGAACTATGCAAAAATGAGGGAGTTAGTTAAATGGAAATTAATAGGTAAAGTGACTAAAGTGAAATCCCTGCAAGCTGCATGGACACTTTTCAAAGACACCATAATAGAGGCCCAACTTAAATGTATACCCCAAATTAAAAAATAAAGTCAAAGAACTAAAAAAGAGCCACCGTGGCTTAAAAACCATATAAAAGAAGCAGTGAGGGATAAAAAGGCATCTTTTAAAAAGTGGAAGTCATGTCCTACTGAAGTAACTAGAGAGGAGCATAAACACTGCCAAATTAAGTGTAAAAATGTAATAAGAAAAGCCAAAATGGAATTTGAAGAACAGCTAGCCAGAAACTCAAAAGGTAATAATAAAATGTTTTTTAAATACGTCAGAAGCAGGAAGCCTCCTAAACAATCAGTGGGGCCCCTGGATGATAGAGATACAAAAGGAGCACTTAAAGATGATAAAGTCATTGCGGAGAAACTAAATGAATTCTTTGCTTCGGTCTTCACGGCTGAGGACATTAGGGAGATTCCCAGACCTGAGCCGTCTTTTGTAGGTGACAAATCTGAGGAATTGTCATAGATTGAAGTGTCACTAGAGGAGGTCTTGGAACTAATTGATAAACTTAACTGTAACAAGTCACCGGGACCAGATGGCATTCACCCAAGAGTTCTGAAAGAACTCAAACGTAAAATTGCGGAACTATTAACTAGGGTTTGTAACCTGTCCTTTAAATCGGCTTCTGTACCCTATTACTAGAAGATAGCTAATGTAACGCCAATATTTAAAAAGGGCTCTAGAGGTGATCCCGATAACTACAGACCGGTAAGTCTAACGTCCGTACCAGGCAAATGAGTTGAAACGATAGTAAAGAATAAAATTGTCAGGCACATAGAAGAACATAAATTGTGGGGCAAAAGTCAGCATGGTTTCTGTAAAGGGAAATCATGTCTTACTAATCTATTAGAGTTCTTTGAAGGGGTCAATAAACATGTGGACAAGGGGGATCCAGTGGACGTAGTGTACGTAGAGTTCCAGAAAGCCTTTGACAAGATTCCTCACCAAAGGCTCTTACGTAAATTAAGTTGCCATGGGATAAGAGAGAAGATCCTTTCATGGATTGAGAACTGGTTAAAAGACAGGGAACAAAGGGTAGGAATAAATGGTAAATTTTCAGAATGGAGAGGGGTAACTAGTGGTGTTCCCCAGGGGTCAGTCCTAGGACCAATCCTATTCAACTTATTCATCAATGATTTGGAGGAAGGGGTAAACAGTGAGGTGGCAAAGTTTGCAGATGATACTAAACTGCTCATAATAGTTAAGACCCAAGCAGACTGTGAAGAACTTCAAAAAGATCTCACCAAACTAAATGATTGGGCAACAAAATGGCAAATGAAATTTAATGTGGATAAATGTAAAGTAATGCACTTTGGAAAAAATAACCCCAACTATACGTACAATATGATTGGGGCTAATTTAGCTACAACTATTCAGGAAAGAGATCTTGGAGTCATCATAGATAGTTCTCTGAAGATGTCCATGCAGTGTGCAGCAGCAGTCAAAAAAGTAAACAGGAGATTGGGAATCATTAACAAAGGGATAGAAAATAAGACGGAGAATATCTTATTGCCCCCATACAAACACATGGTGCGCCCACATCTTGAATACTGTGTACAAATGTGGTCTCCTCATCTCAAAAAGGATATACAGGCATTAGAAAAGGTTCAGAGAAGGGCAACTAAAATGATTAGGGGATTGGAACGGGTCCCATATGAGGAGAGATTAAAGAGGCCAGGACTTTTGAGCTTGGAAAAGAGGAGACTAAGGGGGGATATGATAGAGGTATATAAAATTATGAATGGCGTGGAGAAAGTGACTAAGGAAAAGTTATTTACTTGTTCCCATAATAGCAGAACTAGGGGCCACCCATTGAAATTAGTGAGCAGCAGGTTTAAAACAAATAAAAGGAAGTTCTTCTTCACACAGCGCACAGTTAACCTGTGGAACTCCTTGCCTGAGGAGGCTGTGAAGGCTAGGAGTATAACAGGGTTTAAAAGACCTGGATAAATTCATGGAGGCTAAGTCCATTAATGGCTATTAGCCAGGCTGGGCAAGGAATGGTGTCACTAGCCTCTGTTTGTCAGAGGGGGGTGATGGATGGCAGGCGAGAGATCACTTGATCTTTACCTGTTAGATTCACTCACTCTGGGGCACCTGGCCTTGGCCACTGTTGGTAGACAGGATACTGGGCTAGATGGACCTTTGGTCTGACCCAGTATGGCCCTTCTTATGTTCTTATGTTTAGCTCCCTGACTCTCCTCTATCACAGTGTAAAGAGAGATATCAGTCTTCTCCGTGAAGAGCTTAGTGCCTTCAAAGAGAAGGTCTTCAGTGTCGGACTGTATCTCCTTCGAGAAGCCTACCAGATGTAGCCATGATGCACGTCACATAACCATCGCTGTAGAGGTGGATCTGGCCACTGTGCTGACTGTGTCAAGGGCAGATTGTAGCGTTGTCTTGGCCACTAACTCTCTCTCTCTCTCTTGGATGATGGCTTTAAATTGGTTGTAATGCAACTCGGGCACCTGTGCAATAAAGTTGTCCCATTTTGAATAATTTATGTAGTCATATTTCACCATGAGAGCTTGTTAAGTGGCAATTTGAAACTGGAGTGTGGCCGAGGAGTACGCTTTCCTCCCAAAAAGATTCCAAGGCTTCCAGTCCCTATTGTAGAGAGTGAGCCTCCTTTGATGTTAATGGCCATGAGAATTAACGGCGTCCACGACGATGGAGTCAGATGGAGGGTGAGAGAAGAGGAATTCAGTCTCCCTCACTGAAACATAATATTTTTTGTCCGTCTGCTTGCAGGTAGGTGCCACCAATGCTGGGGTCTACCAAATGGTTTTTGCGGGGTCCAGAAGAGCCTCTTTCATAGGTAGGGCAATTTTCGAAGATGAGACTGAATGGAGTATGTCAAGAAATCTGTGGTGGATAAATTCGACTTCTTCTAGAGGTATTTGAACAGTGTCTGCCACTGTCTTCATTAGGTCCTGGATGATGAGAAAGTCATTAGCCATAGTTGGTGGGGGAAGCATGCTGGCCTCATCTGGAGAGCAGGAGGATATGGTCCTCAGCGTCATCTCTTCCTCAATACCACCTCTCATTCCTCCATGATTTCTTCTGGAGGTTCCAAAGCTCTGGATGCTGCAGTTGAGGGGATAAATCTCGAGGGTTCTTGGGTGAGGCTAGAAGCCCAAGAAGCATGGTGGCAATACGGAGTCCAAAGGTTCCAGTATGGCCGCTGGAGTTGCAGTGGCATAGAGCTTTGAGGCAGTGCTCATAGTTGCCCAGACCAAAATGGCAGTGGTGGGGCTTGTCGGTGGTGGTGGGGCAGTGAGTGCTTGTCTGCAGCAGGGATCGTCTCTTTTCAGGTGAGGCACTTCTTGAAGCCCAGTGAACTGGGTTTACCCCATTGGAGGACAGGTCCCCAATGAGAAAAAAAGTGTGTGGTGGGAATAGAGGGTTTTTTGTTTTGTTTTTTCAGAGAGAAAACTCTAAGAAAGAGAAAAAACCTACAACTACACTAAAAACTAAGTACGAGGAGACTAACTAACGATGGAAACGCAAAAGTGAAACTGGACCTAACGGACTGTGAATAGCTTCATCACTATTCAGGGGTGATTGAGAAGGAAATGAGTGGGGTTAGCCCACACATGCTGGCTAGCCTTGCGGCAGGACACAAGAAGACACAGTGCACGTGTGGCCCAATGGAAACTGCTACACCCAAGGATGCAAGCACACCTACAGTGGATCACCCATAGGGACACTATTTGAAGTAGAATATCTTTTTTCCATAAAATCACATTGACTAGCATTAATCAAGCACCAAATGATAGAAATGTAAGGCTGGAAGGGACTTGAAGAAGTCATCTAGTCCACACACCCCCACCCAACCAGAGGCAGGAATAAGTGAATCTGGATGTTATGCTTTCATTCTTTATCAATTGAATCCTGTATCATCTTTTCCATTATTTTACCTGAGATTGATGTCAGGCTAACTGTCCTATAGTTACCTCATCTTCTTACTCGACCATTTTGAATACTGGCATAACATTAACAATCTTCCAGTCTTCGGGAATTTCCCCAGCATTCTAACAATTATTAAAAATTAATATCAACAGGCCTCAGCCAATTCTTTTAGGACTCTTAAGGCAAGTTATTTGTGTCTGTTGATTTAAAAATGTTTATCCCTAATGGATGTTGTCTAAAATCCTTTTCAGTTACTAAGGGTCCAGAAAGTATTTTATCCTCCTCATATGATACAAGTACGTCATCTTGATTCTTCCCAAATAGAGAACAGAAATAGCTATTGAACAAATTTGCCTTTTCTGCATCATTATTAACAATTCTATCATCTCCATTTAGTAATGGGCCTATATTATTGCTAATACACTTAAAAACATATTACTGTTCCTAATATACATAAATTACCTTCTTATTGTACTTAATCCTACCAGTCATGATATCCTTAGCTTCCCTTATCAATTTTATGCACTTCATAATTTCTACTTTTATTCATTGCTATCTATGTTGCTGTCTAGGTTATCATAGTGGTCACTTCTGGCTTTAAAAGTCTATAACTCCGTGGATGAGTTAAAGAATTAGTATTATACAAATATATTGTGAAATTATGTCAGAAATGCAGACTAAAGTTATTGAATAAATGTGACAGTAGCAAGAGCAGGATATTGCAGTTGCACAGCAGGAAGTGATAGTGAGGAAGCCAGGAGAAAGAGAGGTTTCTGGCAGCAGAGAGACAGACGGAACAGCAGCTGGAAGACAGACTGTGTCCTAGCAGTAATGAAAAAAGAGGGATCTTTTCAGCTTGCACATATTGCCAGTGTCTGCATCCCCATTAATAACAATAACCTGATGGTGATGGATTGTGCTTGGCTATGAATTACACCAACCTGTATGACTTTTTTCCTATAAATAATAGTAAAAATGTATCAGGCTTACATAAAATAGCAATTTCTCCAGAATAGGGAGCCAGATCCTCAGCTGGTATGAATCAGTTTAGCCCCATTGAAGTGAACAAAGCTATGGTGATTTACAGCTAAGCCATGTATTTTTATTTTAATTCTCCTTTAGCTTAAATAAAATGAACTACAGACTGAAAACTGGCCTCTGGATTTAACAAATGCTTGCCATTGAATGACCCAACAGTTTAAAACAATAAAGTTCACAGGGTATTGTTGGATGAAAAAGACCAAGCAGATTCAACAGAATGATATTCCACGTAAAAAATTAAACATGGAAGTTAGCCCTGTCTCATTTACATGGGGCCAGATTCTCTGATCACCCTTATACTGAGTTTTTACTGGTTGAACTAAGATTAGAAACTGGCCCATAATGAATTACTTTCCTGTGGTAAATTAGTTCATAGCAGTTGGATTTTAGCCTTTTTAAAAAATTATTTCACAGCAATGGAGTATCAAAATAAACTATAACAATCTCCCCAATGTGGAGTAAGAGAAGGCAGAGATGAGGTGAGGAAACATAAAGTACAAAATAATTAAAGTTGTTAAAACCCTTCCATACAAGGTATTCACAGCATTTTAGAAACGTCGGAGCAGGCTCAGGGGAAGGAAAATATTATCCTCACGCTACAGCCAGGGAAACCGAGGCACAAACATGTTATGTTATGGCTTTCAGGATAACACATCAGAATGGAACCAATTTCTGCCAACTCTCAGCACATCTGCCCTAACCACTAGACCACACTGTTTCTTGTACAGCCGGCTAAATACTGCAGGCCAAATCCTGAATGGGTTTAGATGAATTTTCCTCCATCCTTTCTCAAGCAAGCTCCTATTTACACTGTTCGCTTAATGATGTGGCTCAGGTTTTGGCCTGGGATATGCTGTGCCCTGACTCTGGTGAACACAAACCATAGAAAGGTATTAGCAACAGTGTAGGATGCAGGGCTCAAGCCCAGTTTTATGGAGACAGACTCAGCTGCTGTAAAAATAGAGGATTTTCTCTGCCACAAGGGGGCCTCAGTGTGCACAATGCTGACAGAGTTAGCTCTGCCCAGTCTGCTGTGCCCTGCTCCATACAGGGGACATGTCAGAGGTGGGAGGGGTGAGACACATGGTACAGCTGCTCTAACGATACATCAGGAGCCGTTCCAGCCCCTGCATGGCCCACGATTTGGGGACCGGAAAGCGTCTCAGTATTGCCAGCCTCAAGCAGCCAATAATGGTAAGACTACCTCCCCAAAAATTATGAGATGAGTTTAAGATCAGGTCTACACTGAGAAGGGGATCAACCTAACATATGAAATTTCAGCTACACGAATAGTGTAGCTGAAGTCGGCATATCTTAGGTCGACTTACCTCGGCATCCTCATGATGGTGAGTCAACCACTGCCACGCCTCCGTCGACTCCGCCTCCATCTCTCACCGCGGTGGAGTACCAGTCAACGGGGAGAGTGCTCGGGAATCGACTGATTGCGTCTAGACTAAACACGATAAATTGATCCCCAATAGAGCGATCACTACCCATTAATACTGCAGGAAGTGTAGACCTGGCCTAAGAAACATGAGATATTTTAAAAACAAAGCACACTGGGGTTCTTTTGCTGCCTTTCTGGTTTATAAATTGCTAGGGGCCACCTTTCCAAGCTTGACTCTGTAACCACCAGAGCTAGACCCTTTGTTTTATAAAAAGAAAGCTGAGATGCTCACATCATAGCAAGATTCTAGGAGCTGGGGTTTGAAGAAAAGACACCAAATATCCCGAGGCTCACAACAAAATTACAGGAGTTGCCAACACTGCCCCCTTTCTTCCCCACTCCTCCCCTCTTCAGCTGTGCTCATGGACTCCATAGGATCGGATACTTCGCTGCTTGCCCTTGGAGTGCAAAGAGACTCTATAATGCACCCAAATCCCAAGGGTAGAATTTTATATCCACTCTGCACAAGAGGAGATGACCGATCAAGGCAATAGAGAATCAAGCCCACCAATTATATTGTGGTAACAATACTCAGCAGCGTGCCCCGTTATTTCTCTGAAGAGGGACAGTTATAGCCATACCTCTCTAAAGCTATCTTTAGGTTGGTCACATTGCTCTAAAATTAGTTCCTTCTATTTTGACACAAATCTTTTCCTTCTGTCTTTGGAATGTTTATTACACTGAAATAAAAGACAACCGCTGAACAAAGACTTGCTTTGCTCTGCTCCCTTCCTGGTGACAGAAATAGACTCTAGGGCTATTTTTAGCCTGGAGAACACACAACACATGCCCAAGTTACCACTGCCAGTAATAAATACATCCCTAAGAGGGTCAAGAAGCTACTGTAAACAGTGATTAGTAATGAGACCGTTCTGTTCTCTTATTACCGTAGGGGCATCATTATCTACCCTCTAATTTCATACTTTACGTCTCATCACATAAAAGCCTTTACAGAAAGCAGACAGGGTTGTATGTCTTTCCTGACTTGGCCATTCCGAGCAATAGGAATATAAATAGCTCTTGACCGTGAACCCCCTTCCCCCAACAAATATACTGCATATTGTGAAAATACAGTTTCCAGTGCTCGTACCTCAGTGGTCCTTTCCACTGCTGTCTGTGGCTAACACATTAGCAGGAGATTTATCTTCCTCATTATTTTTCAAAGGGATGTGCATGCTGCAACACCATTTACAGGAAGTGGTGTTTATAACATGGGATTAAACCTTTATTTCGTGTCGTCCATCGTAAACTGTCAGGTATATTTGTGTGGTTCGCAACCTGGCACATCATCCTTATAGCTGAGCAACTCACAAAGCTCATAAGACTTTCTCATAAGAGCATAAGGATGGCCATACTGGGTCAGATCAAGGTCCATCTAGCCTAGTATCTTGTTTTCCGACCGTAACCAATGCCAGGTGCCCCAGAGGGACTGAACAGGCAATCATCAAGTGATCCTTTCCCTGTCGATCATTCCAGGCTTCTGGCAAATAGAGGCTAAGGACACCATCTCCTCATAACTGTGTGAGAGGTGTGCATTATCCTTATTTGCAACTGGGGAAACTGAGACACAAAGATTAAGTGACTTGCCCAAGGTTACATAGGGAGTCTGTGGAGCCGGGCATTAAGCCCAGGTCTTCTTAATTGTATTGTCATAACCATAAGGCATCCCCTCTCTCCCTCAAAAGCCACCCTTCTAACTCAACCACTATTGCGTCTTTCTAACCCCAGATTTGTATCACGATAATTCATATCACTTCACAGATGCATGCGAAGTGGTTTGAAGATGGAGGGCCAGATTCACATAAGGGAGGTGTAGACTTCACCTCCCTTTCCAGCTAATCCTCCATCCCACAGGACCTTCACCCAAGAGAAGGGCAGGCACTGATGTCACCTTCTGCTCAGGGCCAGATAGTCTATCGCTGCCAGTGCTCTACAGAACAAGCTGGCACCTTCCCACCTCTCACGCTCTTCCTAACCACAGAAAGGCCCTTTTTGGCTCCACTCTTCTGAAATCCATAGCAGTTCAAATCCCAGATTAGTCCCCATTAATGTGACAGCTGTCATCCTGGGCAAAACCAGGGATTAAACTGGGATCTCTCCACTGGCTAAAACCTCTCTCTGTCTGATCTGAGTTGGAGGCTGTAACAGATTCTCATTTTCTGTGGATCAGGTACAAAGGGGGACAATTAATACACACTGACCAGAATTGTATGTTCAGTCCTTGATCTTTCTTTGCTGAGACTGCCAGCAAGATGGCCAGCTAATGATGGGGCTAGCACCTCACGGTAGAAAAGAAACTGAACTTCGCTAGAATCAATATAAAGGAAATTGTCTCTTGACAGTGCTGGACACAGACAGTCCCCGTAGTCCTCCCAGACTAAATAAATGCAGCCTGTGCTACCTAGGATCATCATGCAGGGCCTCCCTAAAACCTGCGAACTACACTGCTGATTATTATCCAGTAGGACCAGAGACAACGAACTCATTTCACGCATACAGCAAAGATTGCCTTTATATGGTAATGACTCACCCACCGACTCTGCTTTTACTGGCAGCTTCTATTCCCAGATGCAGATTACGGGAATATTTTAATCATGTCATATTTGAGCTATGAGTGATAAAGTCTCTACAACATCTGGCAGAGGCTGAAATGACAGCACCCCACAGCTGGCATGCTGGGTGCAATTCAGAGCTTGGGAAGCTGGAGATCTGGGTCCAGGGTTCCTAGCATGACGGTTCCTCTAGCTCTCATCTATCAGCTGTATGGGCACAGAGGGAATGCTTATGGGGAAAAGCGTTATTAAAAAACACGGCTTTTGAAAAAAATGTACTAAAACACCAAAAAGATAAATGGGGCCAGCTTCAAAATAATAATTAAAAAATGACTTTGTAGAGATTCTAGTATATCTTTTAAACCAACAGGGAAGAAGTATATTAAAACGATTACTGTGCCATATTCAGACTTTGTCCTGGTATAAATATAATGTATGTAGGATTGTTGCAAATAGTTATGGAGATGTGCAATGCACAAAAAGGTCCCATGACACAATTTCAGCCTTGCAAACTTCTACTTGCTTAAGGCATTTTTGTTTCTGAGGGGTAAAACATTATTCATTTTTAATGACTGTTAATCATTATGATCAGGACAAGCAAATAGATTTTGGCCTACATTTTCAAAAATGAATCATACCGGTGGGTGCCCGGTTTGAGACCCTGGAAAGGGATCTGTGCACTTACAGAAAATCAGACCTCGTTAAGATAACTAAGTTGGACACTCGAAAATAATTTTTGAAACTGGAGATCGGGGCTGGTGAATGTTCATGACATTTTCTATAAGGCTGCACTGTACACCAGAATAGAAGAGTTATCCCCAGTGTCCTGGCCTAATTCCAGTAAGAGTAATATAGCTGGGAGGGAAATGGTTTTCCCACACCGTGAAAATAATGTAGATGTCAAAATATTTCCCATTCCATAGCAAGACAAAACTGAGACCTTTTGAGGTCTTTATGAAGAATGTGAGAGAATGACTCACCCCAGAACAGCTTGAAGCCCAGGGATTAGGGCACGGGAGACTGAGGTTCAAGTCCAATGTCTGAATCAAACAGAGACTTGAACCTGTGTACTTCAAACATCCCAGATGTGCACACTAATCCTGGGGCTATTGGCTAGCTTACCCTGGCTCGCCCTCCCTCTCTGGCTTCAGCCAGAAATTCCATCCTAAACCTGTGAAACCATTCCCTGGTGAAAATGTCATTGAAACTGATACATTATCTTGAAAGGTTCTGGCACTGACATTTTCCAGTGAAAAGCCATTCAGTCAGAAAATTCCTGACCAATTCTAGTGAGTAATTATATTCTGCATCACTAAATTCCACTCTTTCCCCTCCCCCTGTCTCTTTCAGTTGGATATGGAATTCATCATCACTTCTTGGCCTACACTGTGGTGTAAAGTTGTGCTACTAAACAGCTGCCACATTTCACCCCAGAGGTGGCTGCATTTTGCTGGTGAGCAGGCACACAGGGAAGCTGGTGACCGATCCAAGAATTGTCTCCAGATCTCCTGTGGCCCAGTGCCATAACTACAAGGCCATCCATCCTCTCTTAGGGCTGGTCTACAGTACACAATTATATTGGAATTAGCCGTGTTATATCGAATTAAAACTCAATCCGTCCCACACAACGAACCCAGTTTTGTCAATTTAAAGGACTCTTAAAACTGGTTTCTGTACTCCACCTTGGTAAGGGGAGTAGCACTAAAATCAATATTGCTGTTCCGGATTTGAGGTACTGTGGACGCAAGTCAATGGCATTGGCCTCCGGGAGCTATCCATTGTGCACGCTCTGGACAACACTTTCAACACAGATGCACTAGCCCGGTAGACAGGAAAAAGCCCTAGGAACTTTTGAATTTCATTTCCTGTTTGGCCAGCGTGGTGAGCTCATCAGCTCAGGCGACCATGCAGAGCCCACCATCTCAGGAGACTATGCAGTCCCAGATTCACAAACGACCTCCAGCATGGACCGAAGGGGAAGCACTGGATCTCATCGCTGTATGGGGAGAAGAATCTGTTCAGACAGAACTCCATACAAAAAAAGGAATGCAAAAATATACATCAAAATCTCCAGGGGCATGACAGAAAGAGGTTTCTCCAGGGACACACAGCAGTGCCATGTGAAAATCAAGGAGCTCAGGCAAAAGGAGGCAAAAGGGCGCTACGGGTCACAGCCCCCTACATGCCGCTTCTACCATGAGCTGCACGCAATTATGGGGGTGATGCCACCACTACTCCGCCACTGTCTGTGGACACCTGAAAGGGGTGCGTCAAACGGAGGACGATTTTTTGGAGGACGAAGAGGAGGTGAAGGACGGTGCACGTGCAGCAAGTGGTGAATCCGTTCTCCCCAGCAGCCAGGAACTGTTCATCACACTGGAGCCAATAGCCTCCACCTCTCCCAAGGTGGGCTCCCAGACCATGACACTGGAGGAGACACTTCTGGTGAGTGTACCTTTGTAAATATGATACAGAGTTTAAAACAGAGTGTGTTTAATGATTCATTTGCCCTGAAGACTTGGGATGCATTGGCCTCCAGTACAGCTACTGGAAAATTCTGTTAATGTGTCTGGGGATGGAGCAGGAATCCTCCAGGGACATCTCCATGAAGCTCTCCTGCAGATACTTTGAAAGCCTTTGCAGTAGGTTTCTGGGTAGGGCTGCCTTATTCCATCCTCCGTGGTAGGACACTTTCCCCCCACCAGGCCAATACCAAATAGTCTGGAATCACTGAAGCACAGAGCAGGGCAGTGAAAGCTCCTGGGTTTGGGGCGCATTCAAGCAACATTCATTCTTTATCTCTCTGTGTTAGCCTCACAAGGATGATATCATTCATGGGCACCAGGTTGAAAGAGGGGAATTTGTTTTAGGGAACAATCAGAGGTGTCCATTCATGCTGGGCTGTTCGCGTTTAGCTGAGCCCTGATCAGAGCCACACAGAAGGGAGTGGGGAGTCTATTCATGCTGGGCTGTTTGTGTTTGGTTTAAAGGGCTCATCCCAGATCAGAGCCACGTGGTGGAGGGTGGGGAGTGTATTCACGCTGGGAGTCGGAGTTTGGCCTAAAGGGCGCAAGGGGGTGGGAGTGGAGGTGGGGGTTGTGCTGTGAAGCAATCATCTCAGAGAGACCACAGGCCCTCCTTTTAAATGGCCAGCCCACCAGCTGAATTCTGTTGCCCAGCTGTGTGTGATGCCTCACCAAACTGGCAAGCACTCAGTATAAAAGGCAAAATGTGACCTTGTACGGAAATAACATGTGCTGTGTACTATGAATTGCTTGTTTCACTGAGAAAGAGTCTCCCCTTTGTTCTCTAAAATGTATCTGTTAAAATTCTACCCTCCTTTTTTTTCCTCCCGCAGGTGCAAATGTTTCAACTCCC
The DNA here is from genome assembly GCA_007922305.1 of Dermatemys mawii. Taxonomy (NCBI): domain Eukaryota; kingdom Metazoa; phylum Chordata; order Testudines; family Dermatemydidae; genus Dermatemys; species Dermatemys mawii. Next base: position 2,578,617 of record ML677349.1, on the reverse strand, counting down.
TGTCAACGCTGTCAACTCCGTCCCAGAGGCTGGCCAAGATTAGAAGGCGAAAAAAACACACTCGAGACGACATGTTGGCCAAGCTTATGCAGTCCTCCCACACTGACACGGCCCAGCTGAATGCATGGAAGCAAACAATGGCAGAATCCCGTAAACTGTTCGATGAACGCAATGAGAGGAGGGAGGCGCATGATGAGAGTAGGCAGGATGCCACGCTCAAGATGATGGGAGGAGGAAACTGACATGCTCTGCTGTCTGGTGGATCTTATGCAGGAAAGACAGCAAGACCACAGACTGCCACTGCAGCCCCTGTATAACCCTCTTCCCCAAGTTTCATAGTGTCCTCACCCAGATGCCCGAGAACACATGTGGGGAGGTTCCAGGGACCCACACACTACACCCTGGAGGATTGATCAAGCAGCAGAAGGCTGCATATCTGAAATTTTGATTTGTGTTGTGGACTTATCCTTTCCTCCTCCCCCACCTCCCAACCGTTCCTAACCTCCAACCCCACCCAGGCTACCTTGTGATTTATCTCCCTGTGTTGTTAATCAACTAATAAAGAACAGTTTTGAAACAATCGTGACTTTATTTCCTATAATAAATATAGGGGGCAGGGTAACATCAAGGAGAAACAAACACAACTGTCACACCATGATCTGGCCAGTTGTGAAAATGGTTTTCAAAGCTTCTCTGATGAGCAGCCCTGCTGTGCTCTTCTAATTGCCCTGTTGTCTGGCTGCATAAAATTGTCTACTAAGAAATTTGCCTCTACCACCCACCCCACCATAAATGTCTCCCCCCTTACTCTCACAGATATTGTGGAGCACACAGCAAGCAGCAATTACAACTGGAATATTGGTTTTGCTGAGCTCTAACCTTCTCAGCAAACAGCGCCAGCGAGCTTTCAAACATCTAAATGCACATTCTACCACCATTCTGTACTTGCTCAGCCTGTAGTTGAACTGCTCCTTACTACCGTCCAGGGTGCCTGTGTACGGCTTCATGAGCCATGGCATTCAAGGGTAGGCTGGGTCCCCAAGGATAACTATAGGCATTTCAACACCCCCAACAGTAATTTTCTGATCTGGGAAGTAAGTCCCTTCCTGCAGCTGTTCAAACAGATCAGAGTTCCTGAATATGCAAATGTCACGCACCTTTCCCAGCCATCCCATGCTGATGTCGGTGAAATGTCCCTTGTGATCCACCAGTGCTTGCAGCACCATCGAGAAGTACCCCTTGCGGTTTACATACTGGCCACCCTGTGGTCTGGTGCCAAGATAGGAACATGCATTCCGTCAATCGCCCCACCACACTTAGGGAACCCCATTGCAGCAAAGCCACCCACAATGGCCTACACATTTCCTAGAGACGCTACCCTTGACAGCAGCTGGTCAGTGATTGTTTTGGCTACTTGGATCACAGCAGCTCCCACAGTAGATTTTCCCACTCCATACTGGTTCCTGACTGATTGGTAGCGGTTAGGTGTTGCAAGCCTCCACAGGGCTATCGCCTGTGAGGGTTGCTCTCATTTTGGTGTCTTTGCACTTCAGGGCAGGGGACAGCTAGTCACAAAGTTTCATGAAAGTGGCCCTACGCATACGAAAGTTTCACAGCCACTGGAAATCATCCCATACCTGCAACACTCTGTGGTCTCACCAGTCTGTGCTTGTTTCCCGGGCCCAGAATCGGCGTTCCATGGCATGAACCTGGCCCAGTGCCACTCTGATGTCCCTATGGCCACATGCTGTGCTTCTAGGAACGTCTGTGTCCATGTCCTCATCACAATCGTAATCACGCTGTAGTCGCTTCCTCAGCCAGTTTTGCAGGTTCTCCACATACTGCTGGATAATGTGTGAGGTACTTACAATGGTCACTATTGCAGTGGTGCGCTGAATGGGCTCCATGCTTGCCGTGCTATGGTGCCTGCATGGGTAATCCAGGAAAAGAGGCGCAAAACGAAAGAGAGCAAGAAAGAGCAGGACAGCAGGATGGCAGTGGAAGCAGTGGAGCCATACACTATTTAGGAGGATGGCTAGCACTCCTATTACATCGTCTTCTGCAGCAGAGCAGGAGAGCAGAGTTGCAGCGGAAGCGGTAGTGTACGGGTGAGGATGGCTTTGAGTCATATCGCACCGTCGTCTACAGAAGAGCAGAGTGGCAGCAGAAGTGGTGGTGTACGGTGGTGATGGCTTTTATGCCTTCTGCACAAGTCGGAGGACAGACGAGTTTTGCAGACCTACTGCCCCATTTGCTGCTGGAGAAAGGGCACGAAACAATATTCTGCTGTAGCTTGCATGGGGGGGAGGGGCGACTGATCACAGTCACCCAGAAAAACCCACAAGAATGTTTTTGCCACATTATGCACTGGGAGCTTAATCCAGTATTCCAATGGGCGGCAGAGATTGCGGGAACTGTGGGATAGCTACCCACAGTGCACTGCTCTGAGAGTCAATGCTGGCCTCGGTACTGTGGACACACTCTGCTGACTTCATGTGCTTAGTGGGGATACACACGATTGACCCCATAAAATCTCTTCTGAAAAATTGACTTTGACAAATTTGATATAATTGCGTACCGTAGACGTACCCTTAGAGCCTTTTCCTGAAAGGGCAGCAAGGTTTTCTTGATCAGGCACTTGAACAGGAAGGCAACAGCTATTTATGTAACACTTTTAGTAATGTGCAGACAGCAGCATGTCCTCATGTGCAAGAAGTACATGAAATGGCCCAGTCGGGCCTGTCTCCGATTTAAATACACTGTCCTGTAGGATGCTGGCCTTAATTCTACCTGCCTCTCGATTCTCACTGGCTTGAGGACACACTTTCCCTTGTGGGACAAGTAACATATCATGTTACAGCTGTAATAATATTGATGTTCAGTGGCTGTGGTTAACGGTCGGCTAGGGAACTTTTAACGCAGAGGAATAAAGAAGAAAGCAAGGTAGGAGCAGAAAAGTGAGGGGCAATTAGATTAGTGCGGAGGGAGCCGGACACTTTGTTTTGGGGAGCTGGGCGTAATAACAAGCCATCCACCTGAATTGGATGAGGCGTCCCTGTTAGCGTGGTTTGATTTTGCTAATTCTCTGGGAGGAAGAGCAAGATATTAATGGCCTGACTGTGGCACCTCAGGTGAGTAGTCCAGTGGCTTTGATGGGTCTGCTCACCTGTGTAAGTACTGACCAAGGTCAGGATGCCCCAGCTGAGCCCTGCAAGTGAACAACAGAACTCGCTTTGCACAGGGCGTGCTGGCTCCTCCACTTAGACTGTGTCTAAAACTTTCCCAGCATTGCTGCCCCTCGTTCAGCGCCCCCAGCTTTAACAATGGTGGGAGTGAGAAACACTAGGGCAGACGTGGCTGTAGGGCAGTCCCCAGCATTTTAAGCACCATGGACTAGATTCACAGCTGGTGAAAAATCAATGTGGCACCACTGAAGTCCATGAGTTTACCCCAGCAGAGATTTTTGGCCTCCTGTGATCCTAAGCAGCCTATATGCTATTATAAGACTTTGTGAACAAAATATGCCTTGTGAGGTATCACGTGAAAACTAATAACTCACTGATCATCAACATTCTCATATGAGGGATGTAGCAGTGCATATTATGGATATGTGCTGGAATTATGAGTAAAGTGGGTTTAAACCACGCAAGTCCGGGGAGTTGGCAAACAGGTCTGCCCTAACCAAAGGATGTGGGTTGACCCTGCTTTCCATGTAAGCAGTAAATGGGACCAGCAGGACAGCAGGGGGAAGTGATTGCAAGTTACAGAACAATTTGCATTTTAGCAAGCACCAGCAGGGGAAGAAAACAGCCAGGAGCTTCCTTCATCACCAGACTCCATGTCGCCTTCTTCCCAGCTGGAATAAACCTGACTTTGAGGGAAAACCTTCACAAGAATCCATTTCAAAGGCTCCAAGCCTGTAAAAGAAAGTGGCAGAACACCTCCAAGTTCTCTCTTTTGCCTACCAAGGCAGAGAGACCAGCAATTTGGGCTTCTAGAAGAGATCCTGATAGGGAGGGGGGAGGGGTAAGCCGTCACCTTGCTGGAAGACTGTAGGAGAGAAAAGCCATCTTCAACAACACCTGTGCCTTCCTAGGTTCAGTTTGAGATGTTTAGGGGTGTGCGTTCACTTCTATTTGCTTGTAACTATTTCTGACTTTATCCCTTATCCTTGAACTCACTTAAAATCCTATCTCCTGTTGTTAATACCATTGTTTTACTCTTAATCTAACCCAGCAATGCTGCATTTAAATGAAAGTGTTGGTTAGTGCCAGTGTATGTGGTGAGTTGTGTGGCTCTGTAAAGGAGCAAACGAACCATATTAGTCCTCGGCACGTGTTAGGCATAGGCTGAGGATTGCAAAGTACACAGGTTTGGGGCAGTTTGGGACTGGAGGTGTTTGGAGGTCACCTGCTAACATTAACCAAAGCTGGTAAAGGCAAAAGTGGGTCTGTGGTAACGGCTGGCAGGCCGCTGTTGGATTCAAAGTGGTTGAATCAGAGCTGTCCAGCACAGAGAACATGAAGCACATGTTGGCTCTGTGTGTGTCCCAGGCTAGGAGCAACAAATAGCAGAAGCCTTTGGGGGCATTCAGGGTTATAACACAATCGGTGACACAACCTCTCACTGGTCTGAATTCCACACCAAAGCATGATGGTGGCATAGTCAGCAGGATTTACACACAGCTTGCCTGGGGCACCATTTCAGATTGGGATGGGGAGAGGCAACTTTAACTGTGATTCAAGGGGCTATTTAGGCACCTGAAACACTAGTATTTGTGCAGATATGTGGGGGGGGAACCACCAAAAATTATAACTCAAAGGGGTGGGGGGAGGCTGAGCTCAAACTGCTCAGGGAGCAGGCAGGGGTAGCTAGGGGCTGTGTGCAGAGAGGAGGGTAGTGCAGGGTGCCGGGAGGGGCTGTATCTGAGGGGTTACTGCTGCTTGAAGGCCGGTTGTGCATTCAATCCCTGGTTGGCACAGTGGAGGTAGCTCCATCGGACAGGGGCTGGGAAAAGGGGCAAGCTCTGCCCACCTGGGACACAATGGGCATGGGGGAGGCGACACCCTGACATCAGTCCCCCTGCCACTTCTCAGGCTCTGCACAGCAGATCAAGAGGCAGGTTCCTGATCCTCAGCAGCGTGACTACCAGCAGCTTGATGGGGCGGGGGGAGCATGGGGGCAGCACAGTGGTCCATGGTGCCCGTGAGGCTGCTTGCTCTGTTTACACTTCAAGCCGTGGTAAAATCATTTGAGCGGATTCTCCAGGGAAAGGGCTGTGAACAGCTGCCGAAGTGGAACCCTGTTATTCTTTCCTGTTTGTTTATTCTGGGCCAGGGAAATAGACCAGAGGGAAGAGTACTGCTGAGCGAGAAACAGTTCAAAGAGCTGTGCACACAGTGAGTTCTGTCAGCAGCAATCAGGGCCAGGGACCATGCTGCACTTGCATGCCAAGAGGCATCTGCTCCAAATCGGGGACCAAAGGGGCTCCCCCTTTCTCCTTCAGGGCATGCAGGAGACCAAGCAGATGGTTCCCCAGATGATCCAGCAGAGGCAGGGAAAATGGCAAGTGGTCCAGAGCTGTGGAGGCTGGAATGGAAACAGCTACTCGTGGAGGAAAGATGGATGGAGCTGGAGGCCAGTGCCTGAGCAAAGGGGCAGAACGGAAGATCAGAAGTTTGCTAGCCAGAACAGAAGAGGAAGGGCAAGTCACAGCCTTGGGACTCAAGAGGAAGGATATAATGGAGTGTCCGATCCAGGGCGAGCAGATGACCAGATGTGGGTACGATGGACCCCATCACTCTGCCTGAATCCGGAGGCATTATGGTCACTAAAGGCTAGGCTAGGATTCTGACTGTGGGCAGTGTTTTTCCTTGAGGTGTTATTTTCTGTAATGATGTAACAAAATTGAGCCCAAGGACTCAGATACAAGCCAGCCATAGCCAGACTCAGTGGTTGAAGGGGTAAACCGTCAATGGGGAAACTAAGTCAGTATTGAGTGTGTCTGAGGCACAGCTAAAAAGTGTTTTGGGCTAGGATCTTCTAGGGGTGCTGAGACTAACACAGTGGGACTCTGCCACAGCAGGGAAACTGAGTCACAGCTGAACAGTGATGGGCCATGAAAACTGCTGAGTTCAGACACTGACACAGCTGAGAACACTTCTAAGAACAGGGATGACTCAGTGTGGTAAAAGAGCTGAGTAAACAACTTCAGAGGTGACAGAACACTTTATTGCCCTGGGAGACATAGATGGGTGAGAAGTAATCACTAGGGGAGTGTGGAAGTTAAGGAGGCGAAAAGGTGCCCTTTAATCTATGGGTTTAGGATGGTCATTCAAATAAAATTAAACACAGCGAGGTGTTGGAGAACAGTGGATTCTAACCTGCTGCCTCCAGGTCAGCCAGTGACTAACTGTCCTACAACTCTGTAAAAGGGGAACCGTGCCTCTAAGCACCCCTGTATTCACACTCTACCCACAATTGTAGTAATCGTTGTACAAAATATGACTTGTGAAATATCATTTGAAAACTTAGTTCACTGATCATTAATATTCTTGTGTAATGTTTGCACATGGTGTATATTAAGAGTTATAGATATATGCTAGCATTATGACTAAAGCGTGTTTAAACCAAGCATGTCAGAAGGAGTTGGTATAACAGGTGTGCCCTAGAGAAAGAAATGTGTTTTTGCTTATCTGACTAGCAGCCCGGTCTTCAGGAAAAGACAATGAAGGTACATTTACACATCAGGTAAACCAAGGTATCAAGCTAGTGAATGGGGCAGGAGACTGCATGGGGTCTATGCCCCAGCAGGAGAGAGACACTTAGTCTGGGCTTAACTTTTCAAATACTACATGGAAAGATTTACTGGTCTATAAAGACAGGGAGCTGAATCTGAAGTGATAAACAACTGAATTAACTGATTGTATACAGTATTACTGTATTATTAAAAATGTATTGAGGCAGGTCTTTTATGAAAGCCCATGACCCACTGGTGATTAGTATCATTGTGAAAGGTAGGTATTAACACTATGTGATGAAATATGGATACAATGATATTTCCTTTATAGTCAGTGGCCAAAGAAAGAGAGAAACAGGTTTCCTCCCAGTCAGGAGGGAACATCACAACTTCTCTGTCTCCACTGAGATTAAGCAAGATGTGACCAAAACCAATATAAATCATCAAAGAGGTGGGAAGTCCACAGGAAGGGATGAGCAGCATGAAGTCATCCTGCTTCTTGAAATAAAATCATTGAACTCTGAGAGATATAAGCAGAGACAGAAGGCCATTTTGGCATCCATCACTAGCCAGGCCCAAGGGAAAAGAGCACTTGCAAGCTAAGAAAGATGGGTCCTCCAGTCAAGGGGGAAGCTGAAGTCTCTGGAACTGAAGATAGTTGAGAAACCTGCTTAGGCAAAGATCTTTCACCTAGGAAGACAAGGGAAGCCATCAAATTATGCTTCTTGGAAGATCCTGACCAAAGGAAAGTCAGCCGTGGCTGAGAAGAAGAATGACTGGTAAGAGAAACAACCTTGAACAAATCCTGTATCTTGCCAGCTTAAATTACAGATTTTAGAAGCATGTTTTCATGTTTATTTGCTCATAATCATCTCTACTTTTATGTCTTTTACTTGGCATAACTTGTTTTATTTTTACTATAAACCAACTCAGCTATGTTTGCAGGGAAAGGTGTATTCACCCCAGTTAAGTTAATAATAAGCTGTAATGTACTTTTGTTTCTTTAAAGCAGCAACAAGCTTATTATTTTTCTGAGCTGTCCAAGATAGGGCCGGACACTGCAAAGCACTTAGTTCTGGGAAAATTCAGGACTGGGAGTGTGTTGGGGTCACCTTACTAGTTGTAACCAAGGCTGGTGGTTGGGCCGTAGACAGGCTGCTGGGGTCAAAGCTGCTGAACCACGGCTGTCTAGCACACGGACACTTAGGGTGTGACCTGTATGCCGGTAGGCTGGCTGTACGCATCCCAGGCTCGGAGCTACAGCAGCAAAGCATTGTAAGGCACCCAAATCTCATGACATCTCCTCAAAGCAGATTGAGACAACAACTTTAAATGTCAACGCCTTGTCTACACTAGCACTCCCACCATTGCTACCACTGCTGGGTCCAAAATGGATTTAACAATGGCGTGGAATTTTAGCAGTAGTTTCATCAGGTGGACAAAGCCTTTGGTCATCATCATCATCATCATTGAGACCAGTCCCAAACGGATATAACCTCCTTGCAGAGCGAGCACTACCTAGGTTGATCTCAATACAGGTCCTTAAGATGGTCAGATTTGATATTCAGGCTTTGTCCATCACTGATGATCGTATCATGCCACTGATTCTTTTGGCAGCTATGCGATCACGGTCTGGGTAGCGGCATTCCTTGGTGAAGACACTTCACAATTCATTGGTCTTTCAGCCTACTAGTATATCCGTACCAAGAAAGCCACCAAAACTGAACCAGTGCTGAATGAGACAATTGCTGGGTTCTGCTATGAATATCTCCTCCTTGCTGATTTTGTTTTGCCACCTCATACAGGGCAGCTGAGGAAGAGGACAAGAATTGAGAACTTCAAATCACCACTCTTCAGCCTTCCTCAGTGCCCACGTTTCACTGTATATACATGAGTGCAAACATAGTTCCATAGATCCACAACTTTGTGGTAAGCTTGATATCACAATATCTCCAGAGAAGCCACTGAAGGGCCTGCAATGTGGTTTCAGATGCTGCTTCACAAGTGTCCACGTCTTCTGAACATCCTCCAGAACTGTCTATGCCACTTCCCAAGTATTTGGCAGTTGCCACCTGCCTGATATCCTGTCTGGACAGGTTAATACAGAGCTGGTTGTAATCTAGAGCTGGAGGCTGCGGGATGGCAAAGGCCAGGGACTTTGTTTTATCCAGACTGACAGCCAGATCAATGCATGCTGCTTCTTGCCTGACTATTGGCCATCCAGCTGCAACAATTCAGCAAACTGAGCCAACGTCATATGTGTATTTGAGCCTTAGAGTGCTGGCCTGTAAGTTGCGGCAGCCCTCGGCTAGCTGAGAAATATACAGGAGTACGATTCTGAAAAGCGTCTCCATGTTTTCTTGGAAGTTTTTCTAAAGGGGAAAATGCTCCTTAATGTGGGAAGCTGGGGAGAATGGGGGCAGAAATTGGAGGGTTTGAATGTGAACTCCTGAGAACTAGTTTTTTTCAATTTCCCCTCAAGCTGCTGAGTAGCTGTGGAGATGGGTCACGCCTGGTTCTATCAGTCAGAGAACTGAACGAGATGTGATTGATCTAAGTGGATATGACAAAGCTGAAGTCCAGCTCCGAACTTGGATCTTCCCATATAAGGACATGCCACGAGGTCCCTGTGGGAGCATACCTTAAAAACAGTATCGGTTCCTTTCAGTCCAGGAACCCTTCCCTCCTGCCAATACGAGAGATGTACAGCCTGAGTGAGCCTGGCAGGCTAAGTGAGAATTTCCCTTCCACCCCACTGAGCCAATGAGTGCGCTCTAACTTGAAATTGCATTACAGTCATAATTCGTCCAGAAAGGCCGCTGAACCTCTTAACAGTAGCCAACAATCCAATTGTTTTCATTCTAATCCTTTAAAATCCAGTCGAAAAGAATCCCAGCAGCACACCCATCCATTTACAGGGCTTCATTTAGGGCTTGTCTACACCGGCACTTTACAGCGCTGCAACTTTCTCGCTCAGGGGGTGTGAAAAAACAAACCCCTGAGCACTTCAAATTTCAGTGCTGTAAACTGCCAGTATAAACAGTGCATGGAGGTGGGTGGGTTTTAGAGCACTGGGAGAGCTCTTCCCCAGCGCTCTGCCGTGACTACACAATTTACTGTTCAAGTGCTGCCGTGAAAGTGAAAACTACCGGTGCTTTACACATTGCAACATCTTCATCTTCCTGTGTGATATGAGAAAACTTCAATTCATAACAATATAAAGTCTGGTCACTTTAGAACTACAAGCCAAGTCCTCAGCTGGTGTAAATTAGCATGGCTCCATTGAAGTCAATGCCTGTTTGTTAGAAAATGGGAATTTTCTGTAGCCTTTTGTTACATCAATGAGTGCCTCAGTTTCCCTCTGTACTTTCCATTGTTACCCAGAGAGGGGGGAAAGGTTAAATCTGTTCTCGGGGCAGCACAGGACATGAGGTGAGGGTGTCACCTTGCTGTTGGGGCTGCAATGAATAGGGTCACCAAGAAACTGGTTGGAGCCTGCTGAATGCAACCCATATCAATGCAGAATGTGAAAGAGACAATGGAAAGCCCTGAGGACCAGAACGTTCACATCTAGCAAACAAGGACCCAGAACAAGGATGTTTCTCCTCTCCGCCGGCCCCCCTGCTCCTCAGCAGGGAAGCTTGAGAACAAAGGCCTGAAACGTGACCAGCAATGGAAAAGTGTGGGCCTCTGGAGGAAGCTGGCTGCCCTCTCCTGGGATGCACTGAGGGACAGTGCATCCCAGGAGAGAGAGACAGTGCCTGAACAGTCTGAGCTGGAATCCACTACTGCTTGGCTGGTGGTTTGCTCTGGCTTGATCACAATGGACTACGCTCCAGCCGTTATTTCTCTACTCTAACCTAAGGACTTCCCATGCTGTGTTCCAGGTGCCTAGCAGAGCCTGCTCTGGTTTGGAAAGGTGAATTGGTGTCACTGCAAATACTAGCTGGAGGACATTAATCGCCGAGGAACGTACGTCTGTGATAAAGAGCGTATTTCCGCTGGACTCACTAAGCAGAGCTAATGGTGTGACGCAGGAGTGCTGTAGCCCAAAGGTTCCGTCTAGGAGGCCATGAAGCTGTGTGGTGTACTCAGGAGAAAGAAGGAGACTCCTTGGGTGTGTGCGGGGGGGGGCGGGGGCTGGCAGCTAAAGTGGTTCCTCCAATAGTGTTTATGAGTTGGGGTATAGCACAGATCCTGTGGATCCCTGTTGCTGCTTACAGCAGCTGAGGTTCCATCCCTCCACTTTAAGTGCTCTCTGACTCTTTTCAGGCATGCAGTTTAGAGTTAGCCAGTTATACAGGTGCTTGTTTCCTGCTCCACGTTATCCATTTGTCAGATATACATTCACCATTTTACACTATACAACTGGTGCTTCTGGTTCACAGCACTATGAGGATGGGTCTAATGCAGGGGTCTCCAAACTTTATGAGACGAGGGCCATATTAGATTTTTGAAGGGGCTTCGTGAACCGAAGCGACTGTGAAAAAATTCAATATATGCAAATATATGCAAAATCCCCCCCTTTGTTCCTCTGGTAGCTGCTGTGACATCCTCCCCATTTTCTCCTCCGGCTGCTGCCATGTCCCCCATGTTACTCCTCTGGCCGCTGCCGTGAGGGCACTCACCCCTCCACACATGGGACCGCCGGCAGCAGCTTGCGGGGGGGAGCAGTGGGGGCTTCTCCACGTGCCTGCTTGGAGTGTCTGCTCAGCTGGAGGGCTGGACAAGTGGAAGCTGTGGGCCGGCTCCGGCTCCCAGACCACAGTTTGGAGACCCCTGGTCTAATGCACCCCAGGGTGCTGAGGGAGTTGGCGGGTGTGATTGCAGAGCCATTGGCCATTATCTTTGAAAACTTGTGGCAATCAGGAAAGGTTCCAGATGATTGGGAAAAGGCAAATATAGTGCCCATCTTTTAAAAAGAGGAACCACAGACCGGTCAGCCCCACCTCAGTGCCTGGAAAACCATGGATCAGGTCCTCAAGGAATCCATTTTGAAGCACTTGGAGGAGAGGAAGGTGATCAGGAACAGTCAACATGGATTCACCAAGGGTAATTCATGCCTGACCAACCTGATTGCCTTCTGTGATGAGATATATGGCTCTGGGACATGGGGAAAACAGTGAACGTGATATAGCTTGACTTTAGCAAAGGTTTTGATATGATCTCCCACAGTATTCTTGCCAGCAAATTAAAAAAGTATGGATTGGATGAATGGACTATAAGGTGGATTGAAAGCTGGCTAGATTGTCACATTCAATGGGTAATGATCAACAGCTCGATGTCTAGTCGGCAGCTGGTATCAAGCAGAGTGCCCCAGGGGTCTATCCTGGGGCCGGTTTTGTTCAACATCTTCATTAATGATCTGGATGATGGGATGGGTTGCACCCTCAGCAAATTAGCAGATGACACTGAGCTGGCAGGAGAGGTAGATATGCTGGAGGGTAGGGATAGGGTCCAGAGTGATCTAGACAAATTGGAGGATTGGGCCAAATGAAATCTGATGAGGTTCAACAAGGACAAGCGCAGGGTCCTGCACTTAGGACAGAAAAATCCCATAAATTGCTATAGGCTGGGGACCAACTGGTTAAGCAGCAGTTCTGCAGAAAAGGACCTGGGGATTACAGTGGATGAGAAGCTGGATGTGAGCCCTTGTTGCTAAGAAAGCTAACGGCATATTAGGCTGCATTAGTAGAAGCACTGCCAGCAGATCAAAGGAAGTGATTATTCTCCTCTATTCTGCACTGGTGAGGCCACATCTGGAGTACTGTGTCCACTTTTGGGCCCCCCACTACAGAAATGATGTGGACAATTTGGAGAGAATCCAGCAGAAGGCAACAAAAACTATTAGGGGGCTGGAGCAAATGAATTATGAGGAGAGGGTGAGGGAATTGGGCTTATTTAGTCTGCAGAAGAGGAGAGTGAGGGGGGATTTGATAGCAGCCTTCAGCTACCTGAGGGGGGAGGCGTTCCAAAGAGGATGGAGCTCGGCTGTTTTCAGTGGTTGCAGATGACGGAACAAAGAGCAATGGTCTCAAGTTGCAGTGGGGGAGGTTTAGGTAGGAAATTAGGACCTAACCACACCATCCTTAGAGGTTTTTAAGGCCCAGCTTGACAAAGCCTTGGCTGGGATGATTTAGTTGGGGTTGGTCCTGCTTTGAGCAGGGAGCTGGACTAGATGACTTCCTGAGGTCTCTTCCAACCTTAATCTTCTCTGGTTCTATGATTTCATGTAAGAGGTGTTGGTCCATCTGTGCAATTTTCAGAAAGGTGTCTCTAAGATTCTCCTGAAGATGCCAGGGCAACCAGATTCTTGCCACCCTACAGAACACGAGTAAGATTCAGCTGAAGCAAATGGCAGAGTATCTTGGCTTTCCCCTTTAGACCTCTGACCTCCGCTGGAAGCAACTTTCCATCTTCTTTCAGTCAAGAGGCATTGCCATTATGATTAGACTCAAAGAACAAACCCACTCTCATTAGAGACAGTGTAATTCGCACAGGGGTGTTAGCAAGAGTGGCAGTTTTCACCAAAGTACATCGGGCCGACATCAATTTATGAGGGAAGGCAGCTGCTCCTTGCTGCACCCTTGTGGTGGTGCTTGCGATACGTTGCTGTCTGGGTTCAGGGGGAGCATCAGTGGAATGTGCTTGATCAGCATATGCCACTGGAAAGCAGGACCATATACCCTCTCTGACCAACCCACCCATTTTGGAAGCCATGCTGCCTGCTTGCTGTCCTGCTCGTGGAAGAAACATCTCAGGTATTTTTTGCTGTCCCAGTCCCCCTCCAGGTACAGGGCCACATTTTCCAAAGAGCTGAATGACACCCATTGGACAACCTAACCAGAGGGTATCTCTGAAAATCTGGTCTGTATTTTCTATCCTAGGGGACCCAAGCCCTGAACCTAAACTAGTGTGCCCAGGCCTAAAGCTAGCACCCCCCTTACCCCACCCGCACCATGTTTCAATACTGTTTAATTTGAGAACTACCCAGCATACTCAGCTGCCCTTGTTTTAAAGGCAGCTGTTTTTCTATCTGAGTTTAGCCCTTGCAGTGACAGTCATGTACCAGTGATAAATGGGAAGCAGCAGAGCTAAATCTCAAAAACTGAGCTTGTTGGCTGGGAGCAATATTCACCCCCTCCCCCTGTATTCCTCCTCACGCACTAAATGACTTCAGTCAGGATAAGGGAAACACAATGGCTGGAATGGTTCACCCTTGTCCCCAGGTCATCTTCATTCATTTTTCCTGCAGGAGGCGAGCATTTTTGCACAATCTAATTAGCTAAGTGCCAGTGAGATGAACTGTCTGATTTCTCTCTTAGCAAGGTAGCACCAAATGAGATGAATCCTCGAAGGAGAGCCAATACCACCTGAAACAAAAACAAGATGCCAAATGGCTTCTTCAGCTTTGTGCTATTCCAGTGGAGAATTTGACCAGCCATCCCACAAAATCCTGCTGCACAGAGATCGGTTTGTGTAGAACTATTCTGAGACCTCAGCTACCTTTCAGGCCCTTCTTCCCTGGCACTGGTGTGTAAGGATCAAAGGGTAGCAAGGAGAGCTGGTCCAAAACCTGCTCTATATTTCCAACAAAACATCTTGAACAAACTGAAAAATACTTAGTTTCATTCATTGTTGTGTTGTCGAATTTTTCTTTTTTTGATTACACATTATTTTTTGAAAACGGTGCGTTTTTTCATATTCCTCCATCCCCCGACAGTGGAAGAGGATGGATGAGAAAACATTTTTTGTGGAGGGAGGGGAAGAGGGTGCAAGAAGGGAAAAGAGAATTGTTGAAAAACTGGAAAATTTTGACCAACATCAAAGTTTTCCACAAACATTTCTCATTTTGATCAAAAAACCTTTTATCTTAAAAAAAAAATGTTTTGACCCCAAATCAGAGTCTGCCATATTTCCGAGCAGCTTTTAGCGCAAAATTTTTCACTGGAAATGCAGCCACTTCTGGGCTGAGAGGTTGGCAACCTTTGGATGCAGAGTAGCAGAGGGAGGGGATATTTTGGCCAAGTCCAATGGAGCAAACCTTTACTCCGCTTGGACTGTCGAGACCTCCTGACATGGCTTTGTCAGAGCAGAAAGGGCTTCTGCTTTTAAGGCCTCTCTTTAGAGATCCGCACAAAGTAACTGTAGGGTGCTTCAGAACCGCCAAGGGCAATCTTGATATACTTCCAGCCACGGGGCTGGGGAGCAGACCCAGCAGGCTGCGTCCTGGGGAGGAAGAGCAAGCCCCACGTGAAACTGGAGGGCTAAGCCCACTATTCCCCTCACAAGATGATACCCTCCAAATGACAGTGGGGGCACAGCTTCTAGGAGAAGGGAGCCCATGACAGGCTGTATGAGCTCTTCAGGGCCCCACGGGCATGATATCCCTTCCCCCGCAGTTTCCCTAATAAAGGGCCCAGTTATGAGCACTGCCACATGCCAAGGGGTGAGGGAATGTAAGGAGCCTCCTTACCCCAATCTGTGGGTCACCCACAGTGCCACAGCCTGACTGGGGCTGTTATGCCCCTGTGCAGGTGGGCAGGGGAGGGGAGCGATCTCTATCGCTAACAGAAACCTACCCCTTCCCCCTCCCCCGAAAGGGAAGCTTCCCAAGAAATGACAAGAGACTAAAGGCAGGCGTCCTCCGCTCCCTCTGGAATCCCCCCTCCCCTTTCTGAGCGAAGAACTGAGCCTGTGGCCAGCATTTCCAGCTCATGCGCAAGCCTCCAACTGTGCCCCTGGGCTAATTTGACATTTTCGTTGATGTGATGGATTTAATGGTGGGGGTGGGGGAAGACGACACACGAAGGATGGAGAGAACTGGAGGCCAAAAATCTTTTATGCATGAGCCACATCCATGTTAAGCACCCGGCACCTTTCCCACAATCCCGGCTGAGAAACCTCAACAGAGATTTCCAGCCACGAATCCCCCTTTTGTGAAGGGCTCTGAGTTCCATGGAGCTAAAGTGAACTCCAACCCAGCGGGGGATGGAAGGACAAGAGCCTCGAAGCCAAGAGGTTTCCTGTAAATGTTTCACACAAAGGCTCCCACATGTAGAGATCTTGCTGGCAGTGGACTCCACTGTTTGCTGCCAATGCAAATATTTGGACCTCGTCTACGACGGATTATTTTCGCGGACGTTTCTCATTGTTGCTGCCACCTGTGCAGCTCAGAAGCAGCTGTGTGAGGAATGCTAATACGAACTTGCTGCTGGGGCTGAGCCGGGTGAGAGGACAGGGTGGTTAAAATGCAGAGGACGAGGTCTTTGGCCAATCCAAACAGATAAATGAAAAATAGTGTTGAGAGGTCTTGCCTCGTGTTCTCTGATAGCACTTTAGGAGACTCAGGTAGGGATATGAAGTGTTATCATGGAATCATAGGACTGGAAGGGACTTCAAGAGGTCATCTAGTCCAGTCCCCTGCACTCAATGCAGGACCATCCCGGACAGCTGTTTGTCTAACCTGCTCTTAAAAATCTCCAGTGATGGAGATTCCACAGCCTCCTTAGGCAATTTATTCTAGTGCTTAACCACCCTGTTCTATTACAGCTACTAATACAGGGAATGGAGGGGCGTTGTTTGTAAAAGCTAACTGCACGCCTCCACTTTGCCACACAATGAAGACTTTGTAGACCCAAAAGCCCTGATTCTCCTTGACTTGCACCTGCTCACTGTGGAAGTAAAACCTTACTAGATCAAAATGGTAGCATTTTGCACTCACTCTGCATGGAGGTAAATGAGTCCACAGGGAGCAAGGAAAAGGAGAATCAAATTCACGCTTTCAGCACAACTAGGGCCAAATTCTTCCCTAGATACACATGTAGCTTCCCACCAACTGGAGAATGTATCTGTCAGTTACTTTGCACTAACATTAAGAATCTTATAAGCCATTTCCTCCTTCCAAATGAGAGATATAGATAGAAGACACAGGCTCGCTCTCCTTGACTTCAAATATAAGAACACGAGACTGGCCATACTTTGTGAGACCAATGGTCCATCTAGCCCAGTATCCTGTTTTCCCACATTGGCCAACAGCAAGCATTTCAAAGGTCATTAACAGAACAAGGCAATCATCAAGTGATCCATGTCCTGTTGTCCAGTCCCAGCCTCTGGCACTCAGATGCATAGGGTCATCTGGAGCCGTGGTGGAGACTGGCCCCAGGAGGGCAGTTAGGGGATAACGAGGGGGCGGTCAGGGGACAAGGTGAGATCCTGGGGGGCAGTCAGGGGCAAGGGTCCCAGGAGGGAGCAGTCAGGGGATAAGGAGGGGGCGTTCTGAGGGAGGCAGTCAGGGGCAGGAAGTGGGAGGGAGTGGATGGGAGCGGGGCTAAGGCAGGACTAGGATGGGGCTTCCCCCATTGGGGTGCATCCTCAAAAAAAAATTTCTGCTGGGGGTACACAAGCAAAAAAGTTTGGAGACCCCTGATCTATGGGATCGTTTCCTTTTGCTACAATATGATGTTCTCCTTCCCCGAACCTTTCATCCTCCTCAACAGCACAGAGGCTGTCAGACCGGGGATGGGACCATTCTACTATGTCCCGGAAAGTCTCATCTATATACACCTCTCTATCTCCCTTCGCTCATCCAGTCATCCAGCTCCCGAACTGTGGTCTCTGCGGGCCGTGAGCTCCTTGCACATGTATGCCATTTGCCCACAAGGCAGCTAAGCATAGATGCTTCATTCAGTGCAATAAACCGGAGAGTCCCCACTCTGCTGCTGGACTTCTGCCTGCCGTTGTTTAACTCCTGAGGCTTGTTTTGTTTTGTCTGGGGTGGGAGTGGGCAGGGGGGTGTTTATTGCCTGAAGTTTGGAGAATGTTGGGTGTATCTGGCTCTCTTGCTCCCTATTAAACTCCCTCACAGAATTCTTCTCTGTGCCGCTCCTGTTCGCTAGCTCCTCTGGTCACTTAGGAGCTGGCTTTTCAAACCCCTGCTCTCTGGGAGTAGTCACACCACCCAGTTAATAGATCCTAAAGGGATTAGGGATCAGAGCCTCCTTAAGAAACTCTCAGCCTGCCTGGCATCTGCTAGGCTTGGCACCCGCGCCCCGCTGCAAAAAAAAAGATCACACTATTTACTACAGTCAAGCAGCAAGCACATACACAAGCAACAAATTCACCCCAAATATCATGTAGTCGCTTCTCCTTCCCCCCGGGGAACTCCCTTGCAAAACTCCCCTGTTTGCTGCTCCTGTTCCCTAGCTCCTCTGGCTGCTTAGGAGCTGACAAATGTCTGACATACTACAGAATCCATTGCAGCTGACATGGCTAATGGAGAACAACAAGCAGCTAGCATGACAGAGGTTGTATTTATTCATAAGATCCCACATCTATGATTAAGCTACTGCTATCTACTCTGTCAATTGTATTTCTAAAGCACCCAGATGCCTGTTGGGAAAACAATGCCAACAGGCTCAGATTTTCCAACAAGTTGTTGGAATCCACTTTTATTACAGAAGGTGGAGAAAATGACTACGGGAGAGGCTGTTCTAGATTTGATTCTGACAAACAGGGCGTAACTGGTTGCAAGCTTGAAGGTGGAAGGCAGCATAAGTGAAAGTGATCATGAAATCATAGAGTTCATGACTGTAAGGAATGGCAGGAGGAAAACAGCAGAATAAAGACTAAGCTTTGGTAGGTAAGATCCAGTGGGAAACAAAGGGGGAAAACTGTTCATGAGAGTTGGCAGTGCTTTAGAGACACACTATTAAGGGCACAAGAGCAAACTATCCCAATGTGTGAGAAAACTAGAGAGCCTGGTAAGACACCACCCTGGCTTAACCAGGAGATCTTTAATTACCTGAAACTCAGAAGTCATACAAAAGTGGAAAATAGGTCAAATCACTTAGGATGAATATATATGATATATAAAAAAGCTTGCGAGGACAAAATAAGAAAGTCCAAGGCACAAAACAAATTAAACTAGCTAGAGACATAAAGGGCAACCAGAAAACATTCTACAAATAGATTAGAAGCAAGAGGAAGATTAAGGACAGGGGAGGCCCATTACTCAATGAGAAGGAAAGACAACAACCGAAAACCCAGCAATGGCTAAAGCATTATGTGTCTTTTGCTTCAGTTTTCACCAAAAAGTTAGCAGTATTTGAACTACTAACATAGTGAACATCTGTGTAAGTGGGGTAGGATCTGAGGCTAAAATAGGGAAACAACAAGTAAGAAATTACTTAGACAAATTAGGTGTCTTAAAGTTGGTAGGGCCTGAGGAAATACACCCTACAATACTTAAAGAACTGGCTGAAGAGATGTCTGAGCCATTGGCAATTATCTTTGGGGTATCTCTTGTCTTCCACAAGTTCTCAGAGGACTAGAAAAGAGCAAATATAGTACTTACCTCTAAAAAAAGGGGAATAAGGGCAACCCAGGGAATTATAGACTGATGGGTTAACTTTGTACCCGAAAAGATAATGGAGCAAATAATCAAGCAATCAATTTGTAAGCACCTGGAAGATAATAAGTGATAAGTAACACTCAACATGGATTTGTCATGAACAAATCATGTCAAAGCAACCTATTATCTTTCTTTGAGAGGGTAACAAGTCCTGTGGATAAGGCGAAGCAGTAGATGTGATATATATTTTTAGTAAGGATTTTAATATTGTCTCTTATGACTTTTTCATAAACAAATTAAGGAAAATATAGCCTAGATGACCCTACTGTAAGGTGGGTGCACAACTGGTTGGAAAACCATGGTCAATGTAGTTAAAAATGGTTCACAGTCAAGCTGGAAAGGCATATCCTGCAGGGACCTGCCCTAGGATTGGTTATGTTCAATATCTTCATAAATGATTTGGGTAATAGCATAGAACAGGGGTGGGCAAACTTTTTGGCCCGAGGGTCACATTGAGGTTAAAAATTGTATGGAGGGCTGGGTAGGGTAAGTGAGCCTGGCCCTGGTCCCATCCAATCCCCTCCCACTTCCTACCCCCTCAGAACCCTCAACTCATCCAACCTCTCTTGCTCCCTCTCCCATGACCTTCCCGTTCCGAGACCCCCACACACACCCCTAACCACCCCTCAGGACCGCACCTCCCATCTAAGCTCCCCTGTTCCTTGTCCCCTGACCTCCCCCTCCTGAGACTCCTCACCCTAACTGCCCCCCCGAGGGATAGCTAAGTGGTTTGCTAAACCCAGGACTGTGAGTTCAGTCCCTGAGGGGACCATTCAGGGATCTGGGGCAAAAATCTGTTGGATGATTTAATTGGGAATTGGTCCTGCTCTGAGCAGGGGGTTGGACTAGGTGACCTCCTGAAGTCCCTTTCAGCCCTGATATTCTATGAACTCTAAGCCCCACTGTCCCCTGACTGCCTCAACCCCTATCTACACCCACCCCACCTCCCGACAGACCCCCCGAGACTCCCTGCCCCTTATATAAGGCCCTGGCTTGGCCTTATATAAGGGGAAGCCTGACTCCCTTCCCACGCTGCTCAGGCCCACTGGAGCGAGACATACTGCCCTGCCCCCTTACCAAACCACTCAGAGTAGCAGGAGCGCTGGCAGCGTGGTGTGCTGAGGCTCCAGGAGGGCCGGGGGAAGGCAGGAGAGGGGCTGGAGCAGCCTCCCTGGCTGGGAGCTCAGGGGCCAGTCAGGAAGGGCCCACAGACCATAGTTTGCCCACCCATGGCATACAGAGTACACTTATAAAGTTTGAAGATGATATGAAGCTTGGAGGGGTTGCAAGCGCTTTGGAGGACAGGATTAGAACTCAAAAGGTTCTCGACAAACTGGAGAAATGGACTGAAATAAATAAGATGAAATCCAGTAAGGACAAATGAAAAGTACTGTACTTAGAAAGGAGTAATCAACTGCACAAATACGAAATGGGAAGTGATTGCCTAGGAACGAGTCCTGGAGAAAAGTATCCGGGAGTTATGGTGTATCACAAACTAAATGAGTCAACAATGTAATACTGTTGCAAAACATTCTAACATCATTCTGGGATGTATTAGCGGTTGTAAGAAAGACACGAGAAGTAATTTTTCCACTCTAGTCAGCACTGGCAAGGCCTCAGTTGGAGAACTGCGTCCATTTCTGAGCACCATACTTTGGGAAAGATGTGGACAAACTGAAGAAAGTACAGAGAAGAACAACAAAAATGATGAAAGGTCTAGAAAACATGACCTATGAGAAAAGATTTTGAAAATGGAGCGTGTTTAGTCTGGAGAGGAGAAGACTGAGGGGGGGTCATGATAATGGTTTCCAAGTAAATAATAAGTTGTTATAAAGAGGAGGGTGGTAAACTGTTCTCCTTATCCACTGAGGACAGGACAAGAAGTAATGGGCTTAAATTGCAGCAAGGGAGATTTAGGGTAGATATTAGGGAAAGCTTCCTAACCGCATGTGTAGTTAAGCCCTGGGACAAATTACCTAGCGAGGTTGTGGAATCTCTGTCATAGGTGGTTTTTAAGAACAAGTTCGATACAATCTGTCAGGGATGGTCAAGATAATACTTAGTCCTGCCTGAGTGTGGGGGGACTGGGCTGGATTATCAAGCTCCCTTCTAGTTCTACACTTCTATGGTTCTATAATTAAACTTCTGAGGGTAGAAGAAGGAAGCACCGAGTAACATCACTAGGTCTTAATAAATAATGTATAGCAGTACCAGGCTACAAAAGCCTATTCCAATCACA
This sequence comes from Dermatemys mawii, assembly GCA_007922305.1. Lineage (NCBI taxonomy): Eukaryota > Metazoa > Chordata > Testudines > Dermatemydidae > Dermatemys > Dermatemys mawii. The sequence continues at coordinate 2,557,227 of ML677349.1, read as the reverse complement.
CCGTTACATCAGAGCCGTTGCATAGAGCAAATTAAAGTGAGCTGCTTTTCAGTGTCCTATTAGATTATTCCAGATCTGTGTTTGACATTTCACACCTGAGCACCAGCCCTCCAGTTAAACTGTGGGCAAAAGCACTGAAATAGGATTAGGACTCCAAAAAGAGATTATTGTTGCCAGGTATCAAAGGGCTCTACTGAGGCTAGAGCCTGGCACAAGGCCCAGAGGAATACTCACAGGGCTTTGATCAATAGCACTGCAAACAACAGGGTGGGCTGTGTCTCCCACACCAAGCAGTCTCTCCGAAACAGCACAGCGTCTGGAGGACAGCACACGCTGTACCACCAAAATAGCTGGCCAGACAGCTCCTCATCCCAGCTGACTGCGCAGCTGATCAAAACATGCCTTAAAGGAAAATAAACTCTAGGGCAAAAACAAATAATAAAAGAAGCTATGACCACCATGTGCTTCATGCTGACTTATCCTGCACTCATATATTGTGCAGAGGGGTGGCGGGGGGGGGGGGGGGGGGTGGTGGGGCTTTATTCCCACATGAGTTTTACCCTGGGCTGTAATGCACAGAGTGGATTGGGTAGTGTTCCTCGTCGAGCCCACCAAAGCTGTAGGAATGTTAAATGCACTTGTACGCTACATTTTTAGACCAAGTCGAGAAGTGATACTTTGCTGCATATCAGCCCCAAACACAACCCCGTTCTGTTCCCACCACAGCACACAGGGCCAGCCAAAAGATTTGTAGGGAGGAGCCTTTGGGAAACAAAAGCAAATTAACAGATTCCTTTCCCATACAAAGGGGGTGGAGAGAGACAGGGTCTGGCCCCACCCCAGACACAGATCCTCCTGCTTACCTAGCCAGCCTGCAGCAGTGTAGCATCTCGAGAATACAGTTGCAAAGAAAAAAGCTGGAGACTCTGCGCATCCCTTTACTGGACACTGAGGCTGGTTCTTCCCAAGGGGCTTTGGCAAGTCCCCATGCACTTCCCCCACCTCCTCCAGTTCACCAGTGGAACATCTGCACAATCAGGAGCCCGACTTTCTAGGACACCAAGTGAGAAAGCTCTCACAGCCTGAGGCAGACACTAGTCGCCCGCCATTTTTTATAGCTTGGCTAGATGATTGCAATACATCACTCTATTACTGCAATACATCCCTCTCCATAAGCTCTAGACCATGCAACACAGCAAACTGCTAGGAGTGGAACTCATACAAAGCAGACATTGGGCCGCTGCCATTGCAGCGTGGGTCTTCCATCTCACCCTGGGCAGCATCGGAGGAAAACATGACCTTTCTGAGGTGGTAGCATTTTACCTAGTCAGAGTCCAAGGCCAGAAAGGACAACCAGATTATCCAGTCTGATCTACAGTACAACAAAGGCCACTACTGCCACACCTGCATCCTAAACCCAATAACCAGAATTAGACCAAAGTATTCCAGTCCATAGGAGACAAAACTATTACGTGCCAAGGACAGAGACAGAATAGCTGCTGCACCAGTACTTGAGCCCCCTACTATGGCAGGGAAAGGATTAAATGAGGTAACCCTCTAGGATTAAGTGACCTACACCCACATGCTGCAGATGCAGATGAAAAAACCCCCAAGGTGACTCCCAATCCGACCTGGGGGAAAATTCCTTCCCCAACTCATATGTGGTGATCAGCTAGACCCTGGCCATCACAAGGGACCCCATCGTACAATCATACTCAAATTTGCCTAGTTTTCTCTTAAAACTAATGAAGTTGTTTGTCCCCCCTCCTATTTGGAGGATGTTCCAGTACCTCACTCCTCTGGTGGTTAGAAACCTTCTAATGTCCAGCCTGAATTTGTTCATGGCCATCTTAACCCCATTTGTTTTAGTGCCAGATTTGTCCTTTAGCTTAAATAGCTCTTCACGCTCCCTAGTGTTTCCTCTCTAAACACATCATATCCTCTCTCAGTCTTCTTTTGGCTTGGCAAAACAAGCGGAGCTCTTACTCTCCTAAGATCAGTCCTCCATGCCCCATATCATCCTAGCACCTCTTTTCTGCTCCTGCATTTGGCTCAGCAAGGTGCAAGGCAGTACAGCTTCAGACCTTCAATATGCCACACTGGTTCAGAAAGTTATACCGCCTCCAAAAAAAATTAATGCTAATTGTTTGTCACATAAGGCTCCAAACTTGCAATGAGCTCCATAGAATATCAGGGTTGGAAGGGACATCAGGAGGTCACCTAGTCTAACCCCCTGCTCAAAGCAGGACCAATCCCCAATTAAATCATCTAACAGATTTTTGCCCCAGATCCCCAAATGGTCCCCTCAAGGGCTGAGCTGGGTTTAGCAGACCAATGCGCAAACCGCTGAGCTAGCCCTCTCTCCTCACTCTACGTGTGCCTACAGAGAGCCCTATGGAAAGGAAGGCTGGTCCAGCAGTTAGGATACTAGCCATAGACTTGAGACCTGGGTTCAATTCCCTGCTCTGCTACAGACTTCTAATGGGACCTTGGGCAAGTCACTTAGAGATTGGGAACTTGGAGACAGTAACCAGGATGCAGGATGCCTCACCACTACCTGCCCTGAGTGTGAAGCAGTCTTGTCTGGGCCTACTATAGTTCAGGCCTATGGCCCACAATTACTGCCTTCCAGGTCTCTGCAGACCTCACTCTGTCTGTGCAGGCTAGGCACAGGCCAACCCCATAATCCCTGGGGCATTCTCTCTGCAGCATCCAGCTCCTGTCATGGGACACTTACAGAAGTTACTAGTATCAGAGGGGTAGCCGTGTTAGTCTGGATCTGCAAAAGTGACAAAGAGTCTTGTAGCACCTTATAGACTAACAGATTTTAGGGATCATGAGCTTTCGTGGGCTAAGACCCACTTCATCAGATGAATGTTGTGGAAATCTCTCCAACACATCATCAGTGATCTACAACCCATTCCGGACAACGACCCCTCACTTTCACAGGCCTTGGGAGGCAGGCCAGTCTTCACCCACAGACAACCTGAAGCAGATTCTCACCAGCAACCACACTGCACCATAGCAACTCTAACTCAGGAACCAATCCATGCAACAAACCTCGATGCCAACTCTGCCCACATATCTACACCAGCGACACCATCACAGGACCTAACCAGATCAGCCACACCATCACTGGTTCATTCACCTGCACATCTACCAATATAATATATGCCATCATGTGCCAGCAATGCCCCTCTGCTATGTACATTGGCCAAACTGGACGATCTCTACGTAAAAGGATAAATGGACACAAATCAGATATTAGGAATGGCAATATACAAAAGCCTGTAGGAGAACACTTCAACCTGCCTGGACATACAATGGCAGACCTAAAGACAGCCATCCTCCAGCAAAAAAACTTCAAGACCAGACTTAAAAGAGAAATTGCTGAGCTCCAGTTCATCTGCAAATTCGACACTATCAGGTCTGGACTTAATATTGACTGTGAATGGCTCGCCAATTACAAAAGCAGTTTCTCCTCTCTGCGTGTTCACACCTCCAGATCACCTGCTGGAAGTGGGCTTCACCCCCCCGATTGAATTTACCTTGCTTTCTTGCCTGCTATTTATACCTGCCTCTGGAGATTTCCACAACATTCATCTGATGAAGTGGGTCTTAGCCCACAAAAGCTCATGATCCCTAAAATCTGTTAGTCTATAAGGTGCTACAAGACTCTTTGTCGCTTCTGCAGAAGGTGAGTGGCCTTCAAAGGAACAGTGCGCACACAGCTTGACGGGTCCAATTCAGGATCAGCTCCTTGATAACACAGCACTGAAAAACTAACGGGAATTTGTTAGTGAGGGTTAAGCTATAAGTGAACAAGGATAATAAGACTAACAGGTTACATATACAACAAAACGGGTATCAGATGCTTCTTAGAATCTAAACTTGACTTTAACAGGCTAAAGCCCTTGTCTAAAGCAGTTTCTCACCTAAAGTGAACTCTCAGCATTACGAACCAACATAACTAGGGTCTTGCTTTCATGAATGTAAAAAACACTATCCTTTTTGCTTCCTCAGTGAAGGATCAAGAAGTTGTCCTTTTGCCTTCCACGGACACCCCAGTTCATTGTCTTTATCCCCAGAGTCAGGGTGGCCCCCCACAGTTCCTTTCCTGGGCTGCTGGCTCCAAAGTGTCTTCACATACTCCTATTTGTTCCATATGCAAAGGGCTTCCATTGCATTGACTTGCAATGCTTAATTTACATCTCAAATATACATCTCTTGTATGGAAGAAACCTGTTAGTCCACTCTGCATCGGACACAGGTTTTAAAACATAAGTATAGTACATATACACAACAACTTAAATCTTAGCCATATGGTGCAGTGACTATGGGAAGCAGTGTGATCCTGACTCTCGTTTCAGATCTCATACACCACTCTTTAGAGATAAATACTATGACAGCAGTGTGTTGCGTGTAGCGAGTTTGTCAGGGCTACTGTTACAGAACTATGAACCCTTTACCAGTTGATCTTGAGGGGTTCTTAGGGTCACAGGCACAAAGGCTATCCTTACTACCTCACACGAGTGCTTGTGGCTCAGACTGCAGAGCTCAGATGCTACGGTTATGAAGGCCACCTAAGTATCTTAGATAGTTAGACTTCAAGGATCTGCCTGCATGGTTGCAGGACTGGAGCCTTATGAAGTGAAACACAACTTCAACATGTCTCTGAATTAGCCTGATCTTTGCTTTAGCTCCTTTGAAACTTGCCTAGTGGTTTCTTCAAAATGCCTCTTTGGTTATTTTGAAATTCAAGCTAAAGACTTGAGGAATAGGCCCTTTTAACTGAAGTGTGGTAGCTATAAGGGTGCCATATATAGCCATTGCAGTGGGGGTATTTATTCATTCTATTTTATAATCACAAAAACAATGGACGAGATTTTCACAGGTGAGTAGTGATTTGGGGTCCCCAATTCCAATCACCTTAAATACGCCTAATTTTGAGAAAGAAAGACCTTTGAAGGAGGTCCTGAGCAGGACACCCAAGAATTGAGATACACAAAATAATGAGTCTCATTTGAAAATCTTGGCCAAAGCACTCATCCAAGTTCCTCCAGGCACTTTTACAACAATGTATCAAACCCCAACAAGAAAAGGATGAACTCTCCATGTGACTTAAATGTTTACTGCAAAAATCAATCTTCCATAAACCCCACCCTGTCCATACCCTAAAACCCCTGGTCTGCCCCATCCCCAAGTACCTGAGAAGGGATGGCTTTGAGGAACGTACAGAAGGTTAAGAAATCTGGACCAAGGTGAACACAAGTTCCAATGTTCCCGGGCCTTCTCAGCAAATGACCTATCAACAGCTCTGTCCAGCCCCACTGATCTCAAGTGGAGCAGCAGTGAACAGGGAAAGAGGCAATTTCACAGCTAGTCCAGTCCTGATCCGTTTGTGACTTTACAGGTTCAAATCTACACCGTGAAGTTCAGCCAGGAGCCAACTGGCATCCAATGCATTTCATCGAGCACCCATGTTCTGTGCTCCCAACATGACACACAATGAATGGATGGCTGTATTGTGCATCAGCTTTGCTTTCCACCCCACATTACAGTAGACTAGTCTTTATGTTCACAGCACTTCGCTAGGAGCTAGACTGAGACTGCTTTATCCAAGCCACCCTGCAATTATCACAACAGCTTTGATGTAACCAATGAGGGGCAAAGCTTCCTATCCCATTTCCAATCCCTGAGCCACCCAGCTCCCAGAAGTGCACTTTGAACACAAATGGACTCGATTCCCCACTGCCTTGCACCTTGCCTAGACTCTTACACTCGGGCAAATCAGATGTAAACCTAGCATCATGTTTTGTAACCTCTTTCCACAGAGGTAAATGACTACACGAGCTGTAAAACAGCTAAGAATCGGGGTGCTAATGTCTTTCCTTTGATCAGATGGCAGACAGTAGCGTCGCTGAGTCTGAGAGTACTTCCTTTGATTAAAAGCTAATAAACATTCATCCCTTTCCTGATCCCAACAAACCAAACCTAGGCAAGCAAAACTCATTCGTTGGTGATATATTCCAACGATCTGTTTCAAAATATTCCACGGAACAATAACAAAACCGCAAGGACTATGGAGCATCGAGAAATGAGCTAATAAATTGCATTTGTTTAAAACAAAACTTAGATCTTGGAGAACATATCAGTTATTAATGACAGGTGTTAGGAAGTTACGAATAAAGTGTACACAGATCCTTATCCATAGCTGTTCTTCAATAAATTGACAAAGACACATCACCACATGAAGAGCAGGAGACAGAGAGAAATTAGATGTCGACCACGTGTTAGTTTCTTGGAATACAGATGCACCATCAGCCGATGAAAAATTACAGATTGCGGGGAAGCAGATATATCAACGGTGAAAGTTATCTCCGTATACGGCTAGGAAAACTAAAACACTCACCAAAAGAGAACAAGTTCAAACAGATGGAAAGAACATGATTCAGAGCATTAAACAATGACTGCTGAGCAGAGCCTGAGTGAAATCTGAACTAGAAAATAATCTGTCACCGCCTGCCCATGAGATGATCAGAGAAGCCAAGGAACTGCTCTGTGGACATAGGGTGCTGGAGAAAAGCAGTCCTGACACTTTGGAGCTATGGAGGAAGATACCTTGAATACACTGAGGTGTCCAACCAAGGCACCTATTTAGGCCATGACCCTGTACAGGGATCTCTCTGAGACATGTGGACCCCTATGTTCTGGTACAGTCCCAAGGGAAAGAGTCTGTATATAGGATGAGCCTTTCTGTGGACTGGAGTCTATCCCATTGCTATCTTCATGTTTCCTTGTGCTCCCCCTTCGGTCAGTACCCACCTGTTGTCTCTAGTCTCAGATTTACATGGCAAGCTCTTTGGCACAGGGACCATCTTTTTGCTCTGTGTTGGAGCAGCACCTAGGATTATGGTGTCCTGGACCATAACTGGGGCTGCTAGGCACTACCACAATACAAAGAATAAACAGGAGTAGTCTGCAGCCAGAATCACTGGAAAAGTCCCCGTTCCATGATCTCGGTGTGGCTTGAGCGCTGGAGAGCCTCCAACTGCTGAACGGCCACAGAGAAACTGTGCCCTGGTATTAGTACTTAGACACCAAGGTGATTATGGCCTTAGGTAAAAGGAGATTAGAGGATGACAAGGGTTGCAATTGTTTCCTGTTCTTGATGTGATTGGTCAGTGCTGAGAGGGCTGTTTAACAACAAGCAGCCAGCATCCTTATGCTGTTTTAAATATGGCCTAGGGTAATCATCCATCCTGTTTCTGTGGACATGTGCAGCTGTTTCATCTTTAAATAGCCATCTGGGAGGAATTGGTAGAAAGGTAAAAAGGTCCGGAATGTTTCACCCCTCCTCTCTCTTCCCTTCTCCTCCCCCCAGTGCAGAGTGTGGCCCGGCTGATTGGGTGGCTGGGCCTGATTGAGCCGCTCCTATTGTCCTCCAGCAGCCAGAGTCCCTCCCCTGCTTCTCCTCCTCCCTCAGAGCCTCAGTGCATCAGCAGCACTTTGCGGGGGAGGGGCTGAGCTCTGCAGAGCAGCATGGCCACCCTATTTGGCTTCACGTGGAGCTAATGGCTCGTCTGAGCAGCATGGTAAGGGGAGTCCCAGGGGCAGTCAGGGAGCAGGGGGAGGGTTGGATGAGTCAGGAGTTCTGGGGGGCATCTGTCAGGGGGCGGGGAGCTGTTGGATAGGCGTGGAAGTCCCGGGGGGTCTGTCTGGGTGTGGGGGTTGGATAAGGGTCGGGGCAGTCAGGGAAAAGGTATGGGGTTGGGTCCTAAGGGGGCAGTTAGGGTGGGGGGTATCAGTAGGGGGCATTCAGGGGCAAGGAGCAGGGAGGCTTTGGTAGGGGATGGGGTTCTGGGAGGCAGTTAGGGGCAGGAGTCCCAAGAGGGGGCTCTCAGGGGACAAGGAGCGGGGGAGGTTGGGGGCTCTTAAGGGGGCAGTCAGGGGGGCAGGAAGTGGGAGGGAGTGGATGGGGTGGGGCTAGGGCGGGGTTAGGGTGGGAGTGGGGCTCCCCTGTCCTCTTTTTTGATTGTTGAAATATGGTAACCCTAATATGGCCATTAAGATTGCAAAATCCCATAATAAAAATGACAAAGAGCCAGATTCTCTGCTGAGCTGAGGTTAGCTTGGGGCAGCCATCAAGGAACTGATTATGGCTGTCTGACTGGATTTGGGCCAGTGCCAGCAGAGCAGAGCATGGTGGGGAAGCAGGGCACTGTGGCCACACCTTCTCCTAACAGGAGCTACAGCTCAAGGGATATATCAGCTTCAAACAGCAGAGAACTTCACCAGTTTGGAGAAATAAATTCTAAAATGGCCAGACACTGTCAGATTTCAGTCCTTTGGTGACACCAGAGCAGTACAAAGGAAGTCAGAGTTAGGGGAGAAAATCTGGCCCCGCGTTACAGCTGGTCAAAGTTTGCATCCAAAAAAAGTTACACCCTCGCCCCCCAAAAACTGTCAAAATTGTCAGTGTTCTGTAAAAAACCTTATGCATCCCTCCGTCTGCCCCAGTTATTTCACACCACACACACTTTATGAAATCATCATCAAGGCCACTGCATTTTTGTTTACCAAAAATAGGCTCAGTTAAACCAAACATTCTGGTAACCATGATGATAAATATTCCTCCCTGAAAAAAATCTTTTAAAATTGCAGTCTTTTTCAAAACAAGAAGAAAAAGGGGTTTGCTTTCGATTTTCCAAAATAAAAACAACTTCAACATGTTTTAGCAAGAATAGATTTTCATTCTTCCTCCCCCAAGTCTTTAGTGTTCCCTACTTCACTTTGTGTGCCCAGGTTTGGTCTGCTCCCCAGATCTGGAGGACTGTACTGTGGTCCTGTTGTAAATTCCTCCCTCTGTCGTATCTCAACATGGTTTCCTCTGCCTCAGCCACCAAAGTGAGACTGGGCTGTCAAGAAGGGTTGCTTACTTCTCCCTATCTGCCCAGTTTCCCTGCCTCTGCTGGGGACGGATTCAGGAGAATCTGGTGTTTCTCAGTCTCCTGCATGCATCCTGTCTTTCTGGGGTAACAAAGAGGCCAACCTGTAACAAAAGTCCTTTCCCCCTCTCTCCAAGTCCTTAAGTATCTTGCCTTCAGGGGTTTCCCCACTCCCCTTTTCCCCTCAGTATAAGTGTTCAGCCATCCTTTGCCCTCCACAAGCTAAACAGTCCCAAATCCATCACTAATCGTTTCACCCCTAGAGGGCAGTGGTTTCCTTCACACTTCATTGCAGGGGTCTCTGCACCACCTCCGTAGATGAGGCCTTAGGAGGCCTGTCGTGGGGTCAGCCACGTTCCATAGGCCTGTTCTCCGCCAGCGGTGGCTCTGTGGTGCCCTCCTAACAATTTTTCCCTCAAATTGCTTTTTAAACAAACCCACAAGTGGCCTCTTGTCCACTCACCCCCTTTTCTCAGAGGTCCGTGTTTATTCACATAAATAAAGCACCAAAATAAACCTCAAAGTCCCAAAACATCCTCCATCACTTTTACCCTCTTTCCAAGTCACTCCCAGGCTTTTCCTACTTGTAGGCTCAGTAGAGAAACCCCAAGCTCCAGGCAGGGTTGCCTACCTTCCAGGATCGTCCTAGAGTCTCCAGGAATTAAAGTTTAATCTTTCATTAAAGAGGATGTCATGTCATGTGATGAAACTTCCAGGAATACGTCCAAACAAAATTGGTAACCCTAGCCCCAGGTCATTCCAGGTCATTGGGGCCTTTTCTGCCATGAGAGGCCACCCCCTCCCAGGCCTTGCCTTACATTTCTGGCTCCCAACCTGGTATCCAGGTCCTCCCCTTGGAAGCCTTCCTTTGCCCCTGAGCCTCCCCCTTCATTGCAGTCACCTGCTGCCCTTTATAGGGAATTACCTGATACACCCTCCACTGTGTCTCTTTAGTAATCTGGGTTGGCTCACCCCAAGCCCTCCAGCCAGTAAGGGCAAACCACCTTGTTACAAGGCCCATATCCTATCAGTACTACAGGTGCTAGCCATGGGATCCTAAACCACAATGGGGCTCCTGCCCTGTACCCAAAATCTCCCACAGACTCTTCCTATATTGCCTGTCCCTTTCAAGGCCTTTTCTCTGTCTCATTGCAGATCTTTAACACAGGTGTCTAGGACTCCTCTCCTTAGCACAGGTTCCTATCCCAACTCTCTTGCCAGGGAGCAGCAGGAAAGACACCACCCAAAGCTCTCTATCTTCCTTCTTCAGAGTTCCCCTTAGAGGAGCTGAAGGGAGCCTTGTACAGTCTTTTCCCCTTTCCTAGCAGGTTTTGCTGTAGCCTGCAATTACCTGTTCTGAGAAGAAAGCCAGGCACAGGAAGCTGCGCCATGTCTTAAAGGGCAGCTCACCCTGTGACAGTACAGCAGTAGAGAACAATGAATATGATTATACAACAGATCAGTAATCTTGCCTAAGCAAAAGCGGAGCTCCAGTTGTATCATCTGTGTATGGGGTAGTAGTGTACAAATGCTACATAATTTTCTTAAAATGTAATCAAACTATTTTCAGTTTTATTTCAGCCAGTTATGTGGCTTGATTCCATGGCATTTTCTGAAAAGGACTGGTTTTCACTGAAAAATGAGAAAAAAAAAAGAAAAAAAGGTTTTTTTCAGATGGAAAAATTGATCTTGGATTTGAGATTTTGCTGAAAAATTCACAAATGTTCCGATTCTGGGAGTTTTTTGTTTGTTTTTACAAAAGCCTAGTAATGACGTTTTTGGATATTTTGTATTAAAAGAAGCATGACTCAGAATAGCACACACGGTGCTGTTGTACAGTACACTAATAGCACGTTCAATACCGTGGCTCACATTCTGATCTTTAATGGAGTTGTTCTGGATTTACACCAGCGTAACTTTGACCAGAATCTGGCTTACTGCTCCCACATGCAAAAATAAGCTTGAAAAATGAATTAACACAAAGCCACCTTGCTCCTTTATTTCACAGGAGCGACATCAGGCCCAGGAATGAGGAAACCTTGTACTGAGTCCTCCCCCAGGAAGCCTTCCACAGACACGGCCCATCACAGAACCACTGTTTCGAAGAGACGCTGCTCAGGCATATCAATCAAAATATGACACTCATGTATCCTTTCATGATACATGTTTGAGACGATGGAACAGGCAAACACGAAGGCCCGGATCCAAAAAACACTGATATCAATGGAAAGATTCACATTGAGTTCAGTGGGGTTAGGATGAGGCTTTGAAGCAAGGACTAATATTCAATCCCTGGTTTATGGGAAATCCAAGCCTATGTTTTAGCCTAACTCCAGAATCTCTTGATAGCTGCATAATTTAATTTGTCTGGGTTTATTTTAAATGCATCTATCCAGTGCTCTGAGCACATGTATAGTCCCATCAATGACAAATCTTTACACACAGATGCAGAGTAAAAAATTATGAATTCTCCCAGCCCCATCAAGAATCAGTCTCCTTGAAAGCGTCAGACAACGCACAGTGGTTGCCAGGGCTACCAAGATCAGAGCAATATAACTCACTGTTCAGTGTGTGTGTTACGTGTCCCATTCTGTGCCTGGACTGACACACAGAAGATACAAGTTGGCTACTGCTCCGAGCCAGGTGATTTAGCTGTATTGGCTTATTATACATTAGCTCGGGAGATCCTGCGTTTGAGCCAATGACAATAAAAGTGACAATTATTACAAAAGCGAGGACTAGCCCAGAGTCAGAAATGCTGTGGGTCTCAGGGGCTCACAACAAGCTGCTTCTATGCAGGGGAAATCTATAGGGCACTGTCCCATGTGTGTTACGCATCTCCCTCTAGTGCAGGGATAATCAATTATTTTTTGTCGGGGTCCAAATTTCTCGGTCAAGGTATAGTCAAGATAGAATAATACAAAAATAACACAAATGATAACAACAAGCATATAAAAAGATTTCACATTCCGTCCAAAAGCGTCTGTCAGTTCGCCTTTGGCCCCCAGTCTGACTATTGACTACCCCTGCTCTAGCGGCTAGCCCACAGTAGGTATGAGTCTGCTACTGCTACCAGTGAGGGCAGCTAGTCCTTTAGCTCAAGCTGTAGGCTCTGGAAGCCATTCTCATGTCTTTGTAGGAAGTGGGGGCAGATTACAAACTTCCCCCCAGCACTCTAGGAAATTTGGGGATTTCATTACCAAACATGAGGCTTGGTTCAGCTGATTTATTCAATGAGGTCTTAACTGGCCACAGTTTGATTTCAGCTTCCTCCCCGACTGGGATTGGGACTTCCCGATCTCACAGTAGCTGTTAGCACAAATGGGGGAAATGAGTATGTTTGTGCCTGTGTGCACATATGTGCATAGAACTAATTCATCTACAAGACTCCAGCAAGTGATCAAGACAGTTCTGGGCAGCATTTCCATCGTAAATAAACTAGAGACCCTTTGCTCCCCCTAGAGTACTTAATGTGGCCACAGACAGGTAGCTTTAAAAATGGCTTTGCATCTTCCAAATTGCAGAAAAGAAATGCCCTGCTGGGATCAGTTACTTTGAAACATATGGCTTTCCCCTTCACAAGACTTCCTGAGTTTGAAAATGGTAGATGTGGCCTCATTATGTAACCACATAATAGATATGAATTGCTTCAAAGGAGCTGTTCTGTTCCAGCAAGTACATAACATGTTTAGAACAACAATTTATCATATTATTATATTAAGGCCCAGAATGGCTCTTTAAAAAACCAAACAGATCTGCCATTCCATCAAATATAGATTTCATTTTTTCCCCCAGTATCTAATTATTAAGGAGCCTGTACTTTTCCCCCACCTGTAATACATATTTTATAAACCTCCAGAAAACACTGGGCTAGATCTTGAGCTGGTATAAATCAATGCCATTCTATTGACTTGGGTGAAGCTATTTACACTGTTCTAAATAAGAAATAGACCCAGTGAAGTCAATGGGCTTGAGTCTACTTTGACTTATAGTGGTGAAATTAATGTCAATAAGGGTGACATTTGTCAAGCTGAGCCTAATTCATGTTTGCCAGCTCTTACTGCAAATCCTGTAATTTTTGGTATATTACTTAACGTCCCAGCTTCCAGAATCAGGAGATTCCATGAGAATCTCAGCTTTCTTTCTTTCTTTCTTTCTTTCTCATGCAGTTGTGGAGAAAAACCTAAAGAAATGAAGCAAGAGCAACTGAAAGGCTCAGAAACTAGAAGGCAAAGAAAACCCGCTCCCAAATTTATTATTTTAAAACAATCTCATGACCTGACTTGTGATTTTTGAATGCTGGAGGATGGCAATATTGTTAATGCATCATTGTCCTCAGGCTAGGTGTAGGGCAGCTAGGTATAGGGCAGCCTTCAGGCCCAGGAGCATTCTCCTTCAATAGAGGCCTGAATACCACTGAGGCAGGGGGGAGAGGGAGAGGGATTGACAACAAGACAGAGATGAATTGTAGTGAAAGGAAGCATGGCCGAGGCAGACATCTGCCTCGACACTTCTGCACGCCTCTATTGAAGCAAGTTAGAATAGCCCTCACTAGTCTGGGCAAGGGCCAGACTTAGGGGCAGGTGACCCAGTCTACCACCTGAGGTGCCAGACTTGGGGAGACGCCAGGCTCAGGTGCTGTTTTTGTGGTTAGCGACAGAAGGGGAAATAGAATGTTTAAAGTAAAATTATGTGGGTATTCCACGTGTGGATTCATTTTTCACTAACCTCCTAGACTGTTCTGGACCTTTGTAGAATCTCGTGGAACCTTCCACAGGTCATGCGTGAGCACCTACAGTGAGTAGTTCATAAAAAGGCTATAGACCATTACCTCAGCAAAACAATCCAAAACAAATTGATTGACTTTATAGCAAGGAAGGTGCTTGATCACACAGTGATGTAGCTTGGCAAAGTGAAATACTAGGCCATAATAATGGACTGCACTTCTAACATTATTCACAGTCGAAAGATGTCGTTTATAGTAAGATTTGTTTATGGCGAGGATGGCTGTATTCAAGTAAAGGAACATTTTATCTGTTTCCAGTTTGTGGATGACTCTCTGGAAAAGGCCTATCAGTACTGTTTATGAATGTTTTGAATAAGAATAAAATAAAGGCTTTGGCATCTTCGTGCCAAGGCTTCAACAACAGCACAAAGATGAAAGGAAGAAACAGTGGTGTCCAGGCAAGGATCCTTGTGATGAATCCAAGAGCTTTGTTCATGCACTGTAGCTGCCATTCCCTCAACCTGGTTGCATCAGATGTACCATCATCTTCTTTAGATTCAGTATCTCGCTTCGGAGTACTGCAAAGGATAAATGACCTATTTTCTGCATCAACTATCAAGTGGAAGATCCTCATGGATTTATGTTACAAATCTGACCATGAAGCCATTAAGTGACACTCCCTGGGAGACCTTCATTGACAGTGTAAGGCCAGTGAGGTATCAAGTGACTGAGGTTTACGACGCCCTGATGGAACTGGTGCAGTTGAATAAAGCCAAGGCAGGAATTTGACATGAAGTGCAAAGCCTGCAAACTAGATCACCAACTTCACATTTCTGGTATCAGTTGTGGTTTGGCATGATATCCTGTTCTAAGGAAATGCTGTAAGCAAAGCATTACAAACTCAGTCGACGGATATCACAGTCACTACTTTGATGAAAAGCTTCCTTGATTTCATTGTGGCCTACAGAGACAACAAATTTGAAGATGCCATCACTGCTGTCAAAGAAATGGCTGAAAACTTAGGCGTTGAGTCTGTCAGCAAAGAAACTCATATTCATTTGAAGAAAATACAGTTTGGTTCCAAGGGCAGAGATGAGGTGATGGGAAGCTCGGAAGAAAAATTCAAAAGGAAGGTTTTTTGCTCATTCATTGACATTACTCGAGTGTCCATTGAAGAAAGGTTTGGACAAGTGAAGCACCACAAAAAGACCTGAGAGGTTTTATATGACCTTAGTAAGCTGACAGTGGACAGGAAAACACTCTTAAACCATTGTACAACCTTCACCAGATGTCAGATACATTGGGAATGTTCATATGTCTATGATAAAGCCCTGTATGTCGAATTGAACATCTGTCACATTCTGCCACATGGGAAGCACTCTCCACTCCAAGTTCTCCAGTTCACTCATGATTCAGAGCTGCAGGACACTTTTCATAATACGTGGATAGCTTTGAGGATTCTGCTCATGCTGCCAGTCACAGTCATGAGTTGTGAGTGGAGCTTTCTGAAGCTCAGGCTTATTAAAACATATCTTTATGAAGGAACTCAAATGTGAAATAGCAGAATTACTAACTGTGATCTGTAACCTATCATTTGAATCGGCTTATGGAGCAGGTGCCTGGAGGATAGCTAATGTGACGCCAATTTTTAAAAAGGGCTCCAGAAGTGATCCCAGCAATCACAGGCCTGTAAGCCTGACTTCAGTACCGGGCAAACTGGCTGAAATTATAATAAAGAACAATACTGTCAGACATATAGATGAACATAATTTGTTGGGGAATAGTCCACATGGGTTTAGTAAAGGGAAATCATGCCTCACCAATCTACTAGAATTCTTTGAGGGGGTCAAACAAGCATGCGGACCCAGGGGATCCAATGGATATAGTGTACTCAGATTTTCAGAAAGCCTTTGACAAGGTTCCTCACCAAATGCTCTTACGCAAAGTAAGCTGCCATGGGATAAGAGGGAAGGTGCTCTCATGGATTGGTAACTGGTTAAAAGGTAGGAAAGAAAGTGTAAGTATAAATGGCCAGTTTTCAGAGTGGAGAGAGGTAAATATTGGTGTCCCCTAGGGTCTATTCTGGGACCGTTCCTAGTCACCATATTCATAAATGATCTGAAAAAAGGGGTAAAGAGTGAGGTGGCAAAATTTGCAGATGATACAAAATTACTAAAGATAGTTAAGACTTAGGAAAACTGTGAAGAGCTACAAAAGGATCTCTCAAAACTCATTGACTGGGCAACAAAATGGCAGATGAAATTTAATGTTGATAAATGCAAAGTAATGCATATTGGAAAACATAATCCCAACTATACATATTGTGACAAAGCTCTGTCCTTATCTTCATGGATCCTGCGTTTCCTGGCGGATTTTTACTAGCCTCAGCGGCTCACTGTGACCCTCCACGGAGCCCTTCTCTCTCTGGAGACAAGGTCACAGCCTATTGAGCCATTTTCATCACAAACCAGTGAGGAGAAGCTATCCTTCCTGGCATAGTCTCTATTGTCTCCCAATCTCAGAGACTAATTAGGGGAGGCAGAAAGGGGGGAGCCCAGGCCCACCCTCTACTCTGGGCTCCAGCCCAGGGACCCTAATAGTATCAGCTAAGATGGCTGACCTTTTATCCACAAAACACAATACAATTCCCTGGGCTACTTCCCCATAGCAGTCCCCGCTTCTTCAAACTCCACTTCACCCTTACCTCAGGGCCTCCTTCCTTCTGTACGATATGTTGTCCAACACTCAGTCTCACCAACAGCATAACTTCCTTCCACAGCTCCTGACACCCACAGCCCACCTGACTAACTGGGAGGTTTTTTATCTGGATTCAGCCAGTCCCTGATTGGCTTCAGGTGTCCCAATTAGGCTAGCTGTTTCTACTCCTTTCTAGAAGGTTCTTAATTGGCCCCAGGTGTCTTGATTGGCCTGGAGTAGCCTTTGTTTGGCTATCCAGGGAACAGGGACCTGCACACCCTGAGACTAATGTACCTGCCTTTCAGCACTCTCCTATATCCTTCTGGTCTGACTCCGTCACAATATGAAATGATGGTGTCAAAATTAGCTGTTACCCCTCAAGAAAGAGATCTTGGAGTCTTTGTGGATAGTTCTCTGAAAACATCCACTCAATGTGCAGTAGTAGTCAAAATAGTGAACAGAATGCTGGGCATAATTAAGAAAGTGATAGATAATAGGATAGAAAATATCATCTTGCCTCTGTATAAATCCATGGTACAACCACATCTTGAATACTGAGTGCAGATGTGGTCACCCCATCTCAAAAAAGGTATATTGAAATAGGAAAAGGTTCAGAAAATGGCAACAAAAATTATTAGGGGTATGGAACAGCTTCCCTATGAAGAGAGATTAATAAGACTGAGACTTTTCAGCTTGGAAAAGAGATGGCTAATGAGGAGATATGACTGAGGTCTATAAAATAATGACTAGTGGAGAGAAAGTTGATAAGGAAGTGTTGTTTACTACTTCTTATAACACAGACTAGGGGTCACCAAATTAAATTAATAGGCAACAGGTTTAAAACAAATAAAAGGAAGTATTTCTTCACACCAGGGTGGATAAAAATCAATGATTTTATATATATATATATATATATATATAATTTATTTAAATCAGATTTTTTTGATAAAATGATTTTTGAGGAAAAAAACCTATCCAAAGGTAGTTTTAATTGATATACACTATAGCTCAAAGATATCTCATCATGGAATAGGGATTATAAATTCTAATTCTATAGAATGAGACAATATATTCATGTAATGTTTAAGAAAAGTTTTGTAAATGAGTTCCAATAGTTGATGGATTAGGGACCCAATTTTATGGGGTTCCAGGGTCTTCTGTATAGATTACATAGGTTAATCTTTCTATCTACCCAATGGGACTCAGTGTTCAGTCCAGAACAGTCATAGGCAAACTATGGCCCGGGGGCCACATCTGGTCCACAGGACCATCCTGTCCAGCCCCTGAGCTCCCAGCTGCGGAGGATCCCCCAGCTCCTCGCTCTCTGTCCCCACTCCCCGGAGCCATACCACCATGAGGGCAGCACTCTGGGGAGCAGGGCTGCACGCTCCTGCAGGGCAGCGCATCTAGCTCCATCCAGGCTGCCTCTCTTAGCAGCATGGTAAGGTGGTGGGGAGCAGAGGGGTTGGATAAGGTTCTAAAGCGGGTGGTCAAGGGACAAGGAGCGGGGGGGGGGGGTTGGATGGGTGGGGGATTTTGAGTGGAGCAGTAGGGGGGGCAGAAAGCAGGAGGGGATTGTATAGGGGGTAGGGCCAGGCTGTTTGGAGAGGCACAGCCATCCCTACCCTCTTCTCTTGTACATTACAGCTATAGCTAATGCCAGGTCTGTGTTGTGGGCACAAGCGTACTGCAATACAAAGTGGCAATGATGTCATTTTTCTCACCATGCGCAGCTGTTACGTGTTCTGATAGGCTGTTTATAATGCTAAGTTTATTAGTTTTTGGAGGCTGTCAACTGAGGCTAACTGTTTTTGTTTAGTTTCAGATCTAAGACTCTGGCAAGTGCTGCTGCATCATTTCGCTAATAGTGTGTGTATGTTAAGTATTTGAGTGTATATGTTTAAGTGTGAATATCTCTCTGTAAGTTGTTGAAATTTCTCACATTGATATTAAATCACTTAAAAAATGTATAGGGTGTACCTTCTAAAAATGAAACCTACATCTATCTCTGAAATGTGGAGAAAATGTTGTAAGGTTTTAACAACCAACAAGAATGCACTTTTATGTAGAAATCCATGATTAAATCGAGTCTTCCTGATTAGTGATTTAAATCTTTATTTAAATCAAATCCTCTCTGGCTGCCACTATCCCAAATCCATGCTGATAAACATCTTTCATACTATTCCATCTTGTATCCTACACGATATACAATATCAATCCATCTGCCCTCTTTTGCACTAAGAGTGAATCCGGGCTCCATCCAACAGAGAGTGATCGTTCACTGCGAGCAGTCAGTTAGTTTGTAATTGATCTTCATCCTACTACATCTTCCTGCCAATTCCCAGGCACTCCTCTGAAGGGAGGGGCGGCAAGACCTGGAAAATATAGCTAAAACATGTTGGTTTTCAAAGCTGCTAGGCAAGAGGAGTTCCATGGTAACTCCAAGCGTAATCAAGGCCAAACCACTTGAAGTAGCTGCCTTCCTTGCAAGGCGAAGAACAAAGTATCTCTGTAGCTTGGCCAGAGCAGTGAGTTCCAGGCAAATGTAAATAACCTGAGGGGCCTTTGGCTCTTTGCATTCTGTTCTGCATGCAGCTGGTAATGTTTTAGACTTTGTCCAAACGACACAGAGGGCGATCCCAGCCAAGAGTAGGGCTTCCCAGAACTGAACAAGAAACACTTCAGGTACAGAAATGAGTCTCAGGGGAAATCTGGGAAATCTTAAGCCCTTTGCATTTCTTTTTCCAAGTCAGTGTTCAGCTTTTACACTAAAAAATGTCTGGAATTCCAGGTAGGCTGTGTATATTTGGAAGCCATATTTAGCACCAGTACTACTATCACCTAGATCAGGGATGGGCAAACTATGGCCTGTGGGTCACATCCAGCCCATGGGGCCGTCCTGCCTGGCCCGAGTCCTGGCCAGGGAAGTTACCCCCGGCCCCTCCTCCACTGTCCCCCCTCACCTGCAGCCATGCCGCCGCACCACCAGTGCTGTGGCCCAGTGCTCCTGGGCAGCGCTGCAGAGGCGTGGCTGGCTCCAGAGGGGCCTGAGCTCCTGCCACTCTGAGCGGTGTGGTAAGGGGACGGGGCTGCAAGCTCCTTGGAGCAGTGTGTCTAGCTCTGGCAGGACACGCTGCTGCCAGACATGCTGCTCTGAGTGGCGTGGTAAAGGGCCCGGGATGGGATGGGGGTTGAAGGGGCAGGGAGTCCCAGGGGCAGTCACGGGACAAGGAACAGGGGGTGGTTGGCTGGGGCACAGTTTTGGATGGGCGATCAGGGAACAGGGGGGTTGGATGTGGGGTGGGGCAGTCAGGGGATAGGGAGCAGAGCGGATTAGGTAAGAGGTGGGCCAGGGAGGCAATTAGGATGGAGGGTCTCAGGAGGGGGTGATCAAGGGACAAGGAGCAGGGGGGGCTTAGATAGGAGGGGTTCTGGGGGGTGGTTAAGGGTGGGGAGGTCTCTAGAGGGGGCAGTCAGGGGACAAGGAGCAGAGGGGGTTGGATAGGTCAGATGGGGGTGGGACCAGGCTGTTTGGGGAGGCATAGCCTTCCCTATCTGGCCCTCCATACAGTTTTACAATCCCAATGTGGCCCTCAGGAGGAAAACTTTGCCCACCCCTGGCCTAGATTCTAGATACACATAGGCACATAAGTAATGTTATCCCCAAATGAATACACGGGGCCAGATTCTCAGCTAGCATAAAACAGTGTTGCTTCATTGACTTCAGTGGAGCTATGACAATTTATACCATCTGAGGATGTGGCTTGTGGAGTTCAACAGAAATGCTAGTGCTTGTTGTGTATGTGTTTGCAGGATCAGGGCTATGTGGTTCTAAGGTCAAATCATATCCACCTGAGCTGTCAGGTGAGGAAAGCAAGAAGGATTTGAAGCTTAACCATCACTGTAGCACTGGAGTCTGGTTTCACTGGAAAGGAGAAGAGATTAGATACAAAAGGCTTCAAAATCTGTTCAAAAAAATCAAACTGATATTTACTCTCTTTCTGAAGGTGAGATTTAATTGTAACTTAGATTCTTCATTTTTTAACTATACAGATATCTGCCCAGCTTCCAGGTAATTAATGTACAAAATACCACAAAGAAAAACCACTCTCCACCCACGTTGTAAGCTGCCCTGATTTCTTTAGCTTAGTTTTGAAATGTAATGCATGGTGAATAATTCCTTACTATGACCTCATGACAAGAATCTCCCTTCTTGTAGTGTACAGAGCTGGAATGCAAAAGTGTCACAATACAAAATTCTTATTGGAATGCCCTTGGTTTTCCACACAGCTGTCCAATGTGACAAATGGCCACACTTGTTATGCCTTTGTATTGCAGCTGCACATTACGGAAAGTCAGCGGGCTAGGCAAAGGACTAGAAAGTCAGAGAACAGGTATTGCAAGTAACCAGAACTAGGCTCATAACAGAAATTGTGCTGTAGAAAGAAAGAAAGAAAGAAAGAAAGAAAGAAAGAAAGAAAGAAAGAAAGAAAGAAAGAAAGAAAGAAAGAAGTATGTGAGCTCATTTTTCCAGATTTGGGGTTTGATCCAATTCCCACTATTGACTTTAATGGGAGTTGCATCAGGCCCTTTACCTGCAATATTTAATCTCCTTCAGCTCAAATTACACTGCCCCCGTATGTGTCAGACCTTCAGTGGCTATATAAACTTTTCAGACATTTACAGTTATTTAACAATGGCAGATGCCAAAGAACCAATCTGCCACTAATTACACAACATAAAACATCAGGTTTACATTTACCATGTAAATCAGGCTGTTGTCTAGTCACCAGGCTGCAAAGTGTTTGGATTGAACTCATGTGGGATGATTCTGATGAGCAAAGCCAATCTACACTCGCTGAGTGTCTGGCTCAGAATTGATAAATGAGGACTGGTCTACACTGGGAGTGGGATCAACCGAAGATACACAGCTTCAGCTACGTGAATAACGTAGCTGAAGTCGGCATATCTTCGGCTGACTTACCTGCCGTCCTCATGGCAGCAGTGGGCGGCGCTGCACTCCCCTGTCGACTCCAGTTTGCGCCTCTCGGCGAGCTGGAGTTCTGGAGCCCCCATTGGCGATCGATTTATCACGTCTTAACGAGACATGATAAATCGATCGCCAAAAGATCAATCGCTACCCGCCGATCCGGCGGGAAGTGAAGACCTACCCTGGGTCTTACATACAGGAACGGGGGTGGGAGCGGCAGAGATCCACAGTGGGAGGAGGCAGGAGGCTTGGCACTGGGATTGGAGTAGCCTCAGAGAGGAGAAGATGAGGAGAGCATAAACGGTGAAGGCAGCCATTGCATGGCATACAAGCAAAAGTGCTGGCATCAGGGGTGCTGGAACAATTTTTATAGTGGGGGTGCGGAGAGTCATTAAACTAAACTGTAAACCCTGATTATAATGGAAACTACTTCAAGCCAGGGGGTACGGCAGCACCCCCCGTTCCAGCACCTCTGGCTGGCATCCTTTACCACAGTGTAAGCACTCAATGTATGTCACACTCCCTGCTTCAAAAAAATATACACTCCCTACCCACAGCATGTGGCTCATCAGAGCCATCCTGATCACACATCATAACATAAATTGATTGTGAACTTTTCTTCCAGACAGCTCTTAACCCCATACTAATATTACCATTGTTTTCATGGGCCCAAATTCTGGTTCCCTTACTCATATGGAATAGCCCTTTTCTCCACCAATAGTCTCTTTAAAAGTCAGTGGGGTGTAAGTTATTACTCAAGCTATCAGAATCCAGCACTTTTTAACTCCAGAAAAAGAAAAGCCAAGCAAGACAAGAAAGCATAAAAAGCTGACAAAGCAAGATAAATCGGCCACATAAATAAAATATATGATGGTGCAGGAGGCGGTGCCGTAAAGATATTTTTATTGTCACTTGTCTGGAAAGACCAGCATAATTCACTATCTCATCACGGCTCTGTCAGTCATCAGTAATGAAGTCACCCATGCTCATGCTGATAAAAACTTTATAGCAGCCTGCACCATCCCAGCTGACCTATGAGATGGACAAGGAAATAAAAGAGTTGAAGATTGTTAATAAAGGTGAGGTTCCCAGCTCCATATCTTGAATAACTGGCATAATTATTGTTTAATATTAATAATTTCTTATCTCACATACTATCTCACATGCTTCAGTCCCTGCCCTGTCTGCATTAGAGTGACAAGGTGGGTGAGGTAATATCTTTTATTGGATCAACTTCTGTTGGTGAAAGGGACAAACTTTGGAGCTATACAGAGCTCGTCTTCATGTCTTGTTCTGTCTTAGGTTCTTCAACAAAGCTGGTCGCTATAGTACAGGGTTTCTCAAACGAGGGGTTGCAACCCCCCTGGGGGTTGCCAAGTGCTCCTGGGGGGGTTGCGAGCTCCCGGCGCCACTTAAAAGCTGCCGAATGAATTAATTCCACATTCGGCAGCTTTTCGGTGGACATGCCGAGCTATTTCGGGAGTGCTCAGCATGTCTACCGAAAAATAGCCACCGAATGCGGAAGTAATTCATTCAGCAGCTTTTCGGCGGACATACAAGGATCCGCTGTGGCAGCCGCCGAATGAAAAAGAGGTTGCGGTTCTCAGAAGTTTGAGAACCGCTGCTATAGTATCTCAAGGATCTTGAAGTGAAATCCCAGCCCCATAGAAATAAACAGGAGTTTTGTCATTGATTCAGCGAAGCCAGGGTTTCATCCTTATAGTCCAGAAGGGTATGCCTGCACGCGCAGTGTGGACACAGGCTTGGACACATGTTTAAGCCCAAAAGCCCTATCATCCACACACAAACCCAGACACAGGTTAAACAGTTTAGTGAACGGAGTTCGGTAGTGGGAGGTAGGGTTGCCAACTTTCTAACCCCTGAAAACAGAACACCCCTGCCCCACCCCATTCCCAAGCCCCTGCCTTCTGCCCCACCTCTTACTCTGAGGCCCTGCCCCACCAATTCCCCCACCCGCGTCGTTCACTGTCCACCCCTGCCCCCATTGCTCACTCCTCCATTCCCAGGACTCACCTTCTGCCTGCACAGGTGGGCTGGGAGGAGCAGACATAGAGCCTGCCTGCCCGCCCAATCAGGGCACAGCAGGGCAAAACTGGGGTACAGCAGAGCAAGGGGCCAGTCCCTGGAGCAAGGGGTCAGAGTGGGGTGGTCGGTCCCCGGAGCAAAGGGCTGAGGTGGGGAAATCGGGGCACAGCAGGGGCGGGGGGAGGGCTTGGGACCCTGGAGTGAGGGGCTGGGGGGGGGAATCAGGGAATAGCCAGGGCGGGAAGGGGGTGTTGGGCCCTGGAGTGAAGGGCTGGCATGGGGAAATTGGGGCACAGTGGGGTGGGAGGTCCATCCCTGGAAAGATGGCCCAGGAAAGTTGGAGCACAGTGGGGTGGAGGTCTGTCCCTGGAGCAGGGGCTGGGGTGTGGGAATCGGGGCACAGCCAGGCAGACGGCGGGGAGTGCAGACAAGTTACACACACACCCCAGACGGTGCCAGTGCCTGCTTTGGAGCTAGGTCCGGGAGCCAGCAGTTCTCTCTGTGAGGCTGGGGGAGGGAGGGAGGGAAGAGCAGCAGCTCCTAAGCAGTAACCAAACTTTTAGGGTCCGGTCAGCTGCGCTGACCTGACGCTGCCAGTTTTGCTTTTCAACCGGACTTGTGTGTGACTGTATGTGCTAGAGCAGGCATGACAGTACGGAATAGTGCATGTCTACCACCCAGGTAGTGTGCAACAGAAAAGCAGGTGTATAGAGGGTGTACACACACACCACTGCAGGGATCTGAAATGAATGTATTTGTAACTGTGCCTTTGAACACCTTTGGTCAGAGTGACAGCACTGACAAACCCAAACCCTCAGCAATATCCAGCCCAAGTTTACTCCCATCCGCTAATTCTTTTACTTTATATTATGTTCTGGTTGCTCTGTGGCCCCAGCCTGCACTTGGGCGGAGGGAAGACAGAAGGTCTGGAGACCTAACCCTAGTGATCATGTCACTTTGTTACCCTTCCTTTTCTTGGTGACGCTGGGGAACACTTCTTATTGTTGCACAGTGTCAATTCAATATTGTCTCGTGACACTTCGGCTGCATTACTACATGTGGGGCTGTGCACTTTAAACCATAAATCACACCCCATTTAAGTAACAAGGGGATAAAGTACCGCAATGCAATCTCTCAGTCACCAGTGACGTCAAATCCGCTACAACTCTGCTTGAGTATTTAAACATAAGAGACTGGGTCCTCAGCTAGTATTAATAGGCCTAGAACTACTGAAGTCATTACGGCACATCAAGGACCATTGTGAAATCTGCCAAGTAGTCCTGATATACAGACAGTTGAGTGGAATTTTTCAGCCGAAAGCTTTTTTTCTGTACTAATGCAGATTCGGGTGGACCAAAGCCCCCTCCTGAACCCCAAAACCTTCATCCCTGGCCTGACCCCAGTACCCACATCCCTGGCTGGCGCCCTCACCTCCTAACCCCCTGCCCTAGACAGAGCCTTCACCCTTCCAACCCAACTGCCTGCCCTAGCCCTGAGCCCCCTCCAGCACCCTAAACTCCTCATCCCTGACACCACCCTAGAGCCTGCACCCCACCTAGAGCACTCACTCGCTGCCTGTATCCCAGCCCGCTGCTCCAGCCCAGAGTCCTCTCCCACAGTCTGAACTCCGCGCCCCAACCCCCACTCCCTGTCCCAGCCAAGTGAAAGTGAGTGAAGGGAGCGGGGAGAGTGAACAATGGAGGGAGAGGGGATGGAGCAAGTGGGGATGGGGCCTCGGAGAAGGGGTGGGGCAGGGGTGAGGCTTCGGTGATGAGGCAGGGCCGCGGTTTTCGGTTTTGTGTAATTAGAAAGTTGGCAACCCTACTTGTCCCCACTATAGTGGCACTGAGGCCACTTGGAGATTAATGAGTCTGCTACAGTCTTAGCTAAAAGCCATGTAGTAGAAGCGCATGCATTGAGGTCCTAGGTTCAATACTGCTAGTGACCAGGAGCTGGCAGCATTACAAGTGGGAGCTCATCCAGGGTAGTGACTGAAGTCTCTGAAGCTCAGGACACACTTCCTCAGCTAAGAGGAAGTATGTAACCCACACACCCCCTGGGTGTAGCGTTCTGTCCCCCTCTTATGGCACCAAGACCACTCATCAGAGATTAATGAATCTGCTACAGCCTTAGCTAAGAGCCATGTGACTTTTAGCTCATACTGTGGGGGCTCATCCATTTAGCTCCAGAGGTCCCAGGTTCGATCCCGCCTGACGACGACGGGGCTCTGTTGGTGTTACACACCCACCCAGCTTCCAGCTATACAAATCAAAGGAATGGACAGTTCAATACTCAATACCGTCTGGTGCTCAGACACTCTTGATACTCTATATGTAGCTAAATGCCAACCCTGCAGGGAATACTGCTTACAACTACAAGTATGTCCATTCATTTCAGTCCATTCATTTCTACTCTTAGTAGCAAGTGCTATGAAATTGATCCAAAGAGCATTGAGGTGAATTGAAATACCCCCAGTGACTTCAATGGATGAGGCCCATGTGATGCTGGCAGACCAGGTGGCAGCTCGTGCTTATGCTCCAGGCCTCAACTGAACGCTTATCGCTACCTAGCTGAGAATCAGCTTGGCTCATCTGTGTGTTAGCATTGTTCACATAGTCATTAAGTTTACAAGAATGTGTTTAGGGTTCAGACTTTATGAAATGCTTATAGAATTCTGCATGTATTAATCTCATGTATAACATCTGTATGCCATGGTGGAAGGTGAAATTGGATGTTTGCATTCTAAACCTCTGTCACTGTGTAACTCGTCAAACAGGAAAGAAGCATTAACTGACTTCCTACAGAAGGTGTTAAATCCTGCCCACAAGAAGGCCTACTGAAATCAAATGAGCCGCTATGAAACAACAAAGATTTTGTTAATTGCATTCCTCTCCCCTCTTCACCCCCATGAAGAGGAGATGTGCACATGGACTCATCCTATCAATCTGAACTCTGGGAGGGAGTGAATAAAAATCCTTCAGAAGAAGAAGCTGGATCTCTGTTCTGCTTGGACTTTGGAAGGGCAAGATTTCTAAGCATAAGCAAGGGATCCCCAGTATCTTAGCCTGCGTTAGCCCAAAAGGATATAAAGAACTCACACGTTACAGCAGCTTCTATTACCTTTTGAAACCTAAGATTGTAACTCATTTGTGCAAGTATGTTTAACTAATTTAACCTTGTAAACAACTCTCATTTCTTTTTCTTAGTTAATAAATCTTTAGTTAGTTTATTATAGGATTGGCTACAAGCATTGTCTTTGGCATGAGATCTAAAATGCAGCTGAACTGGGGACTGGGAGTAATCTGAATATTGTGATTTTTGGTGTAAAGGACCATTTATCACAAAGACAAGTTGCCTAGGTACAAGCCTGATCGGAGTACCAAGGAGACTGTTGGTGACTCCATGGTTTGGCTATTGTAGTGCCTGAGAAGCTTAGATTTGATACTTGGTTGGTGAAATCTAAGTATAGCATTCAGAACCAGTTTGGGATTTGTGCTCTGCCTCTTATTTTTAAGTGAATCAGGTAATAGTACCGTCAATATTTTTCCAGTGTCATCAGTTAAAATGCTCACTAAAACTGGGCAGAGGGGTTAAAGTTTAGGGTTCTACAGTGCTGGAATTTATGGCCCCTCACAAATTAGATCACTTGTGTAATTTAGATGAAGAAGTGGGGCCTGGATGAGCATTCCTGTCGAATTATACATTAAAATGCACTGTGCTTTTCTGGATGCACTGTGGGAGCTTGGCCGTGCATCTGGAAATAGCTCTGGCACATGCCAGGGGAGCACATGGAACAAAGAAGAGCGGGTTGGATATGTGGGGTGGGGCTGAGAATGGATTAAAGCGTGGGATCTGGCTCAGACAAGTAAGTGAGAGAAAGTTACCAACACAAAGCAAAGCAGCATTTATCAGACACAGTGGGTCCAACGGCGACCTCATTACTGTAAATCAGCGCCTCCCATGAGTTGTTCCAGATTTACACTGGCATGGGATCACAGTCTGGCCAGGTGTGCACTGCTCACCTCTGCCCCTCTCCTGAGCACAAATCCTTCCTGAGGAACACAAAGCCCCCCACCTAAAATCTCACTCATCTCACCAGCATTTGAGGCCATTTTTCTCCTCAGGATGGAATGCTCTGGAACATTCTCCAATATAACACCTTCAGGGGCCAGTTCCGGTTCTGTTTCTGCTGAAATCAGTGGCAAAAGCCCATTTACTTCAATGGGAACAGGCTCCGGTCCTTAGCGCTGACACGATATTTTCAGTGCAGTGGGCCTGCAAAGACACCCTGCTCCCAGCTGCTCTTGTTTGCACAATACACCACATGTCTCCTTGCATTTTAAGCTCCCTCTTGCACTCCCAGGGCAGTGAGGAGAGTGCAGAACCCCTGCTGCGATTCTTTGAGACTCCTCCTCCCAAGCTCCCCACACACAGAGCGTCAGCTGACAGCGGTTGGTGACCTACCCCCTCCAGGGTTCCTTGTTTAGAGATGAAGGGTGAATTTCTCTCTCACGGTCACACTACCTGCCCTCCTGATGTACCAGGATTGTGGGGGAGGGGAACAAGCCTGGGGCGGAGGCTGGCAGCTGTGGGGGGGCCTCTGGGCTCCAGTGTGGGGCACAAAACGGGTGTCACTTCGACAGAAGGGACAGGGCTGGGAGCTAGCTTCTCCCAGCCAGCAGTTCGCGCACTGCCCATAATGGGTGGTGATAATAGGCTGTGTTATCAAACTTATTGACCATCTCAGATCATCATAAAACGTGGTTTATGGAGATTAATTTCTTGTCTAGGGCACTAAAACTGAAATGGCCCCATAAAGTTTAAATAGAAGTTAATGGCATTTAAAGTTAGAAGTGGAACATATCACCTGAGTCGTGCGTTGCTTTCCAGCTTCAGCCCTTCAAGTGCCCCAATGACTCCTCGTTGTTTAAACAAGACAATGAGGGGATTAGACGTGTCCTGGGGAGCATGCAGGGAGATGCCCAATTAACTCTGTGCCCCGGACAAGAGTTTTTATTAAAAAAGAGCACACTGACATTAGTAGCAAGTGGCACTTTGTGTGACTGGCAGGAATTTGATAATGGGATTTAACAAGGGCAGTTTGATCGCTCTGGGGAGTGGAGTTCTCTCTAAATGGAGCACATTCAATAACAGTGCAAGCTTCCCTGGTCACCCACGCTGCTGTGTGGCCTTTCTAGCTATCTTAGGTACTTCTATGCCCACTATCACCATAGTATGAATGCCTCACAATCTGTCATGTATTTACCCTCACCACACCCGCGTGAGGTAGGGCAGTGCTGTTATCCCCATTTTACGGAGTGGGAACTGAAGGACAGAGAGGTTAAATGATTCGCCCAAGGTCATACAGGGAATCTGTGGGAAAGCAGGGGATTAAATATGGATCTCCTAAATCCAAGGCTAGCGGCCTTGCCTCTGGATCTTCCCACTGCCCACCAGAGTGTAACTGGGTGGTTTAATATTATTTTTAATTATTTGTATTACAGCAGGCAATTCTGGTACCTAAATCCCACCTTAGGTCCCTAATCAGGTTCCTAATGTTTAGTGCCTATCATCAGACACTCAGCTGAGTCTAGAGCCTCATTTTACTATGTGCTGTACAAACACAGGTAAAGCCATAGTCCCTGATCCAAACCATTTATAATCTAATGAATACTAAACAGATTCCTAACAGGGAGGGTAATTAACTATTGGAACAGATTGGAAAGGGATGTGATAAACCCATCAGCACTTGAATGCTCTAATTGGAGACTTGCCTTCTCTTCTATAAACACACGGCAATAGGAATATTAATAAAAAAAATCCTTTCTAAGATAAAACACTCCACTGTATATGCTTCTTCCTCTGGGGAAAAGATAAGAGAATGAGCAACATATGATACACGTTAGTCACGTTCCTGGAAGGCGATCAGACTCTACAATGATGAGCGGAGTATAAAATCCTATATAGAATAGAATAGAATAGAATAGAATAGAATAGAAGCCTTTTTAAATAACATACTCTAGTTCAATAACAAGTTATTGGGCTGCATAGAGCTTGTGATGAAAAATAGCAATACAGGACTCTTTCGAGGCCCTGTAATTGGAATGAGTACCTGCATTATTGTTGGGAGTTCTTACTGTATTAAGGTGTCATCGTAGGCCAAGGACTGTCTGTCATTCCATAGGGACCAAAGCCCTCCAGGAACTAAGAACATGGGGAGATTAGGCAAATTCACTCAGGTTGTAACACCTCCTGAGAGGCATCACCATTTGGACAGACTTGCATATACCTGGTTCAGAATGGATTCTTTAGAGACCAACAGACAAAGAAAGGACTTTTGAATAAATAGACTGCATTTAAGTTGACTCAGGGCCTCCTTTCTGATCCAGCAAACGGACAAGACCTTCTGGCTGAAGGGGGCCCCAGTCCATCCTGAGAAGTGTTGGAAGAGGACTAAACAAGGGGGCTTCTTGTTCTGAGCGAAAGGAGTTATGAATCGGTAGGCATAGGAAACACCCTGGGGGAGAGGGGTTGGAACAACAGTTCACAAGCCAAAGCCCTTGTTGGAGTGATCTCTGGTAAGTGTGTTAGTATCCTGGTTAATATGTTTTTTCTGTAATGCTTTTACCTCAGAATAAATGTGCTTGCTTAGAAAGAGCTGTGAGGTAGTTTAACTGTGGCCTCTGAAGAGAGGGTGAAGCAGGCCTGCTGAGGCAGTTTGCATTGCTGGAGAATTCACAGTGTCGGCAGTGGGCCGGGCAAGCCTAGAAAGACCCTGGTGCGGAGGGATAGAGGAGCATGTCTCAGTCCAAGAGAGGTGATGGCTAGAGAGATGGAAGCCTGAGAGTGGATGTCCTTGCTGGAAGGGACATAGAGATGCAGTCATGCTGAACTGTGACAAGACTCATTTAACACAGCAGTGAAAAATAATGCCCTGTGCTGGCAGGAAGTAGGTGAGATTCTACAGCCTGTGTTATGCATGAGGTCAGACTGGATGGTCACAGTGGTTCCTTCTATGGAGGATAGCTGGGGAAGGGGGTATGGCGCTGCTAGTGACATTTTTCAGCATCGATAGCATGAAAGGCTAAGAAACCAGTCCCCAGTTCCCCTCTTCCCGGGCAAACCTTCACCTATTTTTAGAACCAAACTCAAGCTCAACTTCAAAGTTCTCAAATGCCCAGATACGGTATTGCCACCACCATCACTCTTCTTTCTGACATGCCTGCATGCTTCCTGCTGGGAATGGAAACAAGAAGCTATCATAGCATCACAGACATGTAGGGCTGGAAGGGACCTCAAGAGGTCATCTAGCCCAGCCACCACCCTAAAGTAGGACAAAGTAAACCTAGCCCAGCGGTTCTCAAACTGTGGGTCAGGATGGGGGTTGCCACGGCTGGCTTAGCCTGCTGAGGCCAGGGTGGCAGGGCTCAGTTTGCAGATCCCCTGCCTGGGGCTGAAGCCCTTGAGTGTCAGCTTTGGCCGTACTGCCCAGAGCAGTGGGGCTTGGGTTTTGACTGCCCCAATAAGTTGACCTCAAGGCATCTCCTTCTCAATTGGAAGCTGAAATGCTGGAAATGTTATCAGAGAGCCTGATTCTGTAGGCACAAGCAGTCCAGCGAAGCAGCCATATTTTGAATATTAATTATTGCAATTTAATAATTGTGTTGTGGGAGCTCCCAATAAGTATGGATCAAGCCCCCATTGGGCTAGGCATTGGATAAAAAAATAGGAAAACGCTGGCCCTGCCCCCAAAGAGCAAAACTCTGAGGTCTGTCCATTCTGTGATTTACTTATTATGCCAGGGTTACCATGGCATGAAAGAGGCGTCACATGCAAAATCAGTTTAAAACTAAGGTGAAGCTGCCCTCTACTGTCCTCCCTAGGAAGCTGAGTTGTTTTCATTAGTTGCTTCAACATCTGCGGGTCAGAAAACAGGCCTGCGCTTGTTCCCCCTTGTGTAAGTCTGTAACACCACTACTGTGTAATGAAAAGAGAAGCATGAAAAAGGAGCTCTTACTGTCTGACATGACATGAGTGCACTGGAAAAGCCCTCTCTCCTGGCACAAAGGCAGCGCGTATGTGGGTGTGTGGTGCCATTCACACAGAGACGTCTCTGCTCTCAAATCAAAAAATAGGCCAGTCAGAAAGCCAAGTGACTTTCTACTGAGCCCTGAGGAAACCTTAGTGCTCAAGCAACCTGCAGAGCCAGCTGTCTTTCTGTGCGAGATACAGACGGGCTGAGGGGAGGATGCTGGAAAGCAGAGGGATTGTGAGTGTTGCTAGGTAAAAGACAGCCACCGGGAGTGAGAAACACTTGGACAGACGCAAGCAAGGAATGGAGATGATTTGGGAAATGGGATGACGGGAGTACAATGCAGATAGGGCCAGAGCCAGCGCTGGGCTCAGTGGGTCTTAATGCACAGACCGACATGCAAGGCCCTAGGCATAGGTGCTGGAACTAGAGGTGTGGGGGGAGCTGGAGCAACCCCTGGCTTGAAGTGGATTCCATTATAATCAGGGTTTACAGTTTGGTTCAATGGCTCTCAGCGCCCCAACTATGCAAATTGTTCCAGCTCCCCTGGCCCTAGGTAGGGTAGGGTAGTCTGTATGCAGGGCTGCCCCTTAGGGAGTGGGGCCCGGGACTTAGGCACCAAGTTTCTAATTTGCCAGGGGGTGCTCCCCTGCCGTCCCTGCTCAGGCCCCGTCCCCACTCCACCCCTTCCCCCAAGGCTCCATCTGCACCCTGCTTCTTCCTACCCCCATTCTGTCCCTGCCCCGCCTTCTCCCGCCCCCACCCCATTCTTCTCTGTCCAGTTCTGCCCCCTCCCCCAAGCACACTGCACCCTCACTCCCCATTTGCCCCCTGCCTGCCTGCTGCTCTCCTCCCCATTCACTTCCTCACCCCACTTGTCTGCCTGCCTCCCGCTTCACCTCCCCACCCACCTTCTCACGATTTTATCGAAGTGTGGGCCCCCCCAAAGCATGGGGTCTGGGGTGCTTGCCCCAATTCACCATACCCAAGGGACAGCTTTGCCTGCATGGCATATGAAAGAGCAGGTTGGACATCTTTAGAAGCTCTTGTCATTAGGAGGATGTGGGAGACTTGTGTTTGCTAGGAGGGAAACTGAGGCACAGATTACCCTGGGCAGGTGGGTGCACGAATTGCCCTGGGGGAACAGGGGTTAAAGTCGGGCAGGGGGAGAAGTGAGGAACTCAGCACCCCTCTTGGGCTAAATGCAGAGGGAAAATCCCCCTGCCTGGCTTCGATAAGCAGTGCTTCTACAACACCCGCTCCTCCTACGCTGGGGCAGTGAGAACTCTCCCTTCTGGTTCAATATACTTTATCCATGGCTGGGGAACCAGGCTGGGTTAAGGCCCAGCAGGTAAGAGATGCAACTCAGGAGAGGTGGGATGGAGTGCTGGGACAAAGGGAGAGCCTTAGAGTCACTGGATCCTATGAAGAGCCTCAGTTGGAAGAGCCTTGAGGTGGTCTGGGTAACCCGAAAGGTGCAGGGGTCATGCTACACAGCAGACGTGATGACCACAATAAGCGTGAGAGTGGCCCATCTGGCTACTTGGATTATCAAGAAACAAACCTAGCTCAGCTCCCACCAGCTTGGTCAAGGGGAGGCTTCCTTCTGGATAAGCTGGCTCAGCACCAAGCCAGTCTCCATTTGAGTTGAGAAGAATACCAGCCAGTGTGTGTATGTGAAGTGGAGGAAGGGCGGATCTGCTAATTGGCTAAGGCTGCTATGGCATCTGACCACCAGTTGGCAGGCAGAACAGAATAAAAAACATGTCTTAAATTCCTCTGAATGGGAGATGAGGGAAGAAAATACCACCCAGCAGCCAGGCAACGTCTTGGCAGCCAAAACAGGTGACAGATGCAAGACCAATCCCAAAACAAAATCAAGGCCCTGTGGTGTTTTCCCAGTCCCCAGATGTTTCTGCTGGCAGGACCACTCCCACCGCTTGGCACCTGGCTCCTCTGAGGACGTGAGGCATGTGACCGAGCATGGAGTCCATGGCATCTGTCCCTAGAACGAGCTCAACACTGGCTGCTCCCCAGACACACAAACTCTTGTGAACAGGCCCTAGAGGCTCAATAGAGAAAACCTCTCCCAGGCTCTGTGCCACTTTGCACCAACATTGTTTTCGATGCAAATCTGGGGTTTCATATAAACATGTTTTTTTGCTAATAGATTTTTGTTGTTGCTTTCTTTGGAAAATTTTAACTTTTAATTAAAAAAACCCCATGCCACCTGAAAACAGAGAAATGTTGATTTGGAAATGCTGCCACAGTGCCTCATGGGAGTTGTTGTTCCAGTGCCTCATTTCCTCCATTCTACTCTGTAGGCTGAGTTGCCCGGCACTACATCTCTCATGATGCACCATAGCTGGAGATTCCCATGATGCACCACATTTTCCCTTTTGCCGAGCCACAGCAGTGTGTCATGGTGAGCAGAAAAATAGTCTGGCCCGGGAGCCTGGGCCATAATGAGACTATGGGCACGAGGGAATCCAAACTCCTACTCTCAAGAGGTGGTATGGTAGCATTTTGGAGTCAAAGTTTTGGGATGTTGGATGAAAGTTTCAGTTTTTTCATCAAAAGTCAAAATTTCCCATGGAAATTCCCCACCATTTTCCAGCTACACAGAACCTCTCAGAATTTGGCCCCATTTGGACTTGGGCCTTGGCTAAAGGGGAAAAGAGCAGAGGGATAACACACCAACGGACGCTAAACTTACCTGCTAATGTTTACATAAGCTACATGCTCTTGGCTGCATCACACGTTAAAAATGCCACTGCCGTGGTTGCCAAATGTCTTACAACCTGAGGGAGGAAAAATGTTTGTCCAGATTATATTCGTCTCCCCTGGTGGGAATTTTGATACATTGGTCTCCTGTCCGCTTTAGGGTTGCTGCATTTACCTCTCATTCATACTTGTAAGTGACTAGGACATAGGTGGTTGTGGCCGGAGTCAGGCCCAGTGGGTAGAATTGCAGTGGGTAACCAGCAGTGGCAGCCCAGGATCAGAGCTGAAGTTAGGGGCCTAAGTCAGAAGCCAGGAATCTGAGCCAAGAGTCAGAACGAGGTTACCTGGAGTGAGATAAGGCAGGGAGGAGACTGGGGCCAAGCCAGGATCAGGGCTGGGTCTCAGGCAGGAGTGGGACTAGAACAAACAGACACGGAGGCTATCGCAGCCGTGGTCAAATGCTTTGAACAACCACCAAACTGCTGCTGCTGCAGAGTTTAAAATTCAATCTGCTGGCTCATCCAACCAATCAGGCGAGGTAGCTCATCAGGCATCTTACTACAGGTCAGCTGTGCTTGCTAGAGTGCCTGCAGACCTTGATTCTTGGCTGACAGTATTGGGCAGAGTGGGAATTTGGTTGTGACACTCAGGGTAGACTCTGAAAAAAATCAAAGGAAATAAAAGACAGGTGGGAATCTCTCACCACTCAGCCTCATGATAAGAGTGTTACAGCTCTAGTTAAGAACCTATATAGAGAGATGACAGAGCTGTCATGGCATTAAATTCAGAGGTGGGCCTGAGCTGCACAATTCAAACTGGGAGCAGAACTTGCGTAGGGTTTGGGGTGAGGGTAACCAGATGTCCCGATTTTATAGGGACAGTCCCGATTTTTGGGTCTTTTTCTTATATAGGCTTCTATTACCCGCCAGCCCCTGTCCTGATTTTTCACACTTGCTGTCTGGTCACTCTAGAGTATTCCGATCTAGGGGCCACTCTCTCATTAAAATGCTTTTCAGAACTTGCTCTTTCTTTGCAAGATGAAGATTTTGCTTATGTGAATGTGCCTGATTTGGGAAGTTCAGAGTTGTATGGATCCAGATCTAGGATCTCATATTCATTTACCCCCTGAAATTGCAGGGGGAATATT
This sequence comes from Dermatemys mawii, assembly GCA_007922305.1. Classification (NCBI taxonomy): domain Eukaryota; kingdom Metazoa; phylum Chordata; order Testudines; family Dermatemydidae; genus Dermatemys; species Dermatemys mawii. Next base: position 2,521,917 of record ML677349.1, on the reverse strand, counting down.
TCAAAACATTATTGCATTTGGCATAGTCAGTGTTTGGCAACCTTCTTCTTAAGTATTTTTTAAAAAGCCAGGCACCTAAAATCTTCCCTTTTTCATGTAGGTAAAGAATGGAGCCATTCTCCCGACAGTGCAAAAACGAAACCCAGTTCCACTGAAACCAGAGCAAAACTCTCATGGATGTCAAAGGACCTGCACCTATGTCCTTAAACTGGGATCTTCAAAAGAGCTTAAGGGAGTTAGGTACCCAGATTCCACTGAATATGAATAAGATTTGGGAACTTCTCTCTCTTAGGGTCCTTTGAAATATTCCAGACTTAATTTAACAATGGCTGACCCGTAATGAGAAACGTTTCTCTTTTGATATATTTCTCTATTTGCTCTTACTACTCTGCACATTGGCATACAAGATTGGTTTGGTCTCTTAAGGCAATTGCTCCTGAACTCAGGTGCAGATAGGGCAAGGGAGATAAGTCCTAAGCAGGAGGGAACCCAACTGTATAGACAACTTCCGGTTCCTGTGCTTGGTTTAATTAAGAGCTGGGCACCAATCAGGGCCCCCATCATTCCACCAATAGGATCTCAGGACCAGGAGCGTCAGAAGCTCCCTAAAGCGGGAAGGGGGCACCAATGCCTGAACTGTGACTCTGCCCCCTTTCTCTGAGGTCCTGCCCCCACGCTGCCCCTTCTCCCTGAGCCCCCACTCTTGCACTGCCCCCACACTGCCTCTTCTCCCAAGGTCCTGCTCCCAAGACTCCTCTCCCCCCCGCAAAAGAACCCCATCCCCTGCTCAATCCTCTCTGCACCCCCCCTTTCTTGCTTGCCCTTAGGGTCAGTAAAATGTATAGCATAGCCCTCCCACTTTTAAACGTTCCCTTCTCCCCCAGTGACCCGGCCCAGGACTTGAACCTCTGACTCAGTTCAGCTTCCATACCAGCAGTTGCTTTCAGGTCACTGGGTGGCCGGTTGGAACTGCCTAGCATTGCAGAGCCCTGTGGCCCTGGGGTCCTCCACACTTGTGCAAACTCTTCAGGTCAGGAACCTCATCTACAGAGTTTCCTGTAAACAAGTAGTAGTAAAAACAACTAATAGAATAATCACCCTTAAACACAGAGAGATAAGGCCTCTGGCTTGTGTCTGCAGAGCTCAGGCCAAAGGTTGCTTGTCCTGAATCCAGCAGCGGGTTTGCCGGCAGCCTGTAGTCCAGTCTTAGCTGACTTGCATCTTCACTCTACTTTGACTATATCAGAAAAGCAGAACAAGGGTTGTGACAAAAACCCAGCAGTTACAGCCTCACCGTTAGCTTCCAAGCAGGTGAGCACATGAAGACTGCTGGGTTGGGTCCTCAGATATTCAAGCGACGGGTGCCCCTGCAGACAACACCTACAGAAGGACTGTGATTAGTGTTTTTATGGGAGTGGAGGCTATAAAAGGCTGCTCCAGGAGCTGATTTTCTCAGAGAGTAGGTTTCCCATACATCCACCCCGCCATAGACCCTTACTCTATGTACTCCTCTGTCTAGCCCCTTCACAGTGTCTTCTCTTCTCATGATCAGTTTTGACAGTCAGCTTTTCATGACAGGTTTTGTATCTTTATTGGCTATGTACATCCCCATGAGTGTCTATGGTGCTATAGACAAATACGCCCTATTTTGATGGGGATAGCCCACGAGTGTCTATGATTTTACAGCCATCTTGAAATATGTTCAGGGCTGATGAGACATTGCCCTGTGGGATGGAAGTGGGCAACCTCCAAACCTTTTAAAAACACTTTTTGTAGCAGCTGATAGTCCAGGGTTACCTTTTCAGAATAGGTGGCAGCTCCACTAAACTCTGGTTTTCCATCTTCAGGATCCTTTCTCTTAAACAAGTGGCAATTCTAGGATCTTTAAGATACATGCACCCGGTTCAGCACTGTGCCCCACTAAAGGGAATTCACAGGAACTGAAGCTTAATATTTGCAGCCCAGTTCACTTACTTATATTCAGGAAACGGCTCCAAGGCTTTTGCTGCCCTAGGCAAAGTGGAAAATATCTGCATTTCAGCCCACAGTCACTCTAGCATTTAGTCTAGAAGGTCAAGCCAGCCCTTTTCATAACCCTGGGCAAAGAAACAGAATAACTATTTTATTATGCACTTAATTTCCATTATGCTCCATATACACTTAGGGCCAGATCCTCAGCTGGTGTAAACTGGGGTAACTCCGCTGAAGTTAATGGAATGACAGATTTACACCAGCTGAGAGTCTGTGGCTCAGATTCCCCAGCATTAAACCCAGGCTAAGCAGGTCTCTCGGCTGTCTTGCCTTATGCTTATTGATAGGGTATTACAGACAGTTCGCTGCCGAGAGGTACGCTTCTTTGGCCTCTTGCCCTCTTCGCTGGGCAAAAAGCACACAGCATCTCTCCCTCATATAGATTGGTACTTACCCTTACTCCCCGGAGCGATCTTAATAGATTTCCTATGCACCTGCTGCAGTGCACTTTATCGTTGTTGGCAGGCAAAAGTGCCTTCAGACTTGCTTCTCCTGAGCCATTGCTCAGCTAGCCCTTTTGTCTTAGCACTTTACGGTGGAACGGTTTGCGGTGCTGGCAAAGAAGAGCGGTTTCCTACTAGTGAAAAACAATATCGTGTGTGTATTCTGGAAGAGCCCAGGACACACTACAAATTCTATGTGTGTGTGTGTCTACAGATACTGAATACACAATACATGCATTATAGTCATTCACACAACATGCTAATTTAGAGATGGTCAAAACCCACCAATTGTTTTTTGCAAGAAGTTTTGAATGGTTTTTTCCCCCCTAAATTTTTGGCAAAACCCCTTGGATTTTCAATGAAAAACTGAAATCTGAAACATTTTTTGGTCTGGCGTTTTCCTGAAAAACCAGAAAATTTTAACCAAAATGTTTTGATTGCAAAATCATTGGGCTTGTCAAAAAAACCCCAGTTCAATGAAGAAGAGGCAACCAGCTCTAATGAATGTATTAATTCAATAGCAGTTATACGAAGACCCAGTCTATGCCCCCAAGAATAAACAAACGGAGAAGACAAAGACAGATGCAGGGTGGGGAAGGGCTATACACAAGCAGGACAATCCAGGTAGTGATTGATGGGTCTCCTGTTAATTACAGGATTGTTTTTTTCTTTTCTTTTTTAAACACCTTACATTCATCTTCTTTCACACACCTTCCAACATTCAGCCTCTTTCTGTCTGCTAGTCCAATCCCCAGCTTCAGTTCCAGAGTCCTTCCTCCCTCCGGTTCACTCCTATGATAAATAAGTGAAAAAGACAGAGAGGTGACTTAACTAGTTTCCTGTAAAAGTCATAGAAGAAGAGGGTCTTCTGGAGAGCTTTAAAATGAGGAGTGGGTAATTTGCCTTGGGGACCAGTTCAGAAAGGACTGGGATCACTTAACTGTAGCATTACTCTCCATTGCAATGTAGCTACAGTCACCAAGCTTTACCTGTTTGTAGAAGCAGATATCATAAGTTTCAGGGGAGAGAACCAAGGCCAACTCCTGACACCTACAGACAGGGCCTGGGGTTGATCACTTTGTGGGTGGGCGCTCACTCAGTGAGAGGGGCAGGGCCGGATTTATACCTTACACGCCCAGCATCTTCAGCGTCCCCTCTCCCCACTGCTGACCTTCATGTTTTCTGTAAAAAATGAAATGAAAAGAAATATAAACTCAGCCTTCTCAGAAGGCACAAGACCCTCCGCCACACACGGCACTCTCAGGCTGAGCTGGGGTGCAGCCCTCCCGCCCAGTAGCATAGGTAGGGGCCCAAAAGTGGCACCGTCCGCCGAAATGGCTTCAATTCTTTCGGCGGCCATACCCGCTTCATACCCAGTGGCGGCATTTCTGCAGCAGCTCCACGGGGTTCCCCCTGCTCCAGCCAGGTACGTTTTTTTCCCCCGGGGTTTGGGAAAGCGCCCTGACTACACCGCTGCTCCCACCCCGGCAAGGCACCGGGGTGGAGGGGGAGGGAGGAGAACTGTACCTCTCCCCACAGCAAGTGGTCCCTGGGTGTCTTCTGTCTCTCCTGCAACCCAGCTCTGCTCTTGTAAGTGAATGGGGCACTGGCCATGTCTTTCCCTCCCCTTCTCTGGCACAGGGTGGAAGCAGCGGGGCAGCTGAGATTGGGAAGGAGCTCGGACGCTCCAAGCACCTTCAGTAGCCATCCCACCCGGCCGTGGCTCACCCTTCTCCAGCCCCACACGTTGGGCGACCACCAACCCGCACCAGGAGCCCAGCCGCCCGCATGGGAGCTGTGTTTATTAACTTTTTAACTTCAGCCCACTTTTAACTTTTAGGCGCCCCTAGAATGCCGGCCACCCAGGCACGTGGCCTACTGTGCCTAATTGGAAATCCAGCCCCCAGAGGGGGTCAGATTTAAAAAGCAGCAATTTTCTTCTGGTGCTACTGACTTCCTCCCTTTAGGAGTGAGCTGATAGCCTGAGCGAACAAATCCCCCCCACCCCAACATAAATCGCCCTTTCTAGAGATGAAGCATGAGCACCAGGCCCTGTGCATGTGTCAGGACATGAAGTCGGGAGAAGGTGAGTGCCTGGCCCTGCTGATCCAGGTGCAGGACTTGGCTGGCGTGCAGAGAGCTGTGTGGAAACCTGCCTCTCCTCAGTGTAATGGCATGTCCCTGTAAGGCCCCTGTGTGGCTGTAACCCAAGAACCTGCCCACAATCAGTTGCTGAGTATAAAGCAGCCAGTGGGAGCTCTGCCAATGCAACACTGTTGAACCTGCTCCCATGTGCGTGCCTGGATTCATTTCCCACTAGACAACCCAGACCAGATGGATAACAGTGAGCCTCTGGGGTCTGACAAAATTCCCATGGATAGGTGAGGCAGGTACAAAAATCTGTCGGCTTTCATTTGGCTAAACAGGGCAGAATGGCCGGGGCGAGGGGGAGGAGAGGGGCAGAGGGGAGTAATAGAGAATCTGTGACTAGCCCCTCCCTCCCCCTGCCCAAAAATGTTTGATTTGCAGTTAAATCTGTTGAGTCAAACTAGTCACCCGCCCTGAGCCATGGCCCGGCTTTAGGTGCCCAGCTCGAGAAAGCTTGTACCTGATATTCACAGGCACTTTCAATCCACAAATCCGCTGCCTTCAACAGGAGATGGGAGTTCCTGGCGCAGTGCTGAAAATCAGATCAAAAAATGGAGGCACCCTGAATTCACGACCTGTTCTGAACATGGTGGCCATGGGGCTTTGTGTTTTCAAAGCACAATCTGAAGATTAACAAATTCATCCTCATGCCACCCAGTTGAGGCAAGTAAGCCTGAGCCTCATTGCACTGATAGCTAATCTGAGGAGCCCAGGGTCTAATCCAGGGGAGGGCGAACTTTTTGGCCGGAGGGCCACACTGGGGTTCAAAATTGGGCAGAGGGCCGGGTAGTGAAGGCCCCGCCCCCTATCTGACCCCCACCCACTTCCCACTCCCCTCAGAACCCTGACCGATCCAACCCCCCTTCCTTGTTCCTTGATTGCCCCCTCCAGAGACCACCCACGCTAACTGCCCCCCCCAGAACTCCACCCTTATCTAGCTCTCTGTTCCCTGACTGCCCCCTTCCGAGGCTCACCCTAACCGCCACCACCCCCTTGCTTACCTGGTCAGCCAGGCGTGGGGCCCCGTGGCTAGTAGCGCTCTGGCGGCCGCAAGTCTTGCTGCGCTCAGCCCCGCACCCCGGGCCAGGAGCGCGGGGCCCCATGGCTTGCCGTGGTTCAGCCCGGCTTGGGAGGGTGGGGCCGCGCCACTTGCCGCACTCCGCCGGCACCCGGGGCCGGGGGCGGGGCCACTGGCCCAAGCTCGCAGGCCGGGTAAAAATGGCCGGCAGGCCACATGTGGCCGCGGGCCATAGTTTGCCTACCTCTGGTCTAATCTAAAGCCCACTAAAGTTAACAGAAAGATCCACATTGATCCCAGTCTGCTTTGGATCAGGTCCTAAGAGATTAAGTAGTTTGCCCAAGGCTCAGCAAGAGCTGGATTTGAAACTAGGAGTCCCTGGCCTTAGTTTCTCATCCAGTGTCCCATTCCATGCTGTCCCTCTTCAACTAAAACATCAGCTGAACCTGAATGTGTGGAGTACAAACAAGCTCGGCTGACTTTTCTAAAATGATAAATGACATGCTGCTTTACTTCCTGGCCCTACCTAGGACCAAGGTTATCCTTACCAAGGTCATGGAAAGGCAGATCTTACAAGATTTCCTGTGTGATCCCCAAAAGAGAGACGTTTGGATCAAGAATCCAAAATACCCATTTTGGAACATTCAAATGGAATCTACAAACCCTGAGTCTCTCCCACTGCTTATCCTGGCATCCTCCATATGCACCCAAAGCCAAAGAACGTGCACTTGAGGTCCACCTCATGCAAGTGGAAACCTGGGCTTTCCAGGACAACCCACTGTTCAGATGAGAAGGTAGCTGGAGTGTGTGCCTGTGAATTTCCTCCATAGCAGATTTTAATGCTATGGTACCTAACTAAAACTCACTGTGTGTGATGCAACAACTGTAAACATAAAAATTGTCCTTTCCAAATAAGCCACATTTGTTCCACATGTGCATTTGAGAGATAATTTTTGTTACTTAACATGAAACCCACAGTTATGGAAATGATTGCTAAGGCCAGGTTTTCTCCACACAAAAACAACACAGAGCTGAGAGTATGGAATTTGAGAGGCAATGCAAGGGATATTTTTTTTTCTAAGACATAAATCATCAATAAACTGACAATGCAGAGCTTTATGTTTCAGACCAGAGGATATAAAGAAATCACTTCTGCTAAGATTGGCTCCTGAGGGCTGTTCTGTGAGAACACTCCCTCTACCCACCCCTTTACATCCCTATGCATGCTACCTGGGCCATGAGCCCAGTCAATCGTGTGTGTGTATCTATCTATCTATTTATCTATCTATCTACTGTGATGAGGCAAGACAGGATGGCTATAGGAAGTGGTGAAGAACAGATATGTGAGTCTCAGGCTAAACAAATCCCTGGTACCACTGGAACCTTCTAGAAATCAGTAGAACCAGCTAGCCTGATTGAGACACCTGAAGCCAATCAGGGACTGGCTGAAACCAGTTAAAAGCCTCCCAGTTAGTCAGGTGGGCTGTGGGTGTCAGGAGCTGTGGAAGGAAGTTATGCTGTTGGTGAGACTGAGTGTTGGACAACATATCGTACAGAAGGAAGGAGGCCCTGAGGTAAGGGTGAAGTGGAGTTTGAAGAAGCAGGGACTGCTGTGGGGAAGTAGCCCAGGAAATTGTATTATGTTTTGTGGCTAAAAGGTCAGCTATCTTAGCTGATACTATTAGGGTCCCTGGGCTGGAGCCCAGAGCAGAGGGCGGGCCCGGGCTCCCCCTTTTCTACCTCCCCTAATTAATCACTGAGATTGGGAGACAACTGAGACTGTGACAGAAAGGATAGCTTCTCCTCACTGGCTTATGATGAAAATGGCTCAATAGGCTGTGACGTTGTCTCTAGAGAGTGAAGGGCTACATGGAGGGTCACAGTGAGCCTCTGAGGCTGGTGAAATCCGCCAGGAAACGCAGAATCCACGAAGATAAGGACAGAGCTTTGTCACTATATATATATATATATATATATATGGACACCACATAGCTGATACTTTCTCCCAGCACAAGTGTGTGAGGAGTGGGCAGGGAGTTTGGCACCAGTCTCCATAATGCCGGCCAATGCTGCTGAGCCAGCATAGGGGGAATGTCATAATCAGCAGTGCTGGGACAGGCTGGCTGCAAACTACCAGCATGCTGGAGCCAGGTGGAAGCAGCAAGGGAACCATGCCTCAGAGCCAGAGGAGCATCTGTAAGGCACAGTTCCTCTCAGACCTGTTCCAGGAGCAGGCCAGCTTATGCCACTGCAATACTTAGGGCTGAAGGCACAGTCTAACCCCAGGGTTTGTTTGGGGCTTTTTCCTCTTGTGAAACAACTTCAGATACTGTGTCTTGCTCCTACAGATACTGGTAGGGTGAAAAAAGCAGGAGCAGTTACCTTGGGTTGTGTCCAGCTTCGCATGTGCATGGTTCGAGTTGCATCAGAGCTCTGAGTGGGGGGTGCTACATGCTATGGCCTCAGGTCTACCCACCCTTGCTCCTAGTGAGCAGTACCATTGAAATGAATGGGGTAGGTACTACTCAAGGTGTGTGAGGGTGGCAGAATGGGGCCGTGGGTAATTAATAATACTTGGTGCTTGCACAGCACTTTTCAGACTTTACGGAGAAGGAGATTTGAGGCAGAAAGATGAAGGGAGGTGCCCGAAGCCACAGAGGAGTTGTTGTTAACAGTGGGATTGGTGCTACAGACTGCCACATACCCAGCCCTGTGCTTAAACCACTGAGTCACCCTTTCCCTTCAGGACACAATCCAAGAAGAAAAGGCAATATGGTGGCTCATGCGTGGCACCTTTCGCCACTGCAAGAACACTGGTTATAAGTGAACAAGAAGTCCAAAAACATTAAGTTGGGGTGGTTCTGAGCTTGCCCCTGCAACGGTTGTTGTGACCACATAGCAAATGCAGCCTGGCAGTCTGCTTTGAGCAGCAGAAGGACTAGCTTGGCTGATGTGTGCAGAGCAGCATAGGGGGATGCGTGTGTACCCACAGGGTGAGTTATGAGGCCTCCTTTATGCTGATCTTCACACAATGTGTTATTATCACACACACACACACACCCCCTCACCCCCACACACACTTCTTTGCAGCACTTTAGCTCAAGCGGTAGGAACTCATGCTTTTAGCTCGGAAGGCCCGGTTCAGTCGGCTAAGAGTGCGGCCTTCAGATCTGCAAAGTGTTGACCGCCATCAGTCCCTGAGATCGGTCACTTCCATCGACCTTAATATCATAGACTTACAGATTTTCAGAGCCAGAAGAGGCCATTAGGTCACCCCATGTGACCTCCTGTATAACCCAGGCCATAGAATCCCATTCACTAACCCCTGTAATGAACCCAATAACTTCTGTTTTGACTAAAGCATCTTCCGAAAAGTTATCCAATCTTGATTTCAAGACATCAAAAATGGAGAATCAACCACTCTACCCATGTTCTCCTAGTAATTAACACCCAAACTCCTCTCAGGACAGAATCCAGCTGAGCCTTGAGACAACAAACCTCTCAAGGTCAGATCAGACATTCCTGGTTTCATGTGATGAGAAGCTAGTACCTGGGCTTGAAAATAGCACATGACTTCAGGCCTAATTTTCAAAAGAGACTAATGATTTTGAGGGCCTCAATTTCTCAGTGCCCAATCTAAGATGCTTTAAGCAGGGTCTGATTTTTCAAGGTGCCTAGCACTTTCTGAAAATCAGGACCCATCACATGATCTTAAGTTGGGGAACCCCCAATGTGGAGGCATCGCAGATCTCTGGCCGCTTTTGAAAATCTTGGCCTTCATTTCAAAACAGTAGTTCAATGATTTGTTTGGTTTTTGATAATTAGTGAAAAAATAAAGTTCACTCCTGACCAGACATGGCATGTGGCAACCTTCAGAAAGAATCAGAGATGCTAACCCCTGATATAGTTTGTTTATAAAGGATACACTGGCAGAGTATTAACTGTACTAGATGGAGCTGTTGTGAGAAAAGGCTTTGAGGCCCATTAGCAGTTTCCATTTTTTGGTTTTACTTTGTTTTCTGTAAGGAAGATGGAATTGAAGGAAAAAAAACTTTGGTGGAACTTAAAATATTCTAAAGCAATTAGAGTTAGAGCAGATCAGAAATTTTCCCAACAAATATTTTTTCCATTGTTTTTTGCTGAAAAATGCAATGCCTTTAAACCAAAACTGTTCATGAAACAGGCTGGGTTTTGAAGAATTTCCTCACCTGAATTTTTTTTGGCTAAAAAGGTTAAAAATCATCAATACGTCCTATTTCAATACTTCTGAACCAGAAAGTTACTGGGTTTTGACTTTTCATTTTGAATTTTTAGTAAATTTAGAGTAAAAATGCTTAAAAAAAGGAAACAAGGTCAAAATCCAAATGAAAGGTTCTGAAATTATTAAAAAGAAATGTTTCAATTGACCCAAAAATCTGAGCCCAGGTAGGGGTGCAGAGAACTCGCAAAACTGAACCTGAGATTTTTTTTATTTTTAAATCTGACTCCATATATCTAGAAGGCTGAACCATCTCCTTGGTTCCGGCCGCCGCCTAGGCTTTGGGTAAGTTTGACACCAGATCCAAATTTTGCAACTGGCATCTTTATTACAAGGAAAAGAATACCACCTGCTGATTTCCATTCTGCAATGATTGCATTTCCCCCTCCCCAGTGCCTCACAGATCATAGTATTTCAGAGCAAGTCCAGAAGGTGGCGCTCTCCACCATGATCTGTCAAACAGTCTGATGATGAGGATTTTTTTATTAGCCTGAAAAAAACCCCATCTTGCTGATCTCAAAGCCCTGAATCAACATTCAGTAACAGATTTAAAAGTAGCCATCCTTCAACAGAAAAATTTCAAAAACAGACTTCAAAGAGAAACTGCAGAGCTACAATTCATCTGCAAACTTAACACCATTAATTTGGGCTTGAATAGAGACTGGGAGTGGCTGGCTCACTACAAAAGCCATTTTCCCTCTCTTGGTATTGACACCTCATCATCAGTTGTTGGGAGTGGACCACATCCACCTTGACTAAATTGGCCTTGTCAACACTGGTTCACCACTGGTAAGGTAACTCCCTTCTCTTCATGTGCCAATATATTTATGCCTGCATCTGTAATTTTCACCCCATGCATCTGAAGAAATGGGGTTTTTACCCACAAAAGCTTATGCCCAAACAAATCTTTAAGGCGCCACTGGACTCCTCATTGTTTTGTGAATACAGACTAACACAGCTATGCCTCTGATACTTGAATCAACTCAGTCACTCCACACATGGGATGTTTGACGACCAAGCCAAGTGCTAAGGAACAAACAAGCATCGAACAAACCAACACAAAGCAGTAAAAATTTAAAAAACACCACCCACAGAGAGAGAGAGTAACTCAACAAGTCTTAATGGGAATACAAGTATGAAAACAATGTTATAAAACTGCAAAAACAGAGCTTGTCACATAAAACTCTGGCCCTTTGCAGCCTCAGGTCGATCCATCGGGCATGTTGCTACAAAAATTATCTGTTGCCTTCTGATCACATCCAGTCTCTCTTCAAATCCCCACACTGGTTCCCTTCAGCCAAGACCCATCTCAGTTTCTCGCCAGGTCTCAGATACAAACTCTCATTCAAGCTGGGCCACGTTACTATGGCTGGGTATTACAGTACAGCATACAGGCCCCAAATGGTCTAAGGGTTCCACCAACTCCTAGTAACAGGCAGTTCCTGCCCTGAGGAGCTTACAGTCTAAGCAAAGACAGACAAATAGTGGCAGGAGAAAGAAGAGAAGCAACCCGCCCAACATAAATCCAGCAGGCCAGTGGCAGAGCTAAGACCACAACCCAGTTCTCCTAACTCCCAGGCCACTGCCCTAGGCATTAGACCACGTTGCCACTCAACTAAATAAATACCCTCTTCATTTCTTCCTCACAGCTCTTTCCAGGCCTTTTTCCCATGCAGCCATTCCTTCCTACTCTCCTCCTCTGGCCTTGGATCTCTCTCCTACACTGGGCCCTGCATACTTCCTCCTTACAGCTCTTCTTTGAAACACGCTTCTCTTGTGAACCCGACGCAAGAAAATAAAAATTCCAGAGGCAATACCTTGATCCTAACAAGACAGGTGCTAACCCTTCTTGCTCAGTCGCCTGCTTTTTGTTGTATACCCCTGTGCATACCCCCGTCTGTGCCTTTTAAGAAATGAGCTTCCCAGACATAGCATCTGGGTGGGTCATTGTAAAGCTCTTGCAATGCATAGCTAGTTGGAACGGGACACAGAATAAAGCAGGGCTCTTCTTGCAAGCATCTTAAGCACTGAGTGATCACTGAACACCACATGGTACCAGGAGTAAAAAGGAACCAGGAAACAGCCTGAATGGAAGAATAAAGTAGTTAAAAGGCCCATAAGAGCAGAAACAAATATGGGAAACAACTGGAGAAGGTGTAAACAGTGTGATCACTGAACACCACTACTCCCCCTTCCCCAACTTACATCTGATCTCAAAGCACATTACAAAGGAGGAGGTATCCATTTTATAGATAGAGAATCTGAGGGATAAAGTGACTTTCCCAAGGCCACCCAGCAGGCCAGTGGCAGAGACAGGAAGCAACTGCAGCTCTGCTGAATCTGAGTCCAATGAGCTATGCACAAGACCACACTGGCCCTTCTGTCTATGTGCACCTGACAGTGGTATTAGGGCCTAGCACTGTAAAATCTTCAGAAACTGAACCTTCTCTTCATACCACTTCTCCATAAAGCACCTACCTGACTTAGCAGAGCTATGTCAAATAATAATTAAAATAGGACACATTATTTATGTTACAATAGTGCCCAGAGGCCTGAGTCAGAGATTAAGGCCCCATTATGGTAGGCACTCTGCATGCATTTACTGAAAAGACAGTCCCTGTCCAGAGAGTTTACAATGTAATTGTAAGATAAGAGACAACAGGTGGAGACAATAGACAACTGGGGAAGTACAAGGTAACAGTGAGACAGTTATAAATAGTGTACTAGGAACTAATAGACTAGAAGCTAATGGGCTAGATCTAATAATAACATCTAGCTCTTATATTGTGCTTTTCATCCATATATCTCAAAGGACATCAGTATGATTATCTCATTTTACAGATGGGGAAACTGAAGATGAAGTTATTAGGTTTCATTACAATAGAGAAGTTAGATCCAAACAGAGAATACCATTGATGGCAGATTGGAATGTAACACTACTTATTTCTTAGAATTCAGAATGAAAACACATGTAAGAACTCAAAAACAGAGAGAGACAAAGCAGGCTGCTCCCTAAGAACTGAGCGGCACTGCTCACCCCTGCTTGCTCTGGACTGGCTGTCTACTAAGTGACTGCTTCTAGGCCTGAGCAGAGGCCTCCTTTACTACAGAGCAACTTAGCCTGCCAGCAGAACCAGGAACCCCGCTGAAGTTTACAACGTACAATTTTCAAATAGAGAAGCAGATTTTACCCTGGACTTTCTCTGCCCTGTGCTGATTGGCTGCTTGTGCCAATCCTCCTCCTCCTCCAGAGTTTTTCCCCTCAGCTTCACACCACACCTTCCGCCCTGACCCTTTGCTCCCCAGCCCTGTCCCCTCACCTCCCTTGCCTTGAGCATCCCCTCTCCCTCCAAACTAAACCCACCAGAAAAAAAATAGATAGCTAGATAGATAGATATTTAAAATCATGGCACTGCATGCCGTTTACTGCCACCACATTGATCATTTCTGCATGTGTGTTCTACTCCCTCTTGCTCCCATGTGTGTGGCTGATCTGTTTAGATTGTAAGCCCTTCAGGACAAGCACTGTCTATTATTCTGTGTTGGTCCTTAGGCATTACAGTAATAAACATGATTAGTAATAATGGATCTCATTATATTTACCTACCTCCTGGGAGCTGAGGAGCTAAGTTCATTAATGTTTACAAAGTGTCTTTTTTTAGATCCTTGGATAGAAGATACATAGGGACCCTTTCTATTGACTTCAGTGAGCTTTGGATCAGGCTCTATAGAAATGCACAAAATGTTATTCTATAGCGTAATAACACACGGAGGAAAGAACGGCTCAGCCTCTTGGTTTGAGACATCTCTTGGTTTATATACCCAGTTCTCTGGTTTGCACTCACTCACTGGCTCAAACCTGGTGTCAAAGGTTTCTTTTTCAGCCTACACATTTCTGGGTAATGATTTTCCAGCTCCAAGAATCTTTTGATGATAAATGTGGCAATTCTTGGCCATTATAAACTGCCCTTGGCAAATTCAGTATTCACTGTCCTTATTCAAGCACTGACTTTGTTGTTTGTTGCTCTCTCCAGAGCGAGCAGAATAAACCCACAGAAAGGACTTCACAGAAAGTAATTTATATTTTGGGACCAAGGCCCACAGTGTTCATGGTCATATGAGATCCAATCTTGATTCCTGCAAGAACAGAGATGCTACCATTGCCAGATTCTGACTTCAGTATTACATTTTGTCTACAGGTCCCCGCATCAGAGCCACTGAAGAGACCACTGCCCTTCCTAAAAGCCCCCACAGTTAGTGGATCATTTCTGTTAATTCATTTGGGGCCCAGCCTGCCCATAAGGCCTGGTCATCATTTTGTTTTAGACCTGCAAGAGCAGTCTATTCACAAGAGTATTTCTTCATCATCAAGAGCGGCTCTTCACTGCTGTGCAAAATCGTTCCAGTGAAGTAACAGACCTTGATGCTGTGCAAGAAGCTGGGAAAACTGGCAGGTTTGGGGGCAGGACCGTTCTTGTGCAGTCTCTAGCCTTGCAGTGCCACAGAGCAGTCGGAGCAAAGGCCTTGCAAGACGTGCCCACTTTTGAACTCCTGCTAGCTGCATACTGCTCAAAACTGGGCACAGAACCAAGCTGGTACCTCTTCCCGTGGCATATGGTAATAAATCCAAGAGAGGGAGATTGCTCCTTTGGGCAGCTCAGCAAGACGGCTACCAAAGAATCGAAGGGAATTTTAAACGCTGCTTGCTGCCATTTCAAGTTTGTTGTAATTTGGTGAGCTATTAAGTGTTACACAATCAGTGAACCCAGGAGATGGAACTCTGCCCTTGATAAGCTTCAGCAGCTCTGAACATCCCATCACCTCTGTTCTCACCCTGGCCCCCTCCCCTCCATTTCTCACTCACCAGCTTCTCTCCTCTAAGCATCTCACCCCCCGAAACCTCAGCTTCCCCCCACACTTAGACTCAGAGTATAAGGCCAGGAGGGACCATTGTGATCATCTAGTCTGACCTTCTGCACATTGCAGGCCACAGAACCTCACCCACCCGCTTCTGTAATAGACCCAGAACCTCTGGCTGAACTACTGAAGTCCTCAAATCATGATTTAAAGACCTCAGGTTACAGAGAATCCACCATTTCCTCTGGTTCAAACCAGCAAGTGACCCGTGTCCCACACTGCAGAGAAAGATGAACACTTGTGTTATTTCTGGAGGCTAGAGAAAGAGCGGTTTTCCCAGGTGCCACAGCTTGTCCTTAGCAGCTCACTTCCAGTGCAGAAGTACAGAGCCGGGCAAGTCTTGTGCACTGACCTGAGAAGAAGGATGGTCGTGTGTGTCATGTATTTCTGTCCCAGATATGGACTGGCTACAGAGCTTGCTTACACACACCAGATGTGTTCATCATAAGATCCTTTAATGCTCTGCTAGGTACGGCTGAGGTTTGTTTAAATAAAGTGTTTTACACACAGTGCCAGTGCCAGTTAGTGGCTGAACAGTATAAAATTCCCTTATGATGGGTTTAAGACACTAGACTAGAACTCAGGAAATATGGGTTTAAGTCCTGAGTTAGCCACAAATTTCTTGGGCAACTGTGGGCAGGTCACTCCATCTCTTTGTGCCTCATGTCCCAGTCTGTAAAATGGAGATAATGATATTGATCACCTTTGTAAAGCAGTTTGAGATATAACGCTGAAAAGGGCTATATAAGAGCTGGGTATTATCTGTAAAATGGGGATAATATTGCTTCCTTTTCTCTCACCATCTATCTGTCTTGCCTAGAATGCAAGCTCTTCTGGGCAGGGACTAGCTTGTAGGGTATGTCTACTCTAGATACACTACAGCAGCAGCACAGCTACAGCGCTTCAGTTGCGCTGCTGTGGAGTAGGCAAGGAAGGGGCTCTTCCATAGCAGTAGTAAATCCACCTCTCTGAGCCCTGGTCTACACTAGGGCTGGGATCGACCTAACATACACAACTTCAGCTACGTGAATAGCATAGCTGAAATCAACATACTTAGATTGACTTATCACAGCCTCTTCATGGCGGTGAGTCGACCGCTGCCGCTCCCCCGTCGACTCTGCTTGTGCTTCCTGTGGAGGTGGAGTACAGGAGTCGGTGGGAGAGTTTTCAGGGATTGATTTATTGTGTCTAGACGAGATACAATAAATCAATCCCCGAAAGATCAATCTCTACCCGCCAATCCCGGTTGTGTAGACTTGACCTGAGGAATGGTAGGTAGGTTGATGGATGGATTCTTCCATCAGCCTAGTGGTGTCTATCCTGGGGCTTGGGTTGGCTTAATTACATCGCATAGGACGTGAAACCTAACTTTGTGCTCTAGACCAGCCTCTATTATGTCTATATATAACACATTGCACTGTAGAGGCTCTGATCCCAGGTGTATCCTTAAGTTGCTACTGTAAACAATGGCCAGTATTTTATTTCCTCCTCAATCTTCTTAAGACTCTTCCTTTGCTTTGTATGGCAAAGCAAACATCTATCGCCGTCTGAATCAGCCTGTTCTCGGTGCTTTTGTTCCTCCACTAGAAAGCCACCTCTCTTCAGTATGCAATTCGGGACACAATAGGTACCCTATCCGCCAGCCTAATGAGCAGCTGAGTGTATGGCTCTGACACTCACACTGATTTATGGCTGCAACATGCTTCAGCGAGACAGCACATTTTGGTGAAAATGTTCCAACCAGCTCTACTGAAATCTAGATTAGCCCCAGTCAGTGTTTTTCTAGGTAAGAGACTTTAGGAGGAGGGAACAGCTTCACGAGGACGGATGGGAGCCATGCTTCTCTCTGCTCTTTAATGTCAGCTCTTTGAGTCATGGTGACCCCGTTCTCACCACTTACTTTTAATATTTAATTGGAGTGCTGCTGGGGGACTTTGCCCACTTACGTTCCTACCGCCAAAGAGAGTGGAAAGGAGTAAGGAATCAGCTGCATGGTAGCAAGGTGCATCAAGGAACACATTATATTGGAGTGCCATATTCCAGGCTCAGACCAGCATTGTAGCAAGTAAGTGACTTAACTCTGAATTCTCCCCAGAACTATTATTCTGCACTGTGATGGATTGCAGAAAGCTGAGTGCACTCAGCCTAGAAACTACTGTGTACTCTTGTCAGCTGGGGGGCTGCATTGCTCATATGAGAAACGTTTAGGGCATTCTAGAAAGGTACGTAAAGCAGGAGTAATGGGTTGAAATTAAGAAAAAGGAAATATCAGCTGAATCTCAGGAAACATGTCCCTAATGGTGAGATCAGGCTGTAGAATAATCTTCTAAAGGACCACCATGGTGAATCATTTAAAACTAGACATAATGCACCACAGAAGTATACAGTATGGCCTAACCCAGACTGGCCCACAGCAGACGGGACTGGATGATCCAATAAGTCTTTTCCTTCTCTAACGTCTATGATTTTTAATTGAAATGTCCTTGTATGTGAAACAGAAAGCGTCACAGCCAAAGGTTTCAAAAGTGACCAGTGCTTTGATTGCCCACTTCTTGGGGGCCCAGTTTGAGAGGCCTTGAGGGGGATAGATTTTCATAAAGTTCTGCGCCACCAAAACCCGGTCCTTTAACGTCCCTTAATCCAAAATTACTAGTTTCTTTGGAAAATCTTGGCCAGGCTCTTCTTTTGTAGAATGCAAATGGCCACTGAAATACAGTTTGCAAACAACGTGGGGAGTTTTAAAGTGAAAAATCGAAAGTAGGAACAGTTTCAGTTTTTCCACAGCCTTGTAAATTTTCATCGTAAATGAATAACTTACACACAAACTGCAGCCAGCTATTGTTTCTATGAGAGCAATGTCTAGATGATCCATTCAAAAACCAGGGCCCAGAAGTTTCAGTACATACTGAAATACCAGTTTAATGATCTATAGACTAGTGCCTACTTTTGCTACTTATTCTTGGGCCATATGAATGCAGCCATATCTAGTTAACAGACTTTAAACTACACAGACATATTTATGGCAAAAGAGGCATACAAATGCTAAATATCACCACCTCCATTTATCTCTTCTGTTAAGGAGAGGCAGTTGGAAGATCACATAAAATTGGAACTGAAGGATGCAGTGGTACTAAACCAAATTGCATCCTCAGATAGACATAAAACTTCCATTAATGTAGTTTATTTTTGTAATGATAAAGAACTCTCTGTCTCTGGTATGTCTTCATTAGGGTCTCTCCACCCTAGTCTGGCAGAGGGATGGACATGAAGATCCAGCAAGGTTCCAGTTGTGAGAGACTGAAAAGACCTAACTCCTGGGTCAGATTTAAATTTGACGTAAACAGCACCGTTTAGCTGGATTTTACTTTGTAAAGGTTAATGTTGCAAAGAATGAAAAAAGCAAGCACTGTTCTAGTTTAATCAATGTTGCCTCTATCCCTTGCAGTGCCTAGCACACTAGCAGGTATTGAACAAATACTATATTTTTTATTTGAAAAACCTTTCCCAAATGGTTTCAGGAGAGAGAGAAATAAAGGGGAAAATCCTGGTCCCACTGAAGTCAATGGGAGTTTTGCCACAGACTTCGATAGGGTCAGAATTTCAACCCAAATGTCTCCTGATGGAGAAAACTGCAAGGGTGTGTTACTTTTACTTTCTGCCTGTAATTTACTTTATAATTTACAAGCAGGCAGCCTGGCTAGAGTATGCACAATAGCCCAGCCTTTGCCATCTCTCTCCCTTCTCTGTCAATTCCCTCTTTCCCCTCTCCCTTGAATCTGATTTCAAGTGTAGTGGTTTCTAGCAACTCTCAACACCCGGGGTTGGATGAGAACTCACACTTCAGGGCGCAGAGCCACGCTGGGCAGAGGAACTTTTGTATTTTCCTCCTCATTTCCATGCATCTGTGCACTGAGGCCCCAGTTCAGGAAATCATCCTTCATCAAGGCAGAATTTAAGCACGCGGGATTAACTGGAAGCATGTGCCTAAGTCATGCTGACCCGCTTTCCTGAGTCAGAACTGTAAGCCTGTGATGGGAACCAGGGGGTTTAGGAGCAGATCTGGTCACAAGAAGCTCCGCCCAGCCGTGCCTGCTGGGAGTGCTCTCAGTGGAGGTGGGTTTAAAGGGTGCAGCACACTCACTCAGGATGGTCATGCAAGCCAGGAGCCCGGCACCGCCCTCCACTCAAAGCCACTAGCCACTGCAGAAGAGACAGTGGTGTAGTGAGTGGGGAAGGGAATCTCTTAACCCTCTCCTGGGGGGATGCTATAAGCCAGGCCTGCAGTGTGCCTCAGGAGAGGCCAGGACATGGTACAAAGTAACTGAGGGGGTAGGCTGGGTGATATCTTAGCCCAGGTCACACACCTGAACTGCCTGCTCCTAGGTCCTGGATTGGAACCTGCAGAATGAGGGTGCCCACATTCCCCTACCATCAACTCCCTGGACTTGAACCACTAAGCACTACTGCCAACTATGTCTAGCCAGTGCTCTGATCACTAGGGGACAGGGTAAAACAAGAGGGTCCCCATTACAAGATGCACACACCATGATAGTATCAGAAGGCGTATGATCTTTCCTGTGATGTTTCTGCCCTGTCACCGGGGTCCCGGGGGGAGCCAACAGAGGTCACACAATTAGAGTGAACTGCAAAGAATGGGGCAGATAATCCCCCAAAACTGGTGGATATTCCAATACTTGGGTTTACCAAGCCAGCACAAAACAGTTTATTTATTACTCTACTGATTACTAAGAAGTCAACAACAGTTTCCTTAAAGTAACCCAGTCCCTGGCCTCCACCTAGTTAACCAAGTTAGATATGATGAGGATTAATAAAATTTGTATTATCATATAAGA
Source organism: Dermatemys mawii (assembly GCA_007922305.1). Classification (NCBI taxonomy): domain Eukaryota; kingdom Metazoa; phylum Chordata; order Testudines; family Dermatemydidae; genus Dermatemys; species Dermatemys mawii. The sequence goes on along the minus strand of ML677349.1, from coordinate 2,502,249 downwards.
AGTTCTACCTATCCCAAAGGATCAGACACATTATCTCCCAGGCTAATAAATATTCCAGATCTTACCCAAATACGTACTTACTGCCAATTCTTATTAACTAAACTAACGTATTAAAAAAGAAAAGGAAGAGAGTGTGGTTCAAAATCAATATACAGACAGACATGAGTTCAATTATCGAGGTTCAGATTCATAGCAGAGATGGAGAGTATTTCAGTTGCAAAGAGTTCTTTTAGAATTTAGTCCATAGGTTATAGTCCAATCTCCAATATCATATTTAGGGTGTTCCAGTTTAGATTTATGGCTTTGACATCCTCCGCATGAAACCTTAAGCAGATCTGAGATGACAGGATCAGGACCCATGGGTCTCTTATACAGTTTTGCTTGACCACACAGTCCTGGGTAAACAATAGGCTTTTGATGTAACCTTCTGTTTTCTAAACCTCACCGGTAATTAACTATGTGGATTAATATAAGATAATTTATCCATTAAGCAATCGATCACAAACTTCAGAGACATACAGATAATGACATTAATTCACCCAAGATTCATCTAAATTCCCTTTTGATCTCTGAATCTCTTAACATTCCCTTTTGATCTCTGAATCAATAGCTATAGTGATAGACAGGAACTGTCTGTTTACATGGCTAACATTTACAAGATTAATAAGTAAACACACAATTAGTATCACTTTTAATTTCTAACAATATAGGTTTGCATTTCAAGGTTCTAGCCTATCTAACATTGAATGGCCCTAATTACCATTCACATACTTTCTAGCATTTCTTTAAAGGTCCGCTTTGGTTTATTTAGCCTGAAAGCTATTTAACCCTTTCTGGCCCTTTGGTATACTTTGATATAAGATTTGTTGCAACTATACAACAGTGGTTTGCATTATTATATTTTAATTAGATATGCCCCACTGAATGCCAGAGTATCTCTAGAGCTCCGTGTTTGACCTTCCGCTGCCCCATTCAGTCCAACTAATGTAAGGAGTTTGCAGAGGTGTCATGGAAGATAGAGCTGGGCCCATACAATATACATTGCTGCATGATATGGAATGGAGAGATTTGCAAAGGCTTCCCCCAGACTCACTGTGCATTGATTTTACATCTTTTCTCTGCTGCCAGCAGGTGGAGAGTTGCAGCAGGTACGGAGAGCATGGAAAGGGCTGATAAGCGGAAGCAGCCTCAGTCTTTTCATGCTGCCTTTGGCTCTCCCTGGAGCAGTTCAGCCCACCGAGCAGTGGCTCTAAGAAGAAATTCTGTCTTCGCATTAGTGGCCAGGTGAGCAGCAGATTTCCAAATGCCACGAACCATTCTGTATTATTGATGTATTGAGATCTGGACTAACGGTAGCAAAAACCCTCCAGCCTGCCCTCAGGGAGCTCTTAAACACACAGTTCACATGCAGTTGACTCTAATCAACAGGGACAGTTACAACCTAGACAGCCCTAACTGGCCGTGCAGGGCCCCCTACCTCTCTTCCCTGCCGTACCGCCACAGCTGAGGTCAGGGAGGCATGCGAGCCGAGTATCTCTCCTGAGGTGGCAGCTGACAGTACTCAATTTACATATAGCCAGGCAGGTAGATCAGCATCTTTCAACTGAAAAGAAACTGGTTTATCACCTTTTGGTGCCCAGCCCCAACTCAGACCTTAAGAACACATAGATACATGAGTCCTTACGAATTATCTGCACATATATTTCACAAGAATCAGAGGGGTAGCCGTGTTAGTCTGGAATTGCAGAAGTGACAAAGAGTCCTGTGACACCTTAAAGACTAACTAAAATTTTAGAGCATAAGCTTTCGTGGGTTAATACCCACTTCGTCGGACGCATGCAGTGGAAGAATCCAGAGGCAGGTATAAATAGGTAGACAAGAACCAGGTGGGAGATAACAGGGTTAGTCCAAAGAGGCTGAACCAGCTTGTTATCTCTAATCAGGGAGGGTGAGGTGTTCCTCTAGCAGCTGAACTGGAGGTGTGAATAGCAAGAGAAGAGAAGCTGCTTTTGTAGTTAGCTAGCCATTCAAAATCTCTATTCAGTCCCAAATTGATTGTGTCAAATTTGCAAATGAATTGCAGCTCTGCAGTTTCTCTTTGCAGTCTGGATTTGAAGATTTTTTGCTGCAGAATGCTGACCTTTAAATCTTTTATGGTGTGTCCGGTGAGATTGAAGTGCTCTCCTACAGGTTTTTGAATATTGCCATTCCTGATATCTGATTTGTGTCCATTTATCCTTTTTCGTAGGGACTGTCCAGTTTGGCCGATGTACATAGCAGAGGGACATTGCTGGCACATAATGGCGTATATTACATTGGTAGATGTGCAGGTGAATGAACCAGTGATGGTGTGGCTGATCTGGTTTGGTCCTGTGATGGTGTTGCTGGTGTAGATGTGTGGGCAGAGTTGGCATCGAGGTTTGTTGCATGGGTTGGTTCCTGAGTTAGAGTTATTATGGCGCGGTGTGCTGTTGCTGGTGAGAATATGCTTGAGGTTGGCAGGTTGTCTGTAGGCCAGGATTGGCCTGCCTCCCAAGGCCTGTGAAAGTGAGGGATTGTTGTCCAGGATGGGTTGTAGATCACTGATGATGCATTGGAGAGGCTTTAACTGAGGACTGTAGGTGATGGCCAGTGGTGGTCTGTTGTTTTCTTTCTTGGGCTTGTCTTGCAGCAGCAGGCTTCTGGGTACACGTCTGGCTCTGTTGATCTATGTCCTTATTTCCTTCATCGGGTATTGTAGTTTTGAGAAAGCTTGGTGGAGATCTTGTAGGTGTTGGTCTCTATCTGAGGGGTTGGAGCAAATACAATTGTACCTCAGTGCTTGGCGGTAGACAATGGATCGTGTGGTGTGCCCAGGGTGGAAGCTGGTGGCATGGAGGTAGGCATAGCTGTCGGTAGGTTTTCGGTATAGGGTGGTGTTGATGTGGCCATCATTAATTTGCACTGTGGTGTCCAGGAAGTGGACCTCCCATGTAGACTGGTCCAGGCTGAGGTGGATGGTGGGGTGGAAGCTGTTGAAATCATGGTGGAATTCTTCCAGAGTTTCTTCCCCATGGGTCCAGATGATGAAGATGTCATCAATGTAGCGTAGATAGAGGAGGGGCGTGAGTGAACGAGATTTGAGGAAGCGTTGTTCCAGGTCAGCCATAAAGATGTTGGCATACTGTGGGGCCATGTGGGTGCCCATAGCGGTGCCACTGGTCTGGAGGTATATATTGTCACCAAATTTGAAATAATTGTGTGTGAGGATAAAGTCACAGAGCTCAGCAACCACTTGTGCTGTGGCATCATCAGGGATACTATTCCTGACAGCCTGTATTCCATCTTTGTGTGGGAAGTTTGTGTAGAAAGCCTCTACATCCATGGTGGCTAGGATGGTGTTTTCTGGAAGGTCACCAATGCATTGTAGTTTTCTCAGGAAGTCGGTGGTGTCACGGAGATAGCTGGGAGTGCTGGTGGCGTAGGGTCTGAGTACAGTGTCCACATATCCAGACAGTCCTTCAGGGAGAGTGCCAATGCCCGAGATGATGGGGCGTCCAGGATTTCCAGGTTTGTGGATCTTGGGTAAAAGATAGAATAACCCCGGTCAGGGTTCTAAGGGTATGTTAATTTGTTCCTGTGTTAGTGTAGGGAGTGTCCTGAGTAGACGGTGCAGTTTCTTAGTATATTCTTCAGTGGGATCTGAGGGAAGTGGCCTGTAGAAATTGGTGTTGGAGAGTTGTCTGGTAGCCTCCTTTTGGTAGTCAGACCTGTCCATGATGACAACAGCACCTCCTTTATCAGCCTCTTTGATTATGATGTCAGGGTTGTTTCTGAGGCTGTAGGTAGCATTGCGTTCTGCTCGACTTAGGTTGTGAGGCAAGTGATGTTGTTTTTCCACAATTTCTGCCTGTGCACGTCGGCGGAAGCATTCTATGTATAGGTCCAGACTGTGATTTCGACCCTCAGGGGGAGTCCATGTGGAGTTCTTCTTCTTGTGCTGCTGGTGGGATGGTGTCTGTGTATCAGTGCGCTGTTCTATGTTGTCTTGAAAGTATTCTTTGAGTTGGAGACGGCGAACGTAGGCTTCCAGATCACTGCAGAATTGTATCAAGTTTGTGGGGGTGGTGGGGCAGAATGAGAGTCCTCGAGATAGGACAGACTCTTCTGCCGGGCTGAGTATGTAGCTGGATAGATTGACGATACTGCTGGGTGAGTTAGGGGTACCACTGCTGTGGCCCCATGTGGCAGGCAGGATTTTAGATAGCTTGCAGTCCTTTTTCTTTTGTAGAGAGGTGAAGTCTGTTTGTGTGGAGGGTTGGTTGTTTATCAAGGTCTCCAGGTTGGAAAGCTCTTTTTTGATGTTTTCCTGTTTGCTGTACAGGATGCTGATCAGGTGGTTCCTCAGTTTCTTAGATAGTGTCTGGCATAATCTCTCACTGTAGTCTGTGCAGTATGTAGAAAGCAATGGATTTTTCACCTTCAGTCCATTTAGTATGATGTCCATCCGTTTGCATTTGGAGAGAAAGATGATATCTGTCTGTATTTGTGCAAGTTTCTTCATGAGGTTGATGGATTTCCACTCCATACGGCTAAATGCAGTGCCTTGCATGTTGTCAGGAATCAGAGGGGTAGCCGTGTTAGTCTGGAATTGCAGAAGTGACAAAGAGTCCTGTGGCACCTTAAAGACTAACTAAAACTGCCCCTGGATACTAACTAACTGCCCCTGGATACTTCCACTGCATGCATCCGACGAAGTGGGTATTAACCCATGAAAGCTTATGCTCTAAAATTTTAGTTAGTCTTTAAGGTGCCACAGGACTCTTTGTCACTTATACATTTCACAGTGATTGTGATGACCAGTGTGACACAAGCTTTCAGTACCGACTTTATATGATACCCTTTGAGGAATTATTGTGTCAATGCGAGAACCAGGGGATCCCTGGTACCCTATGCACCTCTCTGCCTTTTGGCACCAGGAGGTCGCTGGGTCACAAGCCCAAATTCAGACCCCGTCCCTTTATCCAAAATTCATATCAAAGCCAGAATTAGTTTTTCATGAAACCTGAGTTTCACAGGTATCAAAGCCCCCCTGCCCCACCAAGACCTTTGGAAAACTGGCCATTTCCTGTACAGGAAAAAAAATGTATTAAATGCACTGTATAGAAAGGAAGTGAAGTGCCACATTCTGTCTTTGTGCAGGTATCAGAACATACTGGATTGTGAAAGTGCCACATCAAAGCAAGGCAACTGCAAGGTGAGCTACAGGCAAACTGATAAGTATACGAGGGATAGAAGAGAGTACAGGCTGACACACCATGTTGTCCTAATGCATGAAAATCAAACAGTTCCTAGGAGCTGGCTAGTGCCCTTCTCATGAGGGTTCAGGTCAGCTCAAGACTTGGTCACATCATTGGTAAGCCCACAGACACACTCAGTACCTCTACACCTGAAATGCTACAGCGGCACAACTGCAGCACTGTAGTGTTTCTAGTGTAGATGCTTACTATAGCGTCGCTGTAGTAAATCCTCCTCTCCAAAAAGCAGGAGGTAGGTCGATGGAAGAAGTCTTCTGTTGATCTGGTGGTGTCTACACCCGGGTTTAGAATGGCTTCATTATATCACACCCGCAGTGAAATTTTTCAGTCTTGAGTGATGTAGTTAAGTCAACCAAATTGTCTAGTGTAGATCAGTCCCTAATATCCTATATCTATAACATCTTTAAAGTTTCCTTTTATAAAATTCAGTTGATTTTGATTGAATATATAACAGGTTTTAGGACCTTGCAGAATCCTAAAACTATTAGCAGAATTTCCCACTGGCTAGGGCGCTGGTATGTGGTGACTGCTGCTTATCTTGCTGTGATGAGTACGGTCTCATTGTTGACTTGTACTTCCCCACCCACCTGTATCTACCTATTGTTTCTCATCTTCTACTTAGATTGCAAGCTCCTTTGACCTGTGTTTGTACAGCTCCTAGCACAGTGGGGCCCTGATCCATGACTGGGGGCCTCTAGGAGCCAAGAATGCAAATAATAAACCCACACTAGGGAAACCATTCAACTCCCACTGAAGAGACAGAGAGTTAACTAACTTATTCTCATATGACTAAATTCAAGAGTTGAACTCATGTCTGAAGAGGTTAGTTGCTGATCTTGCAAGCTGATCCATGCAGGAAGACCCCACTGAAATCTGTGGGGCTCTGTGCAGGTGCAATGGTTAGCCTATGCAGACCAGCTTGCAGAAATGGGTGCCTAGCATCTTAACCCACTCCACCAACCTGGCCTATACCTGTATGTGTCTTTTATTTGTTTAGTAAGTTAAAAAGGAAGAAGAACTAAGAGCTTCCCTTCCCCCCTCCCATCAGTCAGTACACTGCACTGGGCTTTCGGCATTAGGATGCAGGCAAAGTATATGTGAAGTCAACGTTAACCATTTCTGAAATGAATTATATTAATTGTTATTATCAAGCATTTCAACATAGGTATAGGGTCTGATTCTCTTCTTACATCAGCCTTATAGCTTTGGAATTTGATTGACTTCAGTGCTGCCATTCCTCATTTACACCAGTGGAAGAGGGAATAGAATGTGGTCCAAACACAGCACTTTACAGAACGCAGAATAAGACAGTCCCTCCCACAAAAAATTATACTCTAGCATGGACAAGACAAAACATGGGACCATAGTTCAGGAAAGAGTGACCCATGTGCAGATCAGCGTCGCTGGGGTTTATGGAAGGAGTGGTTTCTGGGGAGGAGCGGTCAGAAGGACTGGAGGAGAGTGATTAATGGAAGACTGTTCCAAGCCTAGTACCATGACAGAAGACGTGAAGCTGGGAGTGGGTGATGGCGATCAGGAGTGGGAGCAGAGTATTGCAGTGTGCTGCCAATGGACAGAGCTATGTGGGAGGTTGAGAAAGTCTATTTTGATGCATTCTTTTAGATCATGGCAAGAAATGTTCTACAACAGGCTTCAGGGGGAAAACTTGCCTCACCTCAAGGCCACGTCAATGATGGGGTGAGGAGCAAATCCATGGAGAACCTCACCTTCCATCAAACCAGTAGCACTGCAATGAACTCCAGGAGCTTCGACACCGATAAAGCTGCTCCCACTTCATGGCTTACGGCTTTCCCTTTTGCTACACCGCAGAGAGCATCTTTCAGTGGCAGTTTTAGGAAGAGTGAAATCGAGTCCAGCATAGTGACAACCACTCAGCCTCTGATCCAGGGGGCTAAATCCTGGACTGCATTGTCTTCCTCTACATCCCAGAGCAATAGCAAGAGGCAACAATGGAGCGCTGCAATCTCCACAGGGAGGGATTCAGCCAGAAAGGTTGGTGACCTCTCTTCTTCCAAACCTCCCAAGAAATGTGTTTCCCTTTGGCATTCAGGGCAGAACCCTGCAGCCTTTGAACTCAGTGGTGAAATGCCAAGTGCTGTCAATGGGATGGGGAAGCACTATTGGAGAATGGTGAGCGGAACTGAGGAAAGGAGCTCAGGTTTCAGGAGGGACAGATATTGGTGTGAGACTAGATGCTAGTCAGTAGGTCTAGGTGTTGTTCCTGGGTGTGGCTAGGAGACAAACAGTAGAGCCTGATGCGCACAACACTGGCTTCTCTGCATGTTCACTAACACCATGTTTCTTTTAACTCACAGTGCTTGCTGCAACACACATTTCTAGTGAAACTAGCACACTACCAGCTTCCTAAGCAAATACTATGTTTCCTGTGGATCAGTGTGGTGGTGTGTTTTAAAGGGAAATTTATTAGATTTTAGCACCAATTCATGTGACCAGCGAATAACACTGAAGACAGCCAGGAAACATCCACTGGCGAGAATAAACTCATTTCCACTTGTAGTTTAAACTAGATTTGAACCCTATTCTGCAGGGTGAACAAATCCACTGTGAGCCAAAGTCCCCTCCTCCACCGCCTTCCTAATCGAAACATACATCCTTCTGACCCTGAAACACAGTTCAGCCTAGGCCATCCGGGCCTCAGTGATTTCAAATGGTCTGTTACCATGAACAAGGGGCACGTGCCTCTACATCTACTAAGTACCCTGATAATCCTTGGTTGATCCAGAAAACACAGTTACACAAACACACCCAGAGTGCCCTCATGATAGTCATAGAACTGAGGCCATACTGGATCTCATTGTGATACTCCTTCTGAGACCAACCAACCAAGACAGAAGAGCTGCTTGCCCTGTTTTCTACAGCTCTTGGCAGCAGAGGCAGTGAAGGAATCAACTGCAAATCAAAAAGTCTTGGAAGAAGGGAGTCAATGAGCCTTGACACTTGGTAGAGGGGGTGGGGGTGAAGCACAAACCTGTAAGCCTTATAAAGAGAGTTAAACAATCTATTACAGCTAGTCATTAGCATCAAGGTAAATGACTCTCCATAGTACTGCTGGATAAGGCCCCCTCGAGACCCCATCTGGAACAGCATGTAGCACCGCTGTCGTGTAGAGCATTACTGATCGCAATTCCACAGGGAGGAGAAGATTCCCTGGCTGAGGAGGCAATAGCGGACAACAAAGATAATTCCAGGCATGAGAAATCTACATGATGTAGGGACAGACAAGAAAGGGATGGGCTTACCTCTGTCAGAAAGAGGATGTGACCTTAAACAAGCTGGCAAAACATTGCTCAGAACTTCAGGTTGATAGGCAAATAAACCTTTCTGGAAATGGCTAAAAAAATAAGGGATACAATCGCCAAGGGCCAAATTCTGATCTCTTTATTCACATGGAGTAGTACTGTACTCACTAAATATGCTATTGAAACCAATGGGACTACTCCTGGAGCAATGTATTACTTCATGTGAATATAGGGGACATAATGGAGGCCAAAATTAAGAGTAAACCGGGGATTTATTCGGTGACCTGCGTTACCCTGGGGGTTATGTGGCTCTGGCGCATGCTTAGATGAAGCTATAACAATGGCGGTAGGTTAGAGTGGAATCCTTAATGCTCGTTAGAAGTGCCTGGAATCAAGACACTGTCAGCTCTCTGGAGCTGGTGCGCTTTCCTAATTATAAAACAATTTGGGCTTGACAATGGCATTCCAAGGTGTAATATGCAGTGGGTCTATCAGAACCGCAGTGGGACAATATACCCTATGGTCTAATGGTCTAATCGCCTTCCATACAGGCCAGTGCCTAGCAATGTTCTTCAAATCTGTTTATGGACATGTAACTGTTCAGCTAGCAGCTCAGACTGTTCTATTCCCATCCAGGAAGAGAAGCGCTCCGGGAAAAGTACGACACCCAGCTCTGAAGTGCCAGATACAGCCTATGACTCAGCCATCGGCAAGCGCTGTGAGTCTCTGATTTATTTTGGTTACTGGGTGATTTCAGCTGTTCTGCTGCCATATCTCTGATTGGGCCAATCACAAAAGAGGGATCATCCCCCGCTCTTGTACAAACCCACGGATATAAGTTAAATCAACCCTGAAAGCAGAGTTTGGCTAAGGCCATTCTTGCCAGCATCAGCTGCAGCTTGAATGGCAAGGAGAGATAGCTTGATGGGTCTGTCTTCCCTAGAGAGATATGAACCCAGTACAGAGTCGCTCTCCGGGAGCCAAAAGAAGAAGGCAAATTATCTAGGAAGTAAGACATACTGCAAATTACTCAAAGCAAATCAAATGTAAATCTGTCATTTCATTGACTTAGCACTGATGTGTCACAGTGAGGTTTTTTAGCCTCAAAGTACTGGGCATTATTAAAGTCCAAGTTCAGAAAGTGTGAAACTTAAGTTACCCTTAAGTGACTTGCTCATGACCACACAGTGAGCCCATGAGAGCAGGGGTTGGAATGCAGAAGCTGCTGGCACCCGGGCCAGTGCTCAGTCCACTAGATCATGTTAACACTCTTTTTACTTGAATCAGAGGGGTAGCCGTGTTAGTCTGGAATTGCAGAAGTGACAAAGAGTCCTGTGGCACCTTAAAGACTAACTAAAGTTTCAGAGCATAAGCTCTCGTGGGCTAATACCCACTTCGTTGGATGCAAGCCGACTCTCTTTACTGTTTGTCACTTTGTCACTTTCTTTACTGTTACTCTCTAGGTTAATGTTTAAAAATAGGTGATATCGAATGAGTCCGTGTTTAGCCTGGATGGGTTTGCACTGCATTCGAGATGAAATAATTTTTCCATGCTACTCAGTGAGCTGTGTGGTTTATTTTGTACATGTTATGATTGAACTACAGCACTCTTGGCTTGATTCCATTTCAGACACTGCCTAGGTGATGAATCAGACCCAGTCATCATTGGCTTAAGATAGCGTATAGTAAGTGATCCCCGTGCTGTGATCTCATTAGAGCCTAGCCATTGCTTTTGTACTGTCTTTAGGAATGTACTCAACAATACAGTGATTTGGGAAGAAGAGCAGCTCAGGAGAACATGGAGGTATCTTGGTTCCCACCAGCTTTTTAAACAGAAAGGTGGTGGGAATCATCCTCATACCTTGCTAAATAGACATTGAGATCTTTGGGATACCATTAATGTTAGCAGCATCGTTAATTTTACCATGCCTAGTTTAGGAACAAAGCTCATCATCTGGCTGATGAATGATGATACAGTATCTATTTTAGGATTTTATACTGCCACCCATCATTGCAGTACCTGAGAACCTTCCATGTAAAATCAATAGCAAAAGCAAAGTCCCCGGTGGACTTCATGAAGTCTCTGGTACTTCTCCCCTGTGGGGGCCAGAACTCTGCTTGGGATAAGCATTGGGAGGGAGTTGGGAATAAAAGGGGTGTATACATCGTGAGTGACTTACAGCAGACCGGCTTTCTCAAAGAGGAAGGCTTAGCAACATTGCCTAGAAATGGTTGGACTCTGGATTCGCCACATCTCCTCTGCGTGATTGTTCCTTCCCTCAATATGGAATGCTTCGTCCTCAGCTCTGATATGCTTCATCTGGGGCTTTGAGGTCTCCATTGTCCCAGAGGAGCCCAGCTACATCACTCCTACACTCTTTCAACCCTCCACTGAGAGGTTATAGTGGGGATTGTTCAATAGGGTAGAAAACACCTGGAGAAAGGCATCCCACAGTTAGATAGCATTGGGCGTGCTTGTTCGAGCGGAGGTGAGGCCCGGTCCAATACTTCTCCTATCAGGAAGCAAGTAATGAGTCCTACTTTTGCTTGGTTGGTGGGGTAGGACATGACCTTAAACAAGCTGACAAAACAAGGGGCAGAGCAAAAACAGCAGATGATATTAGTTAGTAAACGCCTGAATTTTTAAAAACATTCTGGGAGTTTTCTGGGTACACAGCTGCAGGGTGTGCCCAAAGAGCAACATTCTCATTCTGCAGCCAGGCCACCTGCTCTCATGGTATCTGGTTATCTGTAGTGTGCTGTGCCCGTTGGGCCTGCAGGGCCATGTTTTCAGCATGGAACTGGATAGATTGCCTGCGCAGAGCTCGGTTCGCTAGTGGGAGCTGTGATGCTTGGGCTTGCAGCGTGAGGAGCTCTTCCTGTGTGTGGTCAACCATTCAGGCATCTCTAGTATCTTCTGGGGGCATGGTGGGCAGGGAGCAGCCAGTTGCCTCCATGCTCTCCCAGGATAGGTCTTCGTCGAGGGTTAGGGTGGCATGGGCAAACTATCAAGAACCTGAGAAGGGCAGTCAGGACCAAGAGTTAGAGTAGGGCCAAACCCGAGGCTGAGAGCAGCAGAGAAATTTGTAGTCAAGTTCCAGGCTCGGGTAGATACCAAGGATCAGAGTCCGAGTCAAGTTTCAGGTCCAAATCAATCCAGGAATTCAAGGGTAGAATGCAGGAATGGTCATGGCAGCTGCAGATAATCCACACGGTTGCCTAGACGCTTTCTGGAATGCCCCTTAGATTTATATAGGATGGGGATCCGATCAGGAGCCATGAGGCTGTTGTCTGTCATACTCCTGTGGTCTGTGTCTACAGTCGGTCATGGGTGGGAGAGCGCAAGCCGGTTACTGCTGGGCCTTCCACACCCTCAAATGTGATGACTGAATAATCCATGTCTGCCTTCTATACCTCAGCAGGGGACGCTTTCAACATTTCCAGTAGTTTGTAATGTGGGCCTCATGCCAAGAAGAAGGAGCAGACACATTGGTGATACAGCAGTCTAGCTACGGAAAGATAAAATCTATTGGATAGTTTGGAGCTGCCTGGAGTTAAATTAGCCACTGAATCTGGTACATAGTCACTTGGGAGATTTAAATTGTCATGGCATTGTTCGAGATGTTTCTGCTGATCAGCATTTCACTGTCAAATGGACTCACACCCATGCAAACACTGACCACTGAACACATACCAAACCAGGAGGCATCACAACACCAGTTGTTGCATTACTCTGCAGACCATCTCTGAGTTTTGCCCTAGACTCCAGCAGTTAATTTAGCACTTGGCTAGATCATGTAACCTCAGAATCGTGAGATGACCATGCCATCACTAGCTAGAAACCAGGCGCTCCAAGGGCTGTTGTAAATGCTCTAGAAATATGAGTATAGTGAAGGGAGTAAGTGCCAAAGAGGAAGAATGATTATTTAGTGTGGGCCAAAAGGGCATAATTAGGAGTAATGGGATTAAATGGAGTAATGGAAAATTTAGACTGACTATAAAGAAATATCCCCTAACAGTGAAGTCTGTGGGATCATGGAATAGCCTCCTAAAGGAAATGATGGAAAGCCAGTTGCTATTGTCATTTAAAATTAAAGTGGGTCATGCACTGGAGACTAAGCTGCAGGGGCAGGAGCTGGAACAATCTAGGTTAAAGAAGATGTAAGAATTCAAATTTTCTCATGCTGGAACCTTGACAACTGGAAAGGAGAGAAACAGTAGTTAGCAGAGGCAAACATTGCATTGGCTTTTGGGTGTCTGTGTGTTTCACTCCTCTAACAGACAGAATACATGTATATGTATTTTTTACATTATTTGGGGAGGGGGGGGTTGGGCAGGGAGGGAGTTCACTGAAGGGCAAAGTAGGATGTGGCATCAGTTCAGTGCAACAAAGATTAAATTGATGTCTGATGGGACTACAAATTACAGCATGTTAAGAGCAACTGCAAAATATACATAATTTCTTTTCTTTTCCACTGCATTTTGTATTATTTTAAGAATATCTTTACAGGGAATTTTCAAAACTCAAAGTGGAGAGAGAGAGAGAGTGAGAGAGTGTATAGCTAGATTATGTATTTCTTTCCCTGGTATAAGATTCCTTAGTACAGTAGGAACAGACCATTAAATATTGAACAATCACTTTATTTTTATATTTGTTAGTTTAACACTAGCTTATGAAAGCATTTCTGTTATGTACCTGTCCTTTCGATAGTCTCTCTGATGTGAGGGTTACACTGCCATCTAGTGGCAGCGTGGTTTCTTCCCTGTCCTCCAAATCCTTGGACTGGACCTTTGCAATTGTACAAATCACCTGGCAGAGATTTATGTTGTTCAGAGGAGCACAGCGGGGGCTGAAGGAAGTAGTTGCTGTTTAGGAGGGAATATCTCATCTCTTACTTTCTTGCCTGTCTAGCAGAGCTGAGGAAACTGTTCTCCACCTTGAAGGAGGCATCTCTCTGCAGCAAATTAAGGAGCAGTATTGCTGGGCTATGAAGATGTTGCCAAGTCGTCTTCAGCAAGGCGGTTGGTGATATAAGGTGCTGAAGTGTGGGGCGGGGAAAGAAGAGAAAAATAAGAGGGACTTCTCAGTCAGTTGAGCTACATTAATTTACACCTGCTGAGGATAAAAGCAAGAAATTCTTACTTGTATTACAAATCTCTCTTTAAGTGTAATACATGTCTGGTACTTGCAATAGCACACATTATTAAAATAGAAATAATTTTGAAAAACTCATGTTCCTTTCACCATTTTTCCTGTGTTTATACCCTGTGAATCTCTCTTTCCTTGGAGAATGAAAAACTGGTTGGTCTTACAGAGGTATCTAGTCAGTTTCTAGTTAATTTCACTCTCGGATCCTCATGCAGGTCGCTTCAATGTCTAGATGATAAACTCTGCTTTTTTGTTTAAAAAAAAGCTCTTTTCTTATGCAATTGAAACTAAAGGCAATCATGAAAACATTCCTATTGCATTTCTGTTTCTGTTTATAAACCTGCCTTTTTGTACCAACGCTGACCTGTCGGCGTCTTTTTCAGTCTGAATATTAGCTTTGTGGACAGATAGACTGAAGATTGGCACCATTTCTGTTAAGGAAACTGTTGCATCATTTCTATTGCCTGAAGAAAATATGTATTTTTAAAAAGCCATCTCATATCTATCTATCTATCTATCTACCTATCTATATAATTTTGCCTGATCTGATGAGCCATTGTGCAAAAATTTCAGAGGTTTTTGTCTATTGAGTCATATTGGTCTCTTCTTGGTGAAAGTCAATAAATGCACTGAGTGTTGCTACACATGGACTGGGACACTGTACTTAGTAAAGACCAGATTGTGATATCTTTACTCACTTACTCTACAAATACAATGGGACTACTCATGCTGTAAGGTACTAGTTAGTCATGAGTAAAGATGTCAAACTCTGGCCCTAATTTAGCAGGACAGAAACCTTGGCCAGAGCCTTGGAATGCAGGCAGCTAATCAAATGATAAGGGCAAGGATTTGTGACTCTCCTTTACACATGTAGGGCTGTGCATATGTCCCAGCAAACACTGTTACTTTCCTAACATGACAACAGACAAGTGAATGCAAAGTCTATTGTAACCAGCCAATAGAGCAGGCTGTCATTGGTTTGTGTCTCTCACTGTGTCCCAGTTAGCAAGCAACCTAGATGTTTTAAAATAGGGGCTCCAGCTACCTAGCTAAGATATAATGCTGTCTTGTGGCAAAGAAGCAAGGGGGAGTGTAACTGGTCTCCCCAAACCCAGCAGACCCTGCATCTTCTTCTGTTTCCCAAATCTCATCTGAGCTGGCAGGAGGCCAGCTCCCCAGCCATTTTGTTAATGAAGCTTTCACCATTGTCCGTATTACATTCTCTTTTCCCAGTGATTCCCAAGCATGGATCCATAGGAATCAAGGCAGGTAAACCAGGCCCTGCTCCCTGGCTCACCTGAGGTTTTGGCCACTGCCTGCACAGCTGGTATCCCAGTCAGATCTTTTACCTAGCATCCCCTGACCAGGATCTCCTAGAGGAACTTCCCCACTTCCTGCAGCTCTTTGCTTACATGAGCTGCCTGTTGGCTTTGTATCTTACCAGCTGGGAGGCAGCTGACTAGTGGCAGGTAGGGGTTATGCCATCACCCGCCAACTCTTATGGGAGCTACTTTGATTTAGATGTCTTGGGAATGAGTCTGGAGTCCTCTTGAAAGATGAGCAGTTTCAGAACCATTCCGTTAACAAACTGCCTTGTTTGTTTTGAATTAATGATTTTTTTTGTTACAGTGTTTGTGTCTATATAAATAATACTGTACATGATTTTCAGGTTCTGATTTGCCAATTGATGATAGAGGCACACTTTTTTTTATAGCAGTTTTGTAAATTGTGTGTTGTTTAAAGTGCTATTGTGGCTTTTTGTTTTTAAATTGATAGTGGTATACTACAGTTACATAGCGATTGTGGTCTATTATTTGAATGCATGAAAATGCTCTAAGCAGAGGCATATGAAATTAGCTGAAAAACATCAATTTACGTTCAACTTTAACTTAAGTGGATCCCATATTTAAACTACTGTGAAAATCTCTGGATTTTTAAACTGTTTTTGTTTACTTGCAATTATTCTTTTTTTCTCATGGAACAGATGAATATTAGATTCTTTTCCGGGGTTTTAAAACTAATCGTATAATAATAGCTCTTAAATTATGCATTGGGCATGGACTGAATTAACTATTTGGTGATTTGTGCTCCACCTGTCAAAAAAGTCACAAGCCACCACTGGTAGACACTCGTAAGATGAAGAATACTTGTAGCATCTTAGAGTCTAACCAGTTTATTTCAGCATAAGCTTTCGTGGGCTATAGCCCACTTCATCGGATGCACAGAATGGAACACACAGAAATATCTTACTTCTGTTTGTTCCATTCTATTCATCTGATGAAGTGGGCTATAGCCCACGAAAGCTTATGCTGAAATAAACTGGTTAGTCTCTAAGGTGCTACAAGTATTCTTCATTTTCTTTACAGATACAGACTAACATGGTTGCTATTCTTAACTCTTAAGATGGGATCTCAGCCAAACTGCTACTGGCTGCTGTCTTCTCTGGCAATGTGGTGCCCCCCACCTGCACCCTGTTGTGCTCTGTCTTTGACCTAGTGCCTTTTCAATGCTATCTGCCTTTTCCTCTTCCCAGCATCCATATGAAATTAATAGGCTGCAGCTCCATCATGTGTCCTCGGTGTTCCCAAGCTAGCCTGTCACTCCGTTTGTTGACTCTTGCTTGTTATAGAGTCTATGAATGACCTAGTTAGCTGAGCTGGTAAACATATGACAACCCCTGACACTTCCATTCCTGTGAGTCAGAACCTGGCTGGTAATCGATGAAATGTATATTGCAGGCTTACTCAGATTCTGGGCCTTTCCCCTCTCAGTGTTTGAGATACCCTGTGTGGGGATATTTTATATGAAACTCTATCACTGCTTAACAGTGCCTTACTCAGAGATCACCTCATGCATGGAGAGCAATGTTTTGTTGACATGGGAGATTAAGGGCCTTGGTCTCAGTGCTATAGTTTCAATCAGTTCTGAGTGATCTTAACTTTCTTCCCTGATTCTAGTCTATCCAGGGAATCCAAAGCGCGGTTCCTGGAGGGGACTGTTCTTGTGAGACTCAAATCTGAACCCGAACCCCTGGATCTCAGCAAGTGGCTAATAAGTTGTGGTCTAATTTCGTATTTAAGGCACTGGCCAACAGTTGGAGTGGTGAGGATCTGAGCCGCTCCAGGAACCACAATGGGAAGGGAAGAAATACACAGTATTGTAGGGCAGAGATAACCAACAATTATAAAAAGGGACTGAGCAACATGCATTAAAAAAGTAGCATTCTCAAGCTATTTGGCCATTGCATTGCCACAAGGAAAATAGGGTGCCCATTAGGGACCAAAACCTTCCCTCACTACAATTCCCACTGAGTTTTTCTCCTTATTTACCTTACTGTAGTGCCTGCAGGTCCCTACTGATAGCAGGGCCCCACTGTGCTAGGTGCTGTACAAACAGATAGCGAGACACAGTCACGGCCTCAAAGACTTTATAATCTAAATAGTGAAGAAAGACAAAAGAAGTCTGGGGAACTGAGGCCCATAGGATTGAAGTGGCTTCCCCAGTGCCACATAGGAAATCTGTGACAGAACTGGGAATGGCAGCCATCTTGATTGCCAATCCACTGTCTTAAGCACAAGACCTTCATAGCCTCTATCTCGTCCAAACTTGTCCTTCATCTCCAGCTGGTGTTGGCCTTTCTATGTACATTTCTAGTGGCCGCATTATACGGCAGTCTCTTCTACAGCAAGCCTACATCTTCTTACAATTCCTCAGTGGGTAAGTTAGACCAACTTAGACGCCTCTAAGACCTCAGCAGAATGAGTGAAACGAGATCAAAAAGGAATCTGAGTGTAAAGGGACTAAACTAGTGCAAGAGCTAACTTATACATCACCTCTGAATCTGGTTGACAGGTATAATTTGAAGTGGGCTGAGACTCAAAGGCATTTAGACCTGCACGGGATTAGCTCCAGTATTTTTCACTCAGGGCAACACTTCACAAGAAAACACAAAACCCACACAGAACACCTAGATGCAGTTTTCTACTCCGGGGGGGTGGGGGGTGGGGAGGAGAATTCCTTGCTGACCTCAGCTAGTGATCAATTTGTGCTCTGAGGTATGAAGTCTGTCCACTCTTGTTGTTCGTATTCTAGCTAGGATAATAAGAGGCGCTATTGTTGTTTATATGTAGCACCCTTCTCCATAGTCTAAGAAGAAGAAAGGAAAAAATAAAAGGCAAAAAAATATAAACTAAATAAAAAGTAATGCTTTTTAACCCGTGGAACTCATTGTCACATGATATTATGTAATGTAGTAGACTGCCCAATCGGCTTTGTCTGTGTCATCTCTTATTTTATGTTCCTCTGCTATATCTCCTTTTGCTGTTCTCTTTTCCAAACCAAAGAGTTCTAAAAAAAAACACACATCCATTCAAAAGCTAATTAGGAATCAGCTTGTGCTAATTAATACTTGTTGCCATTGCCAGCTTTTAACATAGTAAAAATCTTGTGACAGTCACAAGGTGCCAATGCCATGGCCCCAGGACCCTTGAGAATGACTCAGGAAAGTGCCTCTTCTCCAATGCACGATATTTGGAAGCTTACACATCCCTTTACTGAATGACAGTGGGGATGTACTGAATGAATAAGCCTATCAGCATTGCAAGCTGCTAGCGCCCGCAACAGCTCAAGACTCCCTGCCTGCCATAGCTGCAGGAACTCTTGATTGACTCAGCCTGATGGAACAGCAACTTCCGTATTCCCTAAAAATAAACCATTTGGCTCATCCTCTCAACTTAGCCCAGCACACTGATAAAATCAGCTGTCAGAGACCAGCCAGGGACAGAGAACAGGATCAAGGGACACAGACTGGAGCAGGGCTTCTCCATAGGATACACTAAGGGCTGCTTGGTTGTGAATTTCAAAAGCAACCGACTTCTGCTGGGATTTTCTACCAAAAAGACACGACTGGCTGGAACTGCCTGTAAGTAACCTGTTGCTTGGTGAGATTCTAGTGAAGATTTGCATGTTTTATGTGAACAATATACCACTGGAAAAGGCCCAATCCTGAAGTTCAATGGGTGCTGAGGGCACTCAGTCCCTAGCAGTACGAAGCTCCAAGTGAGTTTGCTGCCATTGGAAAGCAATGAATTTTGTCAGTCTGGAACCTAGTAAATCCAGATCTCTGTGGTCTCTTTTCCTAAGGAGGTTATTGTGTCTGTAGTAGGGATGGTATTTTGTGTTTAGTGCAGCAAAATGTTGACTTGAGCATTATGGGATGCTGGAAATGGAGAGAAGGCATTTAACATGGTGACAAAACCATTCCTCCCTTCCCCCATAATGAAGCAACCAAGGTTGTCACAATTTCTAGCTTCAGTGCAGCCATTTTAAATTCACTGGGCAAATTTCTTAGCTTCAGTTACTTTAATGGAGCTACATCGATTTCTACTAAGGGGCTGGCCCATTGTGGCAATCAGATCAGGTGTAGAGTCCAGGTGAGGTCCATACAGTCTGTATGTCAGCTACCCAGATGGTGGTGGTGATAGATTAGATAGATGATGCTATTGTAAGCGGTAACACCGCATGTGACTTGCTAATTTGCATCTACGTGGCATTTGAAGCCTGATCGGGATGAAACAGGTCCCACTTCAATTTACACCCTCCAGGAGCAAGTGGCGGCACAGATTTTGCCAAGGATAGGATCTGATTCCCCCCTCTTCGCTCCCACACATCAAACAATGAAGAAAGCATTGTCTGTCCATATCCAGGCATCATTCCTGGGGTCCGCTCTTGAGAGCTGCACAGCTCCTGTCTGAAGTCAATGGGAGCAGCAGTTGCTCAGTACCTCTCAGGATCAGGCTTATAGATTATAACTTCTGGAAATCCTTTTGTTACTTCTATTCACTTGTCCAGCCGAGTAAGCACCTTTGGACAAGCCCATAGATCTGTCAGATTCTTTGTAGCTTCAATCTCCCAGGCGCTGCTGTGTCTCTTTGCTTATTTGTTTAGTGGGCACCACAGCTGCAGCTCTAAGGTGCAGGTGTTGTCTAATGGGTGGAATAGGGCATTGAGAGTCAGGAACACTAGGGGCTATTCTGGATTCTGCCACTGAGTAACTGCATGACCTTGGACAAGTCCCTTAACCTCTTTGCTCCAGAGCCTCAGTTGGTGTGAAATGGCATAGCTCCACAAACATCAGTGGATTTACATCAGCCGAAGATCTCGCCTTGTGTGTCTCTAAAAGAGGTGTACTACTATTTATCCTGTGGTCAAGCAGTTTTAAATCGTCAGGCGCTATTGACATGCAAAATATGTTCTTCATTTGTTTATTCTCTTGTTGTTGTTTCTTTCTGGGATTTACCCAATGGCATTCTGCCAACTCCTGCAAGGACAACAGGGCTGCTCTTGTCCCTCCCAGTCATTGGCTAAAAGCAGCTTCCACAGCTTCTTTTTAGTAGAAGAGAGAGAGAGAGAGAGAGAGAGAGAGAGATTCCATTTGCTATAACAGCTACTTAAAGAGGGGAACGGAAAGCAAAGATGCCCCACCCCCGGTCCAACACCAGGTGGTAGACGGTTCACAGTCTAAGTGAGAGTAAAGAGAACCTTAGGCTGTGGGTGGGAAATGTTCTGATGCACAGTCAGGCCCAGAAGCGCCTTGAGCTATTAGTTATTTCTAAGGAAAGGAAGCAAAGAAACTCAAGATGATTCCCTGAGGACATTCCTGAATGGCTGAGGGCTCATCTGCTCACAAAAGTTGTCTAAAGATGTTTTATATTGGTACAGCTTACTTCTGTGTGGGACTGGGAATAAGCTCTACCGGTATTAGGCACCTTTATACCAGTATAACATGTCCACTCAAGGGGTTGTAATGGAATAAATGTAATCAGTAACACATCACACCGCTAACTGAGATAGCTATACCAGTACTAAACCTGTATGCAGACCGAGTCTGAGAGGCACAGAGATGTCTGGAAAGTAGCAAAATATTATTATAATTAAGCACCCAACAATACCTCTAGGAGATTTTTGGCTAATGTTGATTTCACTCCACTGATTTGGTCCTTTAGCTCATCCTCTCAAAGATGTCAGAGATGAAATCCCCACAGAGAATTCCATAGTGTCAGCTACTCAGCAGTAACTCATTCACTGGTGACTCCCTCAATGTTACAAAGTACCACCCCACCCCCACAACGCACACGTCATCGTCTCTAGAGATCTCATTGCCTGGCACAGCTCAGATCCTCTTTGTTCCGTCCATACCCCCAAGGAATGGATTTCCCAGAATAATTTTTCTCTTTTCCAGGCAGGAGCTCTCAAAACTGCATTGAGAGCACCTGACTTTTGAAAAAGGAGATTTATTCTGGAAGCTAGATGTGTTTGTATCGGTAGCAATAGAGCTCTGTGTGTGTACCTTCAGATGTCTATGCTTGAGCCCTTTCCTACAACTGCTGTGAGGAACTGGCCAATTCTCGATGACTCGGTTAAAGGGCAGAATCCCCTTCACGTCGTGTTTGATTGTAAGCTCTCTGGGGCAGGAGCCATGTCTTTGGACAGCACCTAGCACAACGCTACCTGAAAATGAGTGGCCCTGTGGTGCTACTGTAATATAAATAAACAACACATAATAACAATCAGATTTTGTCTGTGGACTTGAAATGATGCCACAAACTTAACGCTGTTATCAGAACTGGATGCAAACACGTCCCCTGAACTGCGGAGAAGTTTGGGGCCTGGATCCAAAAAGGTGCCTTTCACTATTATATTCTAGAACACCAACATGAAAAAAGGTGGATTTTTCTTTTCTGCTCTTTTATAAGCAGCCCTCTTCTCCCTTCTCCCACCACTCCCCTACCGGTCCCATCCTAGCTACCCGTTTGCCTCTCTTGGGAAGAGTGGGAAATGCTAGTGGAAAACAAGGGCTATGCTCGTTTTTTTGCAGATATTGTTCAGATTTTTTTCAAATAGTGTTAGTTTTTTCAGAGCAGACATAAGAGCTGGAACTAGGAGTGCTGGGGGTGCTGCCGTACCCCCTGGCTTGAAGTGGATTCCATCATATACAGGGTTTACAATTTGATTCAATGGCTCTCAACACCCCCATTATAAAAATTGTTCCAACACCCCTGAGAGCAGAAGTAAGATCCCTTGCCAATTATCGACTAAGAACAATCAATAGTTTCAGGGATGCTTATGATAATTTATCACTACTAAAATAATAGAAAGTTTGGGAACAGTTTGAAACAGTTACTTAGCACTTAATTGATGACAGGTATGCAATAGCAGAGCAAAAATCTCTACTCAGCTAACCTGTAAGGTCAACAGCACTGCAAACAATGTTTAAAGGTATACAGTCAGCCCCCTTTTTATATGGCACAGATATTTACTTGCCTTTATGTACTGGGATTCCTTCTGCATTCCAGAAACATACAGTACATGTAGCAAAAGGAGACACATATAATGCTGAGGCCTGTCTTGATATTCTCAGAATGTCACTTCATGCTGATTAGAACAGAGCTGCCTTAAAAGGCCTGGCATTCCTAGCACTAAAGCAGATCCTTCTCCCCATTAAGCTGTGAAACTAATGCCCAGCTCTGAACTACTGTTCTGAGAGCTGTTGTAAGAAGCAAAGATATTGCTAGGAGTCTGTCAGCTGTAGTTTGGTCACACACCGAGTGGAAAAACGTTTAGGAATCAACTCTTTGCTCAGCTTGAGTTCACCCCAATGAGTCAAAAAACACCATAGAAGGAGACTATAGGGCTTGTCTACACTCACCAGGGGATCAACGTGTGGTGGTAGATGCATCAGCGGTTTATTTAGCGGGTCTATTGAAGACTTTCTAAATCAATGGCAGATTGCTCTCCCATCCACTGCCGTACTCCACCTGAACGAGAAGCACAAGAGGAGTCAACAGGAGAGTGTCTCCAGTCAATATCACAATGTGGACCCCGCGGTAAGTAGATCTAAGTACATCAACTTCAGCTAGCTTATTCACATAGCTGAAGTTGCGTAACTTAGATCCATCTCTCCCTGTAATGTAGACAAGGCCTAAGAGAATAAGTTATCAAAACGGTCATCTAAATACAGAGCAGTTTTTCATTAGAAGAATGATCCTGTGGATTTAGCACTGGATTGAGGCTCAGGAGAGCAGGGTTCAGTTCCTAGTTCTGACACGGACTTTCTGCATGACCTTGGGAACATTACTTAGTCTCTTTTATAACCTGGAGATAATATTCCTTTGTCCATTTTATTATTAAGATTGTGAGCTCTTTGGGATGGGAACTCTCCCGGTAGGTAAATACAGCACCTACCACAATGAGGCCTGATCTTGGTTGCAGGATTTCAGAGCTAAAAACAACAACAACAACAATAATAATTAATAATTGGTAGTTAGATATTAAAGAGATGTGTATGGCAGAAAAGTAGAACAAAAAAAGCAACTTAAATAATATTAAGAGGATCCATTTGTGATCACATTTTAGACTTAAGTCCATAAAGAGTTAGGAAATGATTAATATATGTTACAAGAGTGCTACAGACAAGAGAAGCTCATGTGATAGGTGGCTCTAAGCCAGAGGTCTCAAACTCAAATGACCACAAGGGCTGTATGAGGACTAGTGCACTGGTCTGAGGGCCGCATCACTGACATGCCCCCCTCTCGCTGCCCCCAGCCCGCCCCCACTCCACCCCTTCCATGAGGTCCCGCCCCTGCCCCTCCTCCTCCTCTGAGCATGCAGGAGGGGCTAGGAGCAGTAAGCCTCCTGCAGAGGGCGGCGGGAGGGCAGTGGAGAGCCTGGCTTACCGCTCCTGGCCGCTGCTGCAGACGGCTCCTGGGAAGTGCTGCCCCACCTCATTCACTGAAGCCGCAGCAGCAGCACCTGGAAGCCAGGGCTCGGCGGCGGCCCAGCGAGGCAGCAGAGAAGCCTCCACTTCTGGCCCCTTCCTCCCAAAAACTGCTATGGTCGGGGGCGGGAGGGGGCTCCAGGGAGCTTGACGGGCCGCAGGGAAGGGCTTCGTGGGCCACGTGTTTGAGACCCCTGCTCTAAGCACATCAGAAGTGTTATAGATGGTTATAAGGCATGGCTATGAGCAACCTATTGACCTGATGGAATCCATAATAATTTATTAAACATTGATCAAAACATCTGCTATTCATTTATTTCAACCCTTTCTAAAGGGAAGCGGACTACAGAGTGTGACCCCACTGGTAAACAGCTGTGAATCTGCAGCCTTAGTTTCATCCATCTAGTCAATTAAAATGCAGAATCCCTGGAAGGCTTTTGTGGGCGTAGTTTAAAGCCCTCTCTAAGCATGGTTCTTTCTAACCACTAGCCCCCTGCCAGCACCCTCTCCCCGGCTCCAGTCAGCAATACCACTAGCAGCTGTTACTCGTGGACACGTCTTGGCATTTTTTGCACCCCAGGAATAGCGTCTTTGCATTCCATCGATCCTGATTTTTTTACAAAGACCAAAAATAACAGCCCAGTGCTTCAAAGTGACTCTAGTGTCAGTCAGGGGCTGCATTTTACTGAGTCACCTCAAGGCCTTTTTACACGACATGGCAGTATTAAATTGTGATATGACACTTGCAAAGAACTATCAGATGCAAGTTATATGGTCAGGATTTTGCAGGAGTGACTAATAACTCAGTTGCCTCAGTTCGCCTCATGGTAAGGCTGGCCCCACCCCTTCTGCACCCTAGAACCCAGAGCCCCCCACCGCAGCCACCAGCCCCTGTCCCAAACTGGCTAGTGATCACAGCCCCCCACCCAGCTGGGAGCACTTGGAGGGAGAGCGTGCGGCATGGCACCAGCCCCTGGAGCCCAGCGGCAATGCAAAGGGGGGGTTTGGGGGCAGAGTGTGGGTGGGGCCACCCACAAGGGGGCCTGATTTTCAATAGTTTGGGACTTTCTGAAAGGCAGGCCCATTTAAGGTGCCTCAAACTGAGCACCCAAATTAATTATTTTTGAAAATCTTGGACATTTAGAATATCTTTAAATCCTAACTTATTTTGCTCATAACACCTTAGATTATTAAAGCTGAAAGAATTTCCTTTCCACCAGAGCTGCTCTGTATTTACTTGTTTTGCATTTCACTCTGCTCTTTTGATTATAGTCAGGTTCACTTTCCAGCTGATATGTATTTAGCGCAATGTTGCAACATGATTCTAAGGCACTAGCATAAGGTTACTATGCAACAGGTGGGTGAAACCTCTGCAAGAGGATGTTTAAATCCAAGCTTTTTAAAAAAGCTGATTTATATTTTATTTTGGTGAAGATTTGTATTATTATAATATATTTGTATCTATAACAGAGCCTAGAGACCCAAAACTGGTATCAGAACCCCATGCTGCTAATTGCTGTGCACACATATTAAAAAAATACCCCAGGGAGTTTGCAATCTGAAAACAGTGTTACTAGCTCACTTTCTTTTATTGTGGGTCTTGTGCTAATTAGTGTTTTCCTTAAAGCCCCAGTTGCTGAAGTCATGTGAATACGTGAGCATCTCAGTTTTCATTTTTTTAAATGTACATTTCTAGCCCTCATGGCTATGGAGAAAGGCTGGAAATGTGACTCAGGTGCTCCCTAAAGGGGCGAAAAACAGAAAGGGGAAAAAACCCCAAATGTGTTTTTTTTTAAAAAAAAAAAACACAACAAAAAAAAAACCTCATGATTTTTAAGCCAATTTTATGATTTTTTTGGGAACAGACTCATCATTTTTGACTATTTGTGGTTGGCAATAATGAGCTATTCCACGCTGGCCCATCCCTAGAAAGAGCCCAGCTTGAATTTCAGATCTCAACTGGACTTTGCAAAACAGACAGTTAGAGGGAAACAGCAAAACCCTGATCCAGAAGGCAGAGAGCAAGAGAGAGAGAGAAGAAATAGGAAGCCTCTGGACATCAGTGTTCCCGATTCTTTCCTGCCAGCCCTTTAAGCAGCTGTTTCCTGCCCTCCCCAAACGCTGCCCTTTCTTCTTACATTGGCCAAATCATCTCATGGCCTGTGAATGATTTTTCTTATGTGTCCCAAAAGCTCAACAGCAAGTTGGAGTTGGGCAGTCAAGTCAGAAATAGCTGAAATGCTCTTTTATCCACTGCTGAGCTGCCTGTACCCCCTGCTGTCACACCAACAGGTCTATAGCATTTTCCACTATTTCCATGGGTGTATCCCCAGGATCACCTCCCCTTTCAGCCCAGCTGCGGGAACTCCTGCTCCTCAGAAAGGGAGAATGCTTCAGACTGCCTGGTCAGTCCTCTGAGCTTCCCCTGCCCTCTCCCATTGAGTATTCACTGCAGTGACAAAAGGGCCCCAACAGCAGCTGTTAGGCACTGAAGCTGGATCATTCCATGCAGAATGTGGACCCCCGCACCGGGGTTGAGCAAGGCCCATCGGCCTCTGCTCAAAGCGATGGGATCAAGGACCTGACAGCAGCATAATGAGCCGTCAGAGCACAGAATGGAGGAAGAGCTTTGACCTTGTTACCATTGATTTAACAGGGCCAATGAGCGCTTACTCGCCCAGATTAAGCTGCCACACTGGCTTCTTCTCCCGCTATTATTAGTGCTTACCCAGCTATGAGAATTCCACAAGACCAGCCACATGAGTGGCGCTGGCATTTAGCAGGCCTTTTGTCAGGGGACTGATTATCTCCCAGTGCGGCAGGGCAGGGGGAGGGAGTGATTCAGCACAGATGACTTTCAATGCTAGCAACAGGTACATGATCCATTAAAACCAGGGTGAGGGCAAATTGCAATTCCAATGCACAAACACTGAGGGCCGGTGTCACTGGTCATCGCTGACTCCATCTCACGGAGGCTGATGGTGAGTTTCACTAATGCACAGGGTGGGTGACATGGCGAGGGCGATGGGGGTGGGGGACGCTGCAGAACACCCCTTCAGCCTGCCACACGAACACACCGCTGGGCAGATGGAAGCAGCTCCTTAGGTGGGTGCACCCCCCAGAAGGCCCAGCGGCCTGGGTGACTCAGATCCCCTTCCCACACAGCAAAGAATACCTGCAATTCTAGAGATTCATAGTAACGAAACCAGCCAGCTAAGAATACGTCAAAGACCATACAACCGTGTGGGTTACTCTCAGTCACTAAACTGAATCATCCATGGAGTTATCCCATCGTCGGAGCTATTGACAACCAGAGCGGGATGATGGTAGAAAACATACCGTGGAGAACAATCCTGCATTGGCAAGCAGAGGAACCAGAGCTCTTTGCCAGCTCTGACTTCCACAGACCTGTGAAGGGGAGGCTGCTCTTCATAACCACAGCACATTCAGTTTAATGAGGCACAGTGCCCATCCGCTAGTGACTCATGGTACATTAGTGACTGGCAAAAACAGGCCTCCGAAAAGCCCACTGGAAAGAGTACCCACCTGTTTCCCCATGGCTGGGGAACCATCATGCAAGGCGAGGTCTCGAGTGGCTATAGTCAGACACACTTAGGAAGCTATTTTGCCTGGCATTATTGGCTTGCGTAGCTATGAATTTACTGTCCTGAGAGCCCACTTCCACATTTCATATCACTGGATGGTTCTTCTTTGCTTTGTAAAAACAAATTGCAAATGCATTAGCTGCGGCAGCCCCACTTTAGCCCACAGGGCAGATCTCAGCTCCCATTACTCTATTCCCTTACGCAGTAACAGGCAGAGAAATACAGAGTCACCACTATTGGCATGGCCAAGGTGGGGTTCATATGTTGGCACAAAGGGCGTTTGCGTAGCAGCTGTGTTTGTTCAGTGCAGATGATTTCGGGAGCAAAGTTGATGACACACTGTTGGCCGACCATCCCAGACAGACTAGGTGCTGAGCTTGCAGCTTCTTTCTTTTACTAGGTGATTCATTCACTCAGTAATTCACTGGGGACGGTGGTGCTAGTGGGTCTCCGAAAGGTCCTAGCAAGAAAGATGATGGACACTAACAGGTGGGTAGCATTGTTTCCCTACAGCACATAATGGTTTAAGTGGAATGAGAAGCCAATGAGTGTTGCTGGCTTATTTAAAGACAGGTTTTTTTTCTCAGTGGCAAAAGAATTTTGTTTTCTTTTACTGGGGTTCTGACTGTTGGATCAAACAGAAAGAAAGAAAGAAAGAAAGAAAGAAAGAAAGAAAGAAAGAAAGAAAGAAAGAAAGAAAGAAAGAAAGAAAGAAAGAAAGAAAGAAAGAGAGAAAGAAAAGAGAATATTTTGTATTGAGTTTTGCATCATCATTACCTTTTTCCTATGTAGCTCTGATGCTTTCTTCATCTTATACTGTTACTTTCAGTAGAAGGCAGCTTGCTCTGGTGGCTTTAGTTACAGTTTCAAGTGGTTAAATGCTTGTTTGTGCTTATGATTTAGGGCTTATCACTACACCTCCCTCATGAAGACTAATAACCAATCAATTAATATGAATGAATATAACGAATAATTTCCCAAGTGTAGGTTTCTCAGGTTCTGTGTTATGCAGCTTTCCAGAATCCTTGTGACATTGGGAGACTCCGATTCTAGCTTTAGAGACTGAGCACCAGGTGAAAACGTGCTTTAAACACAGGCTTAACAATAGAAATATACAAGTCAAACTCTACCCTGGGCGTAATTTAACTGATCTCAATGGAGTTACGCCAGGGATGAATTTGGTCCTCTCTTCTGAACCAGTCAGAGCAGAGTCTCGGCAGCTGTAAATCAGGATTACTCCGATAACATGAATGCGTCTACACTCATTTACACAGCTGAGATTCTGGCCGTAGGTGGGTGTGTTGTAAGGTAAAGATGAATTAAATAACTGAAAAAGTGGTAGACTAATGGTCACTAGCAGGCGCTGGGCATAGCTCAGACAGGAACTGTGCAAGCTAACCATGGATACACTTTGCTGATACTCAGCAGTGCTACAGCACCTCTTGCTATTCCACTTCTGGACCACTGCAGACTTCTACCCCCTGCATCTCAGCTCACACCTGCAGCTCTCCTGCTATTGCCGCTCCAGACCTCTATTGAACTGAGGCTGCCTGCTGGCCCAGGCTTAAGGTTTTGTCTAACTGGAGAACTAGATTGCTACCCAGAAGTGCTTGCTGAGCTACTGAAATTGTAGCAGTACTACAATACTCTACCAAATTCAATACTCTATATATACAATACTCTACCAAATTCCAGCTCCGTTGGAGCCAATGGGCATTTTGATGTGATCTACAATGGGAACCAAATCAGGGCTAGATCCTGCCATCTTTACTCAGGCAAAATTCCCAGTGAAATCATCAGCAGCAGATTTTCCTAATCAGGACTGCAGGGTGCAGCCATCATGGAAGCACATTGTTAATGAGCTAGCCAGTGAGGATTCCTGTAGTGATCAGAGTATCAGGTTTAAAATCCCTAGACTCCCTGGGGCCACAGCTGGTTCTATTGTTTTATTTATGTCAGCGTCTGCCCAGTAGTACTGGGACGGGCTGTAATAAATACAGTCAATTCTAGCAGGGTCAGCCTGGCCCCTCATCTAGTGAAGAGGTTGATACCCAGGGTCTCAAAGATTTTAACCAGACACAAGAGATTCCATGGCAGTTTTTGTGATCAGTAAGGGTTTGCCCTAGTGTTATAACCACCTTGCAGTAGTACAATATGTTTATAGTTCGTGAAGCACTTTGGGATTCCAGCTGCTGTCTGAATGTCAAATAATTAGACCCTGTATAATATGCTGTTTAATA
Organism: Dermatemys mawii; assembly: GCA_007922305.1. NCBI lineage: Eukaryota > Metazoa > Chordata > Testudines > Dermatemydidae > Dermatemys > Dermatemys mawii. The sequence continues at coordinate 2,472,902 of ML677349.1, read as the reverse complement.
ATTGCAGACAGTTTATAGCCTGGCTTCCTGGTTATCAGAATGAATTGTTGTTCCTCAGCTGTGTGGGCTATTATCTATAATTAGCAAGTTAGTGAGTGGCTGCTGTGCATGTTGTCCTGCAAAGCTGTGGGTCACTGCATACTTTCCATGCTTTCAGAGCACACAGCTCATGCTGCTGTTTTTAACTCTCTATATCTAAGGCATGTGATTTTCGGGAGGTGATAAGCAAAGAGCAGGTTTGCGAATCCCAAGTACCATAAAAGAAAATGACAGGGAGAGACTTGACTGAAAGTCTCATAGCCAACTGCATCCATCATCCAAAGAGCAGCCCTTTGGTCTTTCATTCAGTGGCTCTGAATGCTTGAGGCACGCCAGATAAGAATTTTGCCACATGCTGGCAAGGAATCATCCATTTTGAGTAGGCATATGATTTAATCTACTATCAATCTCAATTAGATGGTTTAAAAAATGTCATGTCCATAAACTCTCTGGGAGAAGGACTATCACTTTGTTCTGTGTTTACACAGCACCTAGCTCAATGCTGTTCTGGTCCATTCTTGCGGCTCACAGGCATAGGGGAATACTCATCGTAAACAATATTATGCAGTACCAGCAAATACAAACCTAGGAGCAGGGGTGCGGGAACAATTTGTGCAGTGGGGGTACTGAACATCATTGAACCAAACTGCAAACCCTGTGTATGATGGGGACTACTTCAGGTCAGGGAGTGCAGCTTCACCCCCAGAACCCATAGTTCCAGCACCTATGCCCAGGTAACTAATGCAGACAGCACATCTCTGTATGGCTTCAGGATATAGACTATTGATGTGGCTCCATAATATTAATTTTTAAAGGGGGAAACCTGGACCCACTAGCTGTTGGCCGTATACATGAATGTCCCACGTCACTATCAGCCCAGCTATTTTTATCTTTTTATCAGTCTGTTTGAAGTCATCATTTTAAATTCGGAGCTTTCATACATTTGTAACCCACACACCTCCTGGGGGTGGTGTTCTGTCCCAGCTAGTGGCACTGAAACCACTTATTGGATAGAGATTAATGAGTCTGCGCTAAGGGCCATGTGGCTTTTAGCTCATGTAGCAGAGGCTCATGCACTAAGCTCCAGAGGTCCCAGGTTCGATCAGGGTCTGTTGGCATTACACATACATAGGCTATGTCTACATTACCGCAGTAAGTTGAGCTAAGCTACACAACTAGGCTGCTTCTGCTCAAAATGATCAGATGTGACACAGTGAACAAGGTTGACAGTGATGCTGTTGTGTTAGGTGAGATGAATAGGGACAGGCCACACCTCCAAGAGCTATTTGTTTTAGACTGTGCACCTAGACACCAGATGATACCATTCCATTGCTGTGGGAGTGGGGAGTACATGTGGAAGGTTGTCCTCGCAACCAGAAGGGATAGAAACTTTTGTTTTTAAACGAAGATGCTACTGGGATCACCAGATTAGTGCTAGCTTGGCATTTCAACCAGTACCAACTCCGTCTGACTTCTGTTTAGAGGACTGGGACCATGAGACTGGGATTTGCAAAACAGCCTTTCAGAGTTTGAAATTCAAGAGTCTTACCTGCACCTAACTCCCTTAGGCTTCTGTAAAGATCTCTTTAACAGGCATTTCAACAAACGGAGAATAAATAGGGCAACACAGGGTTTTTCCTATTGGCCAATGAGTCTTTTAAGAAACACCTTCCTGCAGATAATTCAGCTATACTGCACTCTTATAAGATATGGCTATAACAAACGCAGCCTTAGGGTACCATGAAGCTCATCGTACCTGCACTTGACCAGTCCTATAGGCCAAAACGTTGTTATGGTGACGAGCACATCCATTACTTACACTCCACAGGCCAGATCTGCAGAACTCAAAGAGGTGCTCTAGCTCAAACAGAAGTTGTGGCTTGATGCAGGAATTAGGAGGTGTGATTCTCTGGCCTCTGTGGTGCAGAATACATGGTCCTAATGGCCTTTTCTGGCCTTGAAATCTAGGAATCTTAATGCGTTGGTCATAGAGTCATAGATTCCAAGGGACCACTGTGATCATCTAATCTGACCTCCTGCATAGGACAGGCCATTGAGTTTTCCCAAAATAATTCCTAGAGCATCTAGAAAAAACACCCAATCTTGGTTTAAAAAATGGCCAGTGATGGAGAATAAACCATGTCCCTTGGTAAATTGTTCCAATGGTTAATTACTCTCACTGTTAAAAAATTACACTCTATGTCCAGTCTGAATTTGTCTAGCTTCAACTTCCAGCCATTGGATCATGTTATACCTCTGCTAGATTGAAAAGCCTATTTTAAATATTGGTTCCCCAGTAGTTACTTGTATAACTTCTGTAATTTGTATATATTATGACGTGATCAAATAACCCCTTAGCCTTCTCTTTGTTGAGCTAAATAGTGATTGAGCTCCTGGAGTCTATCACTGTAAGACATGTTTTCTAATCCTTTAATTATTCTTCTGGATCGTTTCTGAACCCTCTCCAATTTGTTGACACTCACCTTCCCATTCTCAAATACTGAGGTGGCAAATACCACAACTGCTTACATAGAAAAGTAACAATTAGATAGATCCATATATTTGGAATGTTCTGCTGGTGGTATCTATTTCCTCTCCTCCTCTTACGTGCCAGTGACCCCAGCAGATCCAAGTAGGCTCATTCCTCATTGTTTCCAGCTGCCTCCCAGGTACCCAACCTCCTTCCTGTATTGAAAAGCCTGGGCCTTTGTAGAGGCAGCTGGAAGCAAGGAGGAACACCCAGCACCATGTGACCTCTGCTGCCTCTCCATGGATTGCCAAGAAGTGTCACCAATAATCGCAAGGTGACACACACCATTCTAGTGTGTGTGTATCAACGTCACCAGGTCTCACAATTTGATGAGTCTCATGCTACTTGATGTTTTATCTAAAGCCCAATCCTCTGGGTCATATTATTGTGTGAGATTCTCAGCTTTCCATTCTTCTTGAAAAGCTCATTTCTAGCACTCTTGGGAACAGAGAAAAGCTCGACAATGTGAAATCTGAGGTTCAAAATCAAGAAGGTCAAAGAAAACGAACCTCCAATTTATTATTTTCAGCGTGTCATTATTTTAAGCCAGTTGTGCGGCTCTTAGGGACCTGACTCAATGCATGGGGCTGGCAATGCTGCATAATGAACCAAAAGAATTATTATTATTATTTATTAAGCACCATCAATATGCATATAGTGGTTACCTGTAAAAACCAAAGCAACCTTTACTGCACTGCAGTAGTTGGAGTCATTGTGGTATTTCCTATACAGTAGTTCAAGTAGAAAACCCTGTAAATACTGCAGTAAATTCCAGTGCAACAAAGCCTGTTTTTTCTTTAAGAGGCGCGCAGCATATGAGCAAGGTGCTGTGGTCCTCTCGTGTACCGAGAGAGGAAATAAAATCTTGACTAGCAAGGAGAGAAAACACATATATCCATATGTGTTCATATGTGACCATAGCTTGTACATATGCAAGCATTGAGCTGTGGTGGCAGAGCGTAAAGGTTCTCTTGATATTTTGGGGTGCATTTGGGAAAGCTGCCTCATGACAAAGCAAAATAGAAATACATTGGCCGGAATATGGAGTGATGGGTCTCTTTTGGCAAAGTCAAACCGGACGCAACAGGTGTATTCATTTCAATAGCCATCTCTCTACTGGGATCTCACCCTGATCTCATCTCATGCAGTGGCAAAGCTCCCAATGACTTCAGGATCAGGCCCTCAGCTACAAACACAGGCACTGGTTGGGAGCAAGCGGGAAAAGGAAAGTGGGCAAGTGGGCAAGCAACAGACTGGGCCATTCTCCATAAGGCAGTGTCGGAATTATGTTAGCAAATGGGTGGGTCCTGGGAGCTCAAGGAGGAGAGCAGATATGAATCATAAGAGAGGAAGGATGGTCTTGTGGTTAGGGCATTAGACTAAGACCCAAATTCGATTCCCTGCTGTGCCATTGACTTCCCACATGACCTAGAGAAAATCAATTAACCTCTCCGTGCCTCAATTCCCCATCTGTAAAATGGGGATAATAATATTTTACCGACCTCACAGGAGACTTGTGACGCTAGCTGCTTGCGAGGGGCACTGGTAGCATAATGATGGGGCCGTAAAAAGGGAGGGTTGATTAAAGTTTCAAGTAAATAAGAGTTTCATTCCCCCCCCCTCATTTCTGCAGTTGTATTCCAACATCAAGGTGGCATTGCCTTAGCTCTGTGAGGCCTGGGCTGGCCGGTGTCCTGGCCTTACAGAAATGTAGCTTTGCTGACAAGACAACAGAATGAGGAGACTGCTTGCTGCTCACAGGTGGCAGCGAGGATGTGGTCTCTCCTTCCAGCACATGGTATGGAAAAGTCAGGACCTGGGGCTAGATGGCCCAATGCTCCATTCCAGTATGGTGGTTCCAGAGTCCCCTAGTTTCCATCTGATCTCTTTGCTCTCCCCAGCCCATATCTCATACGTTGATTTCTGTCCCCTTGAGAGTTTGGTAACTTTCAATGTCTCTTTCATAACTCAAGAGGAATCACAGTTAAGAAGGATCCTGGTGATCAGCAAGGCTTCCCATCTACCACACATTTCACACTGGGCTGCCTCCCTGTCCAGTCCCAGAACATGCAAACAGGCCAACGATTTGTCCTTGGAGCAGGGTCCCCTACCCGCAGCGACTGACCACACAGTTCCTCCTGCCACTCAAGACCTGAGCAATTGGGAGAGGAGATGCTGAAGGGATTGGGTGGGGAGTTGCTGAGGCTCCTGTTGGGGCCCCATGCAGTCACTTGTCTCGCTTGTGCATACGGCCAAGGCCTTCTTTGCTGCCTCGGCACGCTGGCACATATCTAACACATCCCTCTGTCCCTGTTTCAGATGAGAGGACTCAGTCAGTTCTAGACAACACTAGACGCATACTGCACCAAGGACACGGGAAACCCTCCTCCCCCTCCGTGAAGGAGCGGTTGGCTCTCTATCTGTCTGAGACAGCTGCTCCCGCAGGCAGTCTCCCAAAGTCTGTAAGTACCGCGTGCTTTTCATTCCTGGCCCTCATCTGAGTCACCAAAAGCATCACAGCAATGTCCATTCCCAGCAACTGGCCATAATGAGGGGAAAGAGAATCTGTTTGTTTTATATAGTTTTGGAGGAATATGGAATTAATCCTCCAACAATCACCATCTATCTCTTGCCAAGGAGCTGTAAAACATATGAATTTACCCTAGATATATATATAGGTAAGCCCTTGGTAGAAGGGTGGTGTGTTATATTATAGATGCATGTACACACACATATACTGTATATACATTATATACATGAAGACACTTATATATATATTGTGTGTGTGTGTATACGCGCACACACACACACACACACAAACACAGATTCTATATCCTCTATATTTAATAACCTTCTTCAAGTACAGTGCCTATGTTAAACAACTACTGCAGGGGTAGGCAACCTATAGCATGGGTGCAAAAGGCAGCACGCAAGCTGATTTTCAGTGGCACTCACACTGCCCAGGTCCTGGCCACCAGTCCAGGGAGCTCTGCATTTTAATTTCATTTTAAATGAAGCTTCTTAAACATTTTTAAAACTTTATTAACTTTACATAGAACAATAGTTTAGTTCTATATAAAAGACTTATAGAAAGAGACCTTCTAAAAATGTTAAAATGTATTACTGTCACATGAAATCTTAAATTAGAGTGAATAAATGAAGACTTGGCACACCACTTGTGAAAGGTTGCCGGCCCCTGATCTATAGTATTCTCGCAGCTTCAGTGGCCTGTGATAGTGTTCACCCCCATCCCTACCTTCTCGTTTAGTGTTACTGCGTGCTGTTAAATTGTTGCTGTATTCCACCCCAGAGGTGGCTGCATTTCAACAATGAGTAAAGTCGTGCCCTGGCCTTGCTGGTCTGATCCTACTTGCACTGCAGTAAATAGCAAAAGTCCAATAGACTTAAAAGGGGCAGGATCAGGCCCTGCAGGATACAAATATAGACATTTGTAATATGCATTTGGGGCTTTCAAAAGGTGCCATACAAGGGTCTGATCCTAACTTAGGCTGAGCACTTGCAGTTCCCATTGATCTCAAGGGATGTTGTGAATGTTCAGCACCTTTCAGGATCAGGCCGTACCTAAATCCTAATGGATAAATCAATTTCAGTCTGGAAGAGAAAGATTTTCTAGGACATTTATTTGGATCCTCGTTCCATCAAACACCTATATAAAAACACATCAGCAGCACACCCAAAGCTGGTGCACTCTAACACAGCACAAGGGGAGGCTATACATTCAGGCTTCGTCTACATTTAAGCCGGGAGATGTGACTCCTGGCTCATGTAGATAAACCTCCGCTGGCTCTGCTCAAGCTAGCACCTAAAGTAGCAGCGTCGCTGGGATGGCATGGGCGGCTTCTCGGCTTCACCACCTGAATACAAACCCACCCAGACCACCTGGTATGTACATGGGCTAGCCGAAGCTGCTGCCTCTGCTACCACAGCTATGCTACCATGGTACATCTCCCAAAGCTGGGGATCACATCTCCCAGATCAAATGTATCCACAGCCAAGTTAAGCCCTAGGGCAATCATCTGTACTGAGTGGCAGGAAGTCTGAAGCTCTATTCATGTCCATTCCCTTATTCACAACTGGGAAGCGTACCAAAAAGGAGCAGGTAAAGGATGGGTACAGCTGAGAACAATGGGTTAGGTTTAGGGCTCACGTCTGCTCCTAAATCAGAGTATCATTGTAGCCCCACAACAGTGCTCTGATCCGTGCAGGTTCCGATTCCCATATGCGCCCTGTCCTTTGTACTTACGTGTGTAACGCTCCGTGCCTCTCCTGGGAATCAACGTGTTCACAGTGCACTTACCAGTCCACAAGGGCATTCTTGGTTTTCAATTCTAATGCCTTCATCTTGGTTTTGTGTTGGAAGAAATAATTCTGAAATAATAAAATGTCTAATGTAAGAACTAGTGTGTGTCACACACACACACACACATACACACACACACATACACACACAGAGCGCATGTGAATGTGCCCAGTTCTATAGAATTATGTTTTATTTTTCTCTCAGAATACCACAAAGCAGAGCACTGCTCATCCTCCTGACAGCCAGAAAGCAAGCAAGGTAGGACGTGCTAAAAAAACGTGGTTTTCTAACCAAATCTTTGTAGACTGGTGTATGGTGTGATTTAACTCCCTGTGCCTGACAATGAGGAGCACTGTCATACAGAATATGGAGGTCTGACACCTCAACTATCTAGCAATAGTTAGAACTTGTTTATGGGGTTCAAAATGGCCTTAGATAAAAAGGGCCCAGGAATTTAGAAATATGTCCGCCCATATGAAACTGCAGCGTTTTGCAACTTGCCCTGAAATATACTCATTTCGATATTTTGTTACTAAGGTTCAATACTTTTTTAAAAAATGGAATTTGTGTGTTTAACGGAGTGACATAATATTGCACATAACTGATCCTGAGTGGGAAAATATGCAGTGTTTAATAGCATGCAAAGGTTTCTGCTTGTGTTGAAAGATGGACTTCTAGAATTAGGGTCTCTCCTTAGTAATGATTATTAGCATCAGCTACCTCCCACTGGTAAAATCTCCTATAGATTATAGTAAATATAGTAAATCTCCTATAGTATAGATGCTGTGCGTTCAACGTAGCATTATGCCATACCACAATCTAACTTCACAAGCTAAAATACTAGGGAATACTAAAAAAGTCAGCGTATAAGCAGACAAAATTCTAATGTCACATAGATGCAACTCCCATTCAATAACATCAATATTTCCATGTAACCGAGAGCAGAATTTGTCTCAATAAGTCTGGAGAGAATCTACTGGCATATTTTACATCTTCTTCTGGCCCCTCAAAGTGTGTATGTTACACCTGCTTAGATTTCCTTTTCTCTACTTCATCCCCTCCTTATGTATCACCTCTGAATTTGGCCCACCAAATCTAATTGCATCTTAACTAGTTTAACTCACATGCTGAGGAGCTAAAAGAGAGGACCTCATAAGGAAAAAGCAACAAAGAGGAGAGTTTAAGGCAGTGGAAGTTAAAGGGGACCACACACTACTTTGTTGTACACCTTTGCACTTTTCTTCTGGCTCCATGATGTGTAAGTTACTCTCCCTTACAGATCACGAGTGGACATGAGGGGAATCTCACTTACACCAACTCTCATTTTGGCCCAATAGCTATGACATTCCAAGTTAAACGTCACTTATCTTAAGTCTCCAATCTGCATTATGTCTTCCAAGCATATTAACTATCATTGTTTCACCTGGAGCTATGGAACACCTGGTCGAGCCACAATAGAGGAAATCATTAATCCGGTCAAGTCTGTCTTATTCTGGAGGTGTAGGTTTGCACAGGTTATAACAAAAGGCTTTGGCATAGACAGAGAAGGGTCTTAATCAGAGCTAGCCAATCGTTCTAACTACTTCATGCATCATTCCATCCATCCAAATATACAGACGGTCTTCACTCATCATCATAGTCACTGAGTTCTGCCTCCTCACTCGGTCTTCTCCCATCTGATTACCAGGGATCTGTATTTCCACTGGCTTCCTTCTGAATCCCTAACTAGGTCTTCATTCCCCAAGCCCACTCCACAGTACTGCACAACTGGGAGAGATCTAAGCAGGGCATTAGCTCCCTGCTCTTCAGATGTGCCCCTGTTAATATTATTCTGACCCTGTCTTGCTAACACTATCCAGATCAGGTCTCTGTGTTGCTCTCTAGCTGACTTTAGAAGTGGGGATCCTAGACTATAACTACTAGAAATGTGTGGACTGATTTAAACTGCCTGGCTGTGAAAACACATTTAACACCCTAACCCCAAGCCTGGAGAGAGTTTGCTGTGGCGTGATGCTTTTGGGTGTTGTGTGCTGCTGAATCCGAGGTATGGAATTCATATTCAGTAGGTGCATGGGTTTTCCTAACCTGTTTGCTGTTCTCACTACTAACGAGCACCGGGCTAGTGGGGAACGGTGATGCTGACGTTTAAAACTGTCTCCCCAAAAGATGGCAGAGCTTCAGAACCAGATGGCATCTACAGTGAATGGCAAGAAAATGGAAGCAGACTTACCGCCCGCTCCCCTTCAAGACTCATTCCAGGCCTCTACTGCCCCAGTTGGGAGCCAGGATTCAAACCCACTGCCTCCCCCTCCCCCTAAGGAATCCTTCTCCAAGTTCTACCAGCAGCGCCAGGTGAACGAGCTGAAGAGGCTCTACAGGCACATGCATCCGGAGCTGAGGAAGAACCTGGAGGAAGCGGTGACCGAGGACCTGGCAGAAATGCTCAACACCGACGATCCCAGTGCCCAGGCCTCAGTGAATTTGGATGCCGTGCTCCCGGGGGAGGTTCAGTCCATGCGCTGGATCTTCGAAAACTGGGCGCTAGACTCGATCGGGGAGCATCAAGCCACCAAGAAGTTGGCGGAGGAGGAAACCATCCTGAGCGGGGATGTGAAAAGCACCTCCAGGAGGTTCGAAAGCCAGCCGTTAAACGGAGACGGGCTGTCTGCGTTGACCAAAGAGCCCACGACAGTCCACACCAAAGGGGACGTGCGCACAGCCCGGTGGCTCTTTGAGACCCAGCCACTGGACTCCTTAAACAAAATGTACTCAGATGAAACAGACGTGCAGGAGGCAGTTCTCAAGGAGCCCGTTCAAAGAGGGGACGTGAAAGGTGCCAAGCAACTCTTTGAAACCTACTCCCTGGAAGCACTGGGCCACTGCAGCTCAGTGGAGGAGCAAAGTATCCTGCAGCTCAAATCAGAAATTCAGGAGCTAAAGGGCGATGTCAAGAAAACCATCAAGCTGTTCCAGACAGAGCCACTCTGTGCCATCAGAGACCAAACTGGCAACATCCACGAGATCAAATCCGTCTGCAGAGAAGAAATACAGAGCAATGCGGTCAGGACAGCTCGCTGGCTCTTCGAGACTCAGCCACTGGATACCATCAACAAGGACACCTCCAAAGTGAAAATTATCCGGGGGATTTCATTAGAAGAGGCAGGAAGGAGGGATGTCAGCGGGGCCAGGTGGATGTTTGAAACTCAGCCACTTGACGCAATCAAAGAATTGACAGTGGAAGAAAAGGATTTCAAGGCTTCCATGGATTTCGTTGAAGGGGCAGATGTCAGTAAGCAGCGTCTACTTTTTGAGACCCAGCCTCTCGACTCTCTGAAAGGAGAAGTCTCAGACAGCGGCCCAGCCAAGGAAGACGTCATCGGTGGTGACGTGAAATCTACACTCTGGCTGTTTGAAACCCAGCCAATGGAAACCCTGAAAGATGATTTTGAAGTGGGCCATTTAAAGAGAGTGGGGCTTTTGGAAGAGGAGAGGGGGGATGTGAAGCAAAGAAAGCACATCTTTGAGACCTGTCCTCTAGGCAGCATCTCCAAGGCGTCCTCTGAAGACCCCCTCTCAGTCTCTAACATACAAGAGGTGATGAAGGGGGATGTAAAATCTTTCAAAAACCTGTTTGAGACTCTCCCATTAGACAGCATTAAGCAGTCTGGTGTGGAGCCCATCACCAAACAAGAAGAGGAGATACCGGCTGGGAATGTCAAAGCCAACCAGTTCCTGTTTGAGACAACCCCTTTGTACGCCATCAAAGACAGCTTTGGAAACTTCCACAAAGTCACCTCTGTAAGCAGGGAGCAGATCCTGAGCGGCGATGTTAAGAACTGCAAATGGATGTTTGAAACCAAACCTTTGGACCAGTTTGATGACAGCACCGAGAAGGTGGATATAATCAGAGGGATCACAAAGCAGGAAGTGATAGCTGGCGATGTCAAAACAGCGAAATGGCTCTTTGAAACCCAGCCCATCGATGTCATCCATCACCAAGCCAACCAAGCGGAAGAGCACTCCTCGGTGAAAAGAGAGGTTACCCAGCGGGGTGATGTGAAGACCTGCAGGTGGCTGTTTGAGACCCAGCCAATTGACACCCTGTATGAGAAGGTGGAGAAAAAGCAGGAAGGGGAAAGCTCTGTACCACAGGCTGACGTTAAGTCATACACGTGGATGTTTGAGACCCAGCCCCTGGATTCCCTGAAAGGCCAGGAGGAGCAATATTTGCAGATCAGCAAAGCATACTGCCAAGATGACTTACAAGGAGTCGACGTCAAAACGGTCAGACATCTGTTTGAGACTGAACCACTGGTCACCAATGCCTCCAGTGAGACTAACTCAAAGAAAATGGTCAGGTATTCCAGCCACGTGGAGATACAGTCCGGTGAAGTGTCTCGGGTGAAGGAGTTCTTTGAAACCAAGCCCTTGGATGTCCTGGGTAAACTGGCTGCAGCCACGAAAGAGAATGGCATCCCTGCAGATGGGAACATTGAAGCTGGATCAGTGCACAAGTTCACCTGGCTCTTTGAGAACTTCCCCATGGATACTTTAAAGAATACCACTGAGGGCATCCAAGAAATCCCGCCAGAGAAGGATACGGAGGCGGGGGACACTGGAGGCAAGAGGTTCATCTTTGAGACCTACTCCCTAGACCAGATTCATGACAAAGTGGATGAGACGGAGATCAAGAGGATCCAGGAGGAGACCATGAGCAAAGCCAGCATCAAGTCCTGCACCATGCTCTTTGAGAGCCAGCCTCTATACGCCATCCAGGACAAGGAGGGGGAATATCATGAGGTCACCTCGGTGAAGAAGGAAGAAATAATGAAAGGTGACTTGAAAGGTGCCCGGTGGCTCTTCGAAACCAAACCTTTGGATCAGATCAAGAAGGAGGAGGAGGTGTTCGTGATCAGGGCTGTCACCCAAGAGGACGTCAAGAAAGGGGATGTCCAGTCTGCCCGCTGGAGGTTTGAGACAGAGCCTCTCGATTCCTTCTCTGGCGGGAAGAGGTCTGTGGCCAGGACAGTGGATGATGTACAGAAAGGGGATGTCCAGTCCAACAAGCAGCTTTTCGAGTCTCAGCAGGTGAGTCAGAAGAAATATGTGAGGATGGTCAGCGTCAGCGACGTCCAGCAGGGAAACGTGAGGACGTCCACCTGGCTTTTTGAGAACCAGCCCATCGACTCCCTGAAGGGAGAGTCTGAAGCGAGCTCCAGCATGACCACTGTGCAGAGAGAAGACAGCCAGAAAGGGGATGTGAAGCGCTGCACCTGGCTGTTTGAAACTCAGCCCATGGACAGCCTCAGAGACCCCGAGGCGGCTGCCAGCACCAGTGCCCCGGAGGTCGTCCCTTGTGCTGATGTGAAGAGCACAACGTGGCTGTTTGAAACCACCCCTCTGGATAAACTCAGCTCTTCTAAACACAGAACAGACACTGAGGGGAAAGAAAGGACAGTGAGGGAGACTCTGGAAAGCCTCTGCTCCTGCCAGGCCATCCAGCATGATGGGATCCTCATTGAAGCCAATGACGTAGGGAACGTGAGGATGGTGAAGTACCAGTTCAGCAGGCAAAGAACTCCAGAGATCCAAAAGGAAGAGATTGTGGGAGGCAATTTGCAAAGGATCATGCTGCAGTTACTGCACAGGACCAATGTGGAAGCCCAGGGGATGCTGGTGGAGGAGGACAAGGAGGGGAAGATCAAAGTCAGCCCGCTACAGCTACTGGATCCGAGCGAAGCCGATAAAAGCAAAGAGGAGTTGAGAGATGATGTTGCTAAGGCTCTCCAAAGTCTCCTTAGCCAAGATGCCTCCATCAAAAAGGGAATAGTTGTGCAAGAGACAGAGGTGGGGTCGGTGAAGATGACTATCTACGCCCTCCTGCACCACTCCGTCCAGCAGGAAGTTGTCAAGGGGGATGTGAAGTCAACCATCGGGAACCTGCTGGCTTCCTCACAAGAGCAGAGGATGATGGCAACCGTCAAACGGGAGGACAATGAGAAGGGGAATGTCCAGTTGTACACCAGCTGCATTGAGAAGGGAGACCTGGACTATCTAAAGAACCTCCAGCGGGAGTCCGAGATAGAGTCCCTCATGTCCTCTCAAGCAGAACAGGGGCCAGCTGAACACATCCAGCAAGATGTGCAAGGGGCTAAGATGCATGCCTTGCAACAACAGGAAGAGCCAGCAGATAAAGTAACCACAGCTATGGGGCAAGGGGGCATTAAGGGGGCTAGAAGAGTGCTCATGTGTGAAGGTGTTAGCAAAGAGAACATGTTAGAAAGAAAGGCAGTGCACGCAGGGGACACAGACTCCACTGCGCAGTGTCTTGGGCAAACCCTGAGCCAGCCCGCGGGGGTGGGAAAGGAAGATATTGCGTGTGGGGATATTCAGGTGACCCCACAGTCACTGCAAAAGGCTAAGAATGGCAGCAAGAAGGCAGAGCGAGAGGAGAGAGTCTCTAGAGATGAGAAGGGAGTAAAGATTGCACTGCAGGGAGCAGCCTCCGCCAAAATGGCAGCTCACAAAGACGCCATGGCCAGAAGCCAGTGTTCGGCGGCAGGGGAAACCAGCCAGACAACAAAAAAAGTGGAGGAGCCAGCCCTTGGAAGCGATCTTCAAGCTGCAATGCAGAATCTGAGGCTGGCCGCAGCTGAGGCGAAGAGCATTCAGCACCAAGTCCAGAGCAAGCGCCACAAGAGCACAGAGGAAATCCATCTTGCCTCTAAGCAGCAGGTACCCAGCATTTCGGGGACAGTGACCCTGCAATCGACTGTGCGCCAACAGGAATCTGCACCCGCCAAGCAGCACCAAGCCAGCGCCACCATCAGAGTCCAGGAGTCATCCAAGCCCCACGCAGGTGTGTCTCAGAAGAGCATGACATCACACAAAAAGGTCAGTACTTCCGAGGAAGTACAGGGAGGACAGAATGTGTGCCAGGAAAGCCAAGTTGTGCCTAGTGCAGATGTTAGCGTTAAGAATGATCTGTATACTGCCGAGCCAGTGAAACCCTATGTAAACCCTCTTATTGAGTCTGATTCCAAAGAGCAATCAGTGCAAGAAGAAAGAGAGCCAGATGTTGTGCTCAGAGGGGATGTAAAGACAGCTATCAAAGCACTGCAAAGTGCTGCGACAGAACAGAGACAAGTAGAGAAGGAGGATGTTGTTCGAGGTAACTTAAAGGCCACTCTTCAGTCGCTGGAAAAGTCTAACGTTAATGTCTCCAAAGGGGATTTTAAAGCTGCTATGATATACAGAAATGCAGGGCAGTCGTATTCCATAGGTAAAAAGGAAAACGAGACTCAATCAATTAGTAACGAGACAGCTGTAGTGGCTTCAGGGTCCCAGTCTGATAATGACTTTCCTCCTCCTCCTCCAGTTGCTGTGATGAAAACAAAGTGTTGTCCACCCACAACACAAGCAAGAGAAGCTGCCCCTTCCCAACCAAACAAAAAAGATGAAGCCCTGGGATGTTCTGCACCTCTGCACAATGCTCTCCCTAAGATCCTCACTCCCGCCTCCGCCAAAGCCAAGGACCAGAGGCCTTCAGAGAAACCAGGGATTCTCCCCAAACCAGAAATTACTGCCCCGCCAAGGAGGAAACCCATTCCACCTCCAAAACCAGAGCGCTTCCTGCAGGAGGAACCTCCCCGCCCTGCTAGCAACAGTAAAGGGAGGTTGACAAAGCCAGTCCCACCCCCACTGCCTCCTAAACCTCCAGGCCTGAGCGAGCTAAGCAGAACGAAAACCCCACCCATGAATCAGGCAAAGGACTCGTGTTGCTTTGATGCCTCAGCACAAGTGGGATGCGGGGACTGTCCGTCAAAGTGCTGTACCCCTCAATCACCAGTGGCCGATGCTGTTACAGTAAAGAACCAGAACTCTGAGAAGAAAGCACCAAAAGACATCATCAAAACACCTCTTCAGATAGCAGAGGAAAGGTACAAGGCAATCAAGGAAGAACAGGGCAAGCAAGAGTCAGGAGACTCTAAGACGTCAAAGCCACTTAAAAATAGAGTGGCTGGCTCTGAAACAGACCAGGTGATGAACAAAGAGAAGGCAGCAGCTCCAAGGAACTGCTGTCCAGCTGAGGAAATTCAGGGACACAGACTTTCATCTGGTCAAGAGAACAGCTGCACATTAACATCAAAACAAGAATGGCTGGATGGCTATCAGATAGAAATTACTAACCCCAAGAGTGAGAACAAGCCAAGTACCTCTCCTAAGAATCAAGTTACCCTTCCGAGAAAAGGATCTGCCACAGCACTAAATGCCTCACCTACGACAGAAAGCGCAAGTATGTCTAGTACCGATGGGTCATGGGAAAATCAGAGCACCACCCAGAAAACTTATCAGAGAAGACAAGAAGAGCCTTCAGCATCTTCCCATCAGCATTCCCGGGACCTCTTTAAGGAGCAGCAGCAAGTAAACAGCAGACAAGGGGGACATCTTGAAGTGAAGAGGGAGCTGCTTGCACAGAAGCCAGTGGTGGTCATGCGAGAAAAGCCCTGCAGAGAAACGGAGGATGAACGTCGCAAGCGGCTGTCTTTCCACAAGGAGGAGATCATGAAGGGCAGCGTCAAGGAGGCTATGGAGATCTTTGAGAACCTGCGGAGGCAGGAGGAGCTGCAAGAGATCCTGACCCGAGTGAAGGAGTTTGAGGAGGAGACATTTAAGGTGGATGTGAAAGCCTTGAAGAGCTTCTTTGAGAATGTCCCAGAATGGGTGGTGCATCAGAAGGCTCACCAAGTGACACCGCAGCACAAGGCTGAGAAGGCCGAGCAAACGGCGAAGGACGACTCTGACAGCGTCTCCTCTGTGGAGCTGGCTTTTGAAGACCTGGAGAGGGCAAGTGCTGAGATCATCCACCTGAAGGAGCAGACGCTAGCTAGGTTGCTGGACATTGAGGAGGCCATTAAGAAAGCTCTCTATTCTGTTTCTAATTTAAAGTCAGAATCAGACATAACCGGGCTCTCTGGGCTCTTCAAGGAGTCCCTGGGAAATGCCCAGAGCCCTACAACCAGCAACAATATCCGCAAGATCAGCATCGTGTCCAGCAAAGCCAAGCAAGAGAAAGCAGCACAAGGGATGCAGAACGCAGCATCTGTTGGAAACGCAAACGGGTCAGAAAAGACGGAGGTGCCCAAAGGAGAGTTAGAGGTCCCCTGCATCATACAGCAGCGCGTAAATTCTCCATCATCTCCTTCTTATATCTCCATTGAGTCTGCTGCCAGAAAGCCTGCAGAATCACCCAGGATGCCATATTCCCCTTGTGATGCCCCCTTGCAAGATTATCACAACACGTCAGGGAAAAGGGACACATTCACTCAGAACATCTTTAACTCATTAACTCGCAAATCAGTGAGGTCCGGAGGATGCAATCCAGCTCCCTTGGAGAATGAACAGGAGCCCATTCAGATGAAGATAGGATCGAACTCAATTAGGCAACACCATCTCAGCAACCCCGAGCGTCAGCTCAGTGGCAACAGTGACAAGGAGAGGTGCACGCTGGACACATCCAAAGGCCATGGTGCAATCAAAGAAGGCTTTTCTGACTACAAAGCTCCCCTGAACATCTCTAGCCCACAGAATCCAAGAAGGCAGAAAAGCATATTAGAACTGCAGACCGGTCCGGATGGATCCAAGCTTTACGGAGCCACCAGAACCGTGACCGAGCAGTACGAGGAGGTGGATGAGTTTGGAAACAAGATCATCACTTCGTCCACCACCGTCACCAAGCAATCAGAGACCCAAACCTCCTCCACGTGCAATGTGGTCTCTCCTCCCCGGTATGAGATAACCGCCTCGCCCCTCCTTCGGAGGTACCTAAACAGCCCAGGTGAAGACTTCCACTCCAATGGCAACTTCCAGGAAACGGGGGTGGTCTTTGTCACCTTTGGCAACTCCAAGCCAAAGAAATAGAAGGCTTTGAGTAGTGGGAAATGCTAACCAGGTAAAGAAGAAACAATGAATTCACCGATTTAACCATGTGACGTACAGGAACTCCACCAAGCCTTGTGATTCTTTCAGAATAGTCTCCTAGTGTTTGGCATACAAATACAATTCAGGGCCAGCACTTGTGATGAACAACATCCTTCGCCTCACTAACCCGACAGACTTGGAGATACCCCGTATCCAGAGATCTGAGTGTTTGGTAGAAGCACAAGCATGAAAATAAACAAATGGGTGTCTTAGGGTGGTTTCTTCACCTCTGAATAGTGTTTGCGGGTGTGTCCAGAACATCTCTGAAGACAGGCAGGAAAAAAGGACAACTAGAGTGAGCCAGAAGAACTAACCTGTCTGAGTATTTTGGAAACAGATTCATTTATCCTACCTTGTCCATCTCTTTCTGAAATCAGGGCAGACCTCCCAACAAGCGTATGTTATCTCTCTCTCTCTCTCTCTCTCTCTCTCTCTCACACACACACACACACACACACACACATACTCCCTCATGGGTGTGTTGAAATAGTTTTCCCTTACCTATTAAAAGAAAGAACCTCTTCAAATTGCTTTCAGGGGGGTGGGTGGGAGGAGAGATGCTTAGCAGAAACCAGTACATAGCAAGTATTCAGTACTACCTAAAACTGTATAAATCAGGATTTCCAGATTGTCAGTGTTGTTCCCTGAAGGTGGACATGAAGAAAGATGCTCTAGTTAAGATTGTATCAAGTTCAACTAAAGAAATAGATGGTTATTGCTTTCTTTCTTTCTTTCTTAGACCTATAATTTATTATTCATTATCTACAAAATATTTTATTGTAGTGTCCATGTATTCTTATGTTTAATGTTAAAATCCATTTTGAAACTTTGTAAAGAAATTTTCTTTTTATTATGAACTTGTTTTGTACATTCTCAACTCAAGATATTAGATATTTTGTGCCCTCCCCCTTTTTTAATTTTTATTGCTGCATTTTGAAGGTAAACATTACTTCTGAAAATTCTCTGGTCTGGTTATTTTGTTTTATCACATGTTTGATTCAGCTGAAAGTATTTAGAATGCCTCTGCTGATGAACTAGCCAAGTCTTTCATTGTTACCACCAAGCTTTATCAATGGAAGCTAAAAAGAGCTAGAACTGGTAGAAAAAAATGAATTTTCAACACGAATGTATCTCCAACAACAAAATATCCACAAAAAAACCTGGTCTTTGGATACAGTGCATTATAGTGTTCAGAATATTTTCCCTGCTGCAACTCTCTGCAGAGAATAGGGATAGTTGTAAACATTGTATATTTGCAAGAGGAAATTCAAAAAAGGCAAGTGCAGTTTACTACACTGAGAAAAGAAAAATCAAATGTACAAATACAAAACCATCTAGGCAGTAGTACTGTGAAAAGCATCTGGGGGTTATAGTGGATCACAAATTGAATATGAGCCAACAATGTGATACAATTGCAAAAAAGACTAATAACATTCTGGGGTGTGTTAGCAGGAGCGTCATATGTAAGACACAGGAGGTAATTGTCCCACTCTCCACAGGTGAGCAGGCCTCAGCTGGAGAATTGTATCCAGTTTTGGACATCACATGTTTAAGAAATATGTGGTCCAATAGTCCAGAAAACAGCAACAAAAATAATCAAAGGTTTAGAAAACCTGACCTGTGAGGAAAGGTTAAAGAAAACTGAGCAGGTTTAGTCTTGAGAAAGAAGCCTGAGAAAGGAATCTGACATCAGTCTTCAGGTATGTTAAGGGCTGTTATAAAAGGGGTGGTGATCAGTTGTGCACCACTGAAAGTAGGACAAGAAGTAATCAGCTTAATCTGTAGCAAGGGAGATTTAGGTTGGCTGTTATATGAAAAATTTTCTAACTATAAGGGTAGTTAAACTCTGGAATAAGTTTCTGAAAGGAGGGTGTGAAACCCCCATCATTGGAGGTTTTAAAGAATAGGTTGGACAAACACCTGTCACAACTGGACTAAGTTTATTTGGCCCTGCCACAGCACAAGGGACTGGACAAGATAACCTCCCGAGGTTCCAGACCTCCATTTCTATGATTCTATGAAAGCTGATGTGTGGATTGACCGGGGCAGAGGAGGATATTATCACACTTATTATGCAGACCCAAAACTTCCATCATGGCTGTGTCCCTTTAAATAGTATCACCACAATGAAACAACAAAAGGAGAGAGGAACAGGCTGAAGGACCACCCTTTACTCAGCTAGTTAGGCCTACAATGGCTGTAGAAGCATATAGAGTGCATGTCTCATCAACCATTGAGAGGATACTCCTGTCACATTAGGAAACAATAGTGTATAGTGGAGGTGGTGCCTCTGCCTGAAATTTGAACCTGCCAACTGTTACCAAGTTGCATCACCACCTCAACATGAGTTGGTTGGAGTTTTGTCATCTGTGAAATAGGCTTGGGAAAGGAAAGGGGCTTTGAATCATGCTCTGGCCCCCAGACTGAAGTCTTTCTACTTTGCTCTTCATTATGCAGCCCTGAGAGAAGCCAGGCAGCTTTCAGATATCACTAGGAATGGACACTGCCCCAAAACAGAAGCCTCTAGACTAGCTCAATTAAAGAAACATTCTGCCTGCCTCCCAAATGATTATTAAAATTACATCCCAAACTCCATTAGCCAACCCATAGACCTTTACCTCTAGCCCAGCTAAATATATTTGCTTCAGCCCAAGGGAAAGAGTTGAACACGAGGAGTCTTTTGCACTGCAATCAAGTCCACTGGCATTCAGGATTGGGCGGGCTTACGCAGCTGTTCAGTTTCTCACACATTCATACCCAGGGGCACTTGTAATTAAATGGGGAGGCCAGTAACTAGTAGAAATACTGGATTGATAATCACAGAATCATAGCAGCTCGAGATGGAAACAATGTACTACTCATTGACTCTGTGCCCTACATAGAATGGATCTAATCCCCCAATAAAGGAAGTATCAAATAGTAAAGTTATACCACGCTTGATCTTAGCCAAAAGGCCAAAGCACCTGCAATGCCGAAGACCATAAAAGCTGTGTGCAATTGCTTTCCTGCTCAGAGCACCGGTAACAACAAATACTAATGGCTGGCGTAGACTTGAATTAACTGCCCAAACACTGATAGCGCAGAATAAAGGTTGCCCAGGACTGCCTTGTGCCCTTTCAGAATGTGGAAAGTAGTTAAACCTAAACCTCTGAAAACCAGGAAATACAAAGTTATAATAAATGTTAGAGACTGGCCCTTCCTTCAAACTCCTTTTTCCACAAAGATGCAGCACTTTGAGGAGTGACATTGCTAGGTGAGATCCCTTGGCTCATGTAGGTTGGATGAATTATTGTCGAAAGTTGACATTTGTTTTCTGTGTTCATTTTTCATGTTAAACATAAGTTACTGTGTTGACTGAGGACAGTATCCTGGTATCTCATTAGCCAATGTTGACCAGAGGCCAGTTCTTAGGCCATATCTGCACTACAGGTACAACAGACTAGCTATAGCACTGTAGCTATACCGCTGTAACCCCATAGTGTAGATGCAAACTACACCAACAGCAAGAGCTTTTCCAGCACTGTAGGAGCTCCACCTTGCCGAGCAATGGTAGCTAAGTTGACAGAAACCTTCTTCCATTGACCTATCTGCGTCTACACTGGGTCAACATAGCAAAAGTGCTTGAGGGTGTACATTTTTCACATCCATGAGCACCTCAGCTATGTCAACCTAAATTTTAAGAGTAGACCAAGCCTTAGAATAGGGCTGTCTGTTATGGCACCTTTCCTGATGCCCAGCAGTCCCTCTAATTATACAGCCATGAACAGTCTCCGCTACTTGCTTTTCTTTGATGACACTCGTTGTTCAAGAAATGGGGAAGGAACGTGAGTCATGATTACATTACCCTTACCACATTACCCTTATCACTTAGTGTCTTTCATCTTCCCTCTATTTAATGAATGCTATTTTCCTTGACAATACTTCTAAAGTAAAACTGAAGTCTTCGTGTGGATTTTAGAGCACTTTGAAATATCAGTTCTTAGGCCAAAAGCAAAGTCTCAGGGCAAGTCTATATTTAAAACACTGCATCAGCACAGCTGCACCCATGCAGCTGCACCACTGTAGCACTTTAAATAAGACACTCTATGCCAGGGTTGGGCTAACTTTTTGGCCTGAGGGCCACATCGGGGTTGCAAAATTGTATGGAGGGCCAGGTAGGGAAGGCTGTGCCTCCCCAAATAGCCTGGCCTCTGCCCCTATGCACCCCCTTCCACTTCCTGCCCCCTAACTGCACCCCTCAGAACCCCCAACCCATCCAACTCCCCCTGCTCCTTGTTCCCTGACTGCCCCCTCCAGAGACCCCCCACCCCTAATCACCCCCGCAAGACCCCACCACCTACCCCTGACTGCCCCAAGCCCTACCCTGACAGATCCCCGGGACTCCCACACACTATCCAACTCCTCCGTTCCCCATTCCCTGACTACTACCGCCCTCAGAACCTCTGCCCCATTCAACCTCCCCCTGCTCCCTGCCCCTTATCTAACTCCCCTGCCGCTGCCCCCTTACCATGCCACCTCAGACCAGTATGTCTGCCAGCTGCACGGCCTGGTGCAAATCAAACACACTGTTGTGCTGCCCCACAGGACTGTGCAGCCCCGCTGCCCAGAGTGCTGGCATTATGGCAGCATGGCTGCGGGGGGAAGGGAGAGCCTCCCTGGCTGGGAGTTAAAGGGCTGGGCAGGATGGTCCCGCAGGACGGATGTGGCCCGTGGGCCGTAGTTTTCCCACCTCTGCTCTAGGCCGACAGAAAGAGCACTCCCATGGATGTAGTTAATCCACTTCTCCGAGATGTGGTAGCTATGTCAGCGGGAGAAGCTCTCCTGATAACATAGTGCTGTCTACATGGAGAGATAGGTCGGTATAACTGTTCAGGTGTGGATTTTTCACATCCTTGAGCAACATAGTTATACCAATATAGGTCTGTAGTTTAGACGAGACTTTAGGGAAGAGGCTGCCATAAACCGTTGTAACAATTGCTTCTCAGGGCGTGAGAGGGCATGCCTCCATTAGCCTTTGATTACTATTATTGACCCCTTTACCTCCAAATTCTAGGGATGACTTACCCCTAAGGCTCATGAAAATACTTCCGATGAGCAATTGTTTCTCCTTTGAAATGCACCAAATGGCAGGTCCTTAAAGTAAATCCCCTGGGGGTAGATAGCCCTGCCCTCTCCGAAAACAGTCACCCCACTTTATACACATATGACGTGCCTCACCATCAATGTCACTGTGCAGAAATAGGTACATTCATTTCCAACAAAAGTCAGATCAAATGTAAGTTTACTCACTAAACTTCCTAAGTCATAGCTAAGAGAAAGCATTTTGGTTTCTATGGGAAAACAAATTAATAGATACCCCTCTTCTCCTCAAGAACATACACATCCTTCTGTTATATGAGGGTTCAGCATAACTTAAGGGACCATCTTTGTGGGTGTCTAGATATCACTGTGTTCAGTGTAGAAAAAATATATCTGTAGTTTAAAATACATCTAAGAACATAAGAATGGCCATACTGTGTCAGACCAATGGTCCATCATCCGACAGTGGCCAATGCCAGATATTTCAGAAAGAATGAATAGAATAGGGCAATTATTGAGTTACCCATCCTCTGTCATCCAGTCCCAGAATCTAACAGTCAGAGGCTTTGCCATCTTGGCTAATAGCCATTAATGGGTTTATACTCCATGAACTTACCTACTTATTTTCTGAACCAGTTATGCTTTGGGCCTTCTCGAGATGACCCTGGCAATGAGTTCCACAGGTTGACTATGCATTGTGTGAAGTACTTCTTTTTGTTTCTTTTGAACCTGCTGTGTATTAATTTCAGTTGGTGATCCCTGGTACATGTATTATGTGAAGGAATAAATAACAGTTCCTTATTCACTTTCTCCCCACCAGTCATGATTTTATAGACCTCTGTAGTATCCCCTTAGTCATCTCTTTTCCAAGCTGAACAGTCCCACTCTTTGTAATGTTACCACACACAGAAGCTTTCTATACCCCTCATCATTTTTGTTGCCTTTCTCTGTACCTTTTCCAATGCTAATATATTTTTCTGAAATGGGGCAACCAGAACTGTACACAGTGTTCAAGGTGTGGGTGTACCATGGATTTGTATAGTGGCATTATGATATTTACTCTCTTGTTAGCTATCACTTTCCTAGTGGCTCCTAACATTGTTAGGTTTTTGACTGCCACTGCATATTGAGTGGATGTTTTCAGAGAACTATCCCCAGAGACTTCGAGATCTCTTTCTGGAGTGGTAACAGTTAAATAAGACCCCATCATTTTGTACGAATAGGTCAGATGATGTTTTCCAGTGAGTACTACTTTTCACTTATCAACACTGAATTTCATCTGCCATTTTGTTGCCCAGTCACTCAGTTTTGTGAGATCCCTTTGTAACTCTTTGCAGTGAGCTTTGGACTTAACTATCTTGAGTAATTTTGTATCATGTGCAAATTTTGCCACCTACCTGTTTACCCCCATTTCCAGATCATTTATGAATATGTTGAACAACACTGGTCCCAGCAGAGATCCTAAGGGGGCCCTTCTATTTATCTCTCTCCATTGTGAAAATTGACTGTTTATTCCTACCCTTTGTTTCCTATCTGTTAACCAGTTATGGATCCATGAGAGGACCTTCCCTCTTATCCCATGACGGTTTACTTAGCTTAAGAGCTTTTGGTGAGAGATTGCATCAAAGGCTTTCTGAACACCCAAGTACACTATATGCACTGCATCATCCTTGTCTGTCTTTGTTGTCCCCCTCCTAGTTGGGCAGATGTGCGGTCAATTGTGATGACGTAGATACAGTAGCTGTGACATATTGTACATACAGCTGGCACATTGTTTCACACTCACCACTGATGGATAGTTTCAAACAGCTTCCTTTCACCTCTGCCAAGTCGTCTGATAGCTCCCCCCAAAGAGCAGCTTCCCTGCACCCTGTGTCTAGTGCACAACTGCAAGATGTTTTTGAGAGTCTCTCTCAAAGGTTTCCTTTTCCCAGCAGATGCCTGCCAACTTTGTCTGTTACACAGTTCACCACTGATCAACTGCCGTGGGTCCCACTTCTCATCCATGCAAAAACATGGCCCACAGTACACATAACGCTATGTCTACACTACAGAGCCCGTGCCAGTATAGCTATGATAGCATAGCCCCCTCGTGTAGACACAGCGTGCACCCACAGAGGGTGTTTTTCTGCCAGTATGAGAATATATATTGTTAGCTATGCCAACAGAAGCACTCTCCTGTCAGCACAGCTGTATCTACACAGCGGGGGGTTGTCGGGACAGCTATGTTAGCTGGGGGTGGGGGTGTTTTTTCACACCTCTGACTGACAGCGATATGTGATACACGTTTTAACTGTAGACCAAGCCTAAGTTTTATGTTCATCAGCGTTGCCTTCACGTTGGCAAGACCATCATACTCCAGTACACACTGCTGCTCATTTTATCATGCCTCTTTCTACCCACCTGTAACTCAAGATCTCTCCTGTGGAAACGTTCTAGTTCTTTGATATGGCATTAGTCACAAGTCCACATCCTAGCAACATGCAGTAGAGTGGAAATCACTCCGGCACTGTACAGATCTTGGTCCAAAGGTGAATGCCATGTTGAGTTTACACACCAACACGTAGATTACCAAATGCAAAGCGAACTCTCTAGATACAGACTGCAACTCCTAATCTGCCACTGTGTTAGTGAGGATGCTGTCAAAGAATCATGGGTAAATGTTGCTTCGTTTAACACTCTTACATTAATCTTTGTTGGGTTCAAGTTAGAACATAACCTCTCTCTTTGGAATGCTATTCTATTAATATCTAGTTCTAGGCAATGAAAACCAGGTCGAAACATCAAACAATCTGATATTCCCAGTCAGGTGTCCCTTTTTCCTCCTGTGATACAGCATGGCCAGAGGGCAGCAGGAGAGTGTTAGAGGGAAGCCTTATTCCCTGTAGAGGGAAGCAAGTTTACTAAAGTTGGTTGGAGCACCTGGAGCCAATTAAGTCACCTGAAGCCATTTAGAGTAACTGAAGCCAGGCACATCATAACCCCTCCCCCCCGCTTCAATCAGTCAGTTGAAGGGAGTTGGAGCAGTTTGGAGGAGTTGGAGCGGAGAGCAGTTTGAAGGAGTTAGTGCAGAGAACAGTTTGAAGGGAGTTGGAGCAGTTTGGAGGAGTTGGAGTGGAGAGCAATTTGGAGCAGTTTGAAGGAGTTGGAGCAGTGAGCAGTTTGGAGGAGTGGGAGCAGAGAGAAGTTTGGAGGAAAGCAGAGGAGAGTTTGAAGAAGTGCTGCAGTGAGCTAAGACCACCTAGATCATAGGTAAAGGGACACCTGACTTGTGCAGAGAGAGGGCAGGAGGCCCCACAAGCTGAAGGGTAGAAGAGGGAAGTAGCCCATGGGAAGGAATAGCTAGTTCAAGTAGTTTACTGCTATCCTCAGGGCCCCTGGGCTGGGACCTGGAGTAGAGGGCAGGCCCGGGTCTCTCCCTCTCCATTCCCCTACTCTAGAATACTAGTGGGGCAGTTAATACCCTGTTCAGGGGCAAGAAATTGTGCCCTGAACCCCCCCACAAGAAGAGAAAGCACGGGACCCATCATAATAGTGCAGGCAAATTTGCCACACCCCTTATACTTTTTAAGAATCAATAGAGTGCAAAGCTCCCACTGCATGCTTATATCTGAGCTGAGTAAGCTTTCCATGCAACAGTTCAAAGATTGGTCCCGCTCAGTATGGAAGGAGTGCCGCCACTCACTATGAAGAACTAGAAAACTAGTGGGATTATGACATCATTATAGACTGGGAAATGGAGAAGGGCTTGAATTTTTCATCAGATTGCACGTACTTATTTTTTTGCTCATTTAACACCTGCTTACCTTGTGAAAGACTCAGACTTTCAACCGAGGGCTGAAAATGCTCTCATTTTACTCTCCTGTCCTCCCAGGAGTCAGTCATCCAGCAAAAAACAAAATGACTGCATACACCTGGTACTTTTAAGGTAAAAAAGTAGAGTCTAAAATGATTATGCATCAATTAAAAATAAAGAACACAATATTTTCCCCTTATCCAGTCCCATATCAGACACATGTGGGTGTGATGTTGTAATGGTATAGTCCTTGGTGTTGCCTTTGGTCAGGACTAAAACTTTTGTCCCCAGGCCTAAAAGGTAGGACGTAAATGTTGTCAGTAGCTACCGGTGTGGTGCTCTGCTCTTGTTCGATGATGATATCAGTTGGCTGCGTGCGTGTTCCCTCTGTGTGCTGTCTCAGCTCTGCAGATCGCTGACACAGCAGACCCAAGAGAACCCCCAATGACCACAGACTCTAGTAAGGTACGAAGGCACCCGGGCCAGGTTTATTGCCAAACGAAGCACAGTGATAGTTCCCCGTAGACTCTATGGGACATACTACGAATTTGTGCCCCCTGACAATGGACTCAGCTCAGTCAGAAGCAGGATCATTAATGCCCCTAGGCTGGCCAAAGACACTGCCCCAGGGCTGTTATTCTTATACACAGATACAAACAAGTTACACATCACTCCTGACGTACTGAGGTGCAGCCTCTCTACGCAACAGGGTGCATTCCCTCTACGTAGTAAGGTGCCGCCTCTCGCCTTGTACAGGTTGGTTCAAGCAAAACAAGTCTATTCATCATGTTACCCTTTTGCCACTGTCTTTAGGAGGGGTCAGCCTGTTCCTTGTTATCTGTATGGAATGTACCAGTGTCCTGGTACCTCATAGATTTGTGTACTTTTGCAACATCTGCCCTTTCCTTGCCAGCTTCTGTGAGCAGGGCCTGCCTCTAGCTCACAGCTTAACTTTGCTTTATGTTAGCAAAGTCTTGACCATTACTTTAGCTCAGGCTTCAGGTCTCATACTGGGCCTTTGATACAAAGGTTAATGTTTCAGGGCCTCATCCTACTACAGTAAACTTGCCTCAATCCCTTACAGGCACCCTACGGAATTATATTCAGCAAACTGGCAAACCTGCCAGCAAACACAGAGCCCAAGCAATCAGAGAGCAGCAGCAAAACACACACCTGAGCCAAATCAAAGCAAACATGGAAATCCTTTCAGGAAAAATCAGATTTTCACTCATTTGAGCAGTGGATGTTGGCCTAGGCTCTAGTTACTAAGTCACTGGTGCAATGGATCACAGTTAGACTAGCCTTGAGTTCAGGGAGTCAGCTCCTACCAACCCCTCTTCCAATCTCCGTGAGGGCTCTGCAGACTAATCTTAAGGAAGGATTCATCAGGCCAGATGAACTTCTGCTGAACAGTGTCACTATGAAAACAGATCTCAATGAAATATCTACTTTGCAGACTACCTTGACAACTGCAATTCACTGGGACTGTTCACATAAGTTAGAGCTTGCAGAATCAGGCCTCAGTATGGGGCTTATATTGTAAAATAGGGGCCATAATAAAACATTCTGGATGGATGTGCACCCCGGGCTTGTTGCTGTAGCTAGTGGAGAATTAACATTTACATTTGCTGTCTTTTTGTGGTTTTAACTGCACAGCCTATGGGAGCATTTCTGACACTGGGGATTATTCCATCTGGTTTTAATAGGGTTACTCACCAGACTAAGAGTTTGCAGGATCAGGTCCTAGGTGTGTCAATTTGTCTTTTTACTCACTCAGACTTTTTAAATGGTTCTATCTGCTTGGGGGTGAGGGATGAAGGTTCAGGGCAATTCTTGTCTCTTCCAGATTCATTCACCCATTCCTAACTGGACCCCAAACTCTGATCCTATACATGACAGCAAATAGCTTGGACCAACCGGGAATTGGAGAGTTTAAGAAAAAAATTAACATCATTTGTGATATGACGAGAAAGTTCAACAGGTGGAGCCAAATCAGCAAAATAATGTTGCATGTTTAATTGCAGGTGCTGGGGGGTCACAGTGTTATTTAACGTTGGGTTTGTCATTTCAGTCGATGATGAAGGAGGTATGTTCCTCATGCCTCCAGCCTGTCTCTTCTGTGGAGTGTGTGGCAGCCAACAAGGTCCTTCTACACCACTCATGCTTCTGCTGCAAGCTCTGCAAGAGGAAGCTAAGGTAAGTAGTGGGACTTGGTGCATTTACTCCTAGGGATCTCAAAGTGTGGGCCCAGCAGTCCCCTCCAGTAACTCTGGTAGGGAAGAGATCTGCCGTGGTCACAGAAAGGGGAGCAGTGTTCCTTGTGATATACTCTCTCTCCCCATCCCCGGAGCTTGGAAGACTGCCCTCCTCCAACACATGGTACTAGGGCTCTGTGGATCAGGAATCCTGATGAAGGCAGGTGGGGCTCCAAGCAGGAAGCAGCTGCAGCCCCCAGGCCTGCTCCCCGCAGACTTCAGGCTGTACCTCAGCAGACATCTGTGTGGGTGAGTTAATGACATTTCAAGTAGCACGGATTGGTACTGGGTCTCCTGAGTGCAACACAGCCGAGGAGTGAGGCAGACAGTGACAGTGCTGCCCCCACAGCCTCCATGGGGTGAAGCAGCCAGTGACAGTGCCCCCACCCCCAGCCTCTTTGGGACAAGGCAGGTAATGACAGTGTGGCTCTCACAGCCACCATGGGGTGAGGCAGCCAGTGACAGAGAATCCCCCATGTCCTTTAGTAAACTCCATGCAGCTTACTGTGTGCCAGAGGCCTTCAAAATGGACACCCTCATCAGAAGGGCTGAACCAATTGGGATTTGAACCAGTGTTGGCAGGGTGCCACGCTATTTCAGAGGCCACTATCCTAGCCCTTCCGGCTGGACTTGTTTTTAAGGAACCCCAAAGAGCCACTGTGAGTTGGCTCTGAGATTCCCCAGCCTGGACTCCCACAATAAAATGCCTGCAGCTCAAATGTTACCACAGAGTGAACATTTCTAGGGCGGAATGGAATGGGAGCACCTCATTATCAGGAATGACACTTATTACACTAGACGCTAGACATCCCCAGACACTACAGCAGGAGCAGAGGAACCTTCCACTGCCCATGCTCTGCCTCTTCCTCTGAGGCCCCACCCCTGCCCCATCACTAGCTGTTCGCCCCCATCCCCCTTCCGCATTGCTCAGTCCTCTACACCTGGTCCCACACCACAAGCTGAATCCCTCTGCTCCAGGGCTGGGACAGGAACTGCAGCCCCTAATGCAGCACCTGCCTGCCCATGAGATGCCAGTAGGAGGCACCCCTGGCTGAATACCCCACAGTCTGTGTTGCTCCATAGAGCTCAGTAAGCACAATTCAGCCTCCTGACTGAACTAAGACTCACTTCTCCTCTCAGGAGGATTGCTGTAGAGTATTGGGGGGCTGAGGGAGAAACCCAGGCCCACCCTCTACTCAGGTTCCAGCCCAGAGACCCTAATGGTAGCAGCTGTTGGTGGTTTTCCCTTCACCACTAATGCTGCTTTGATTCCCTGGGCCACTTCCCCAATGTTCCCTCTTCCTAGCTTCACCCTTACCTCAGGGTTACAAGACAGCTTCCTCTCCTCCAGCTCCTTTCTCCTTGGCTCCCCATGAGGGAACTGGAAAGGAGAGCTTTTAAACAGTCTGAGTGAGACCTTGACTTGCTCCACCTGTCTCCGTTAGCCTAACAGCCTTAACTGCCCTTTTGCCAGTTAATTGGGGTCAGGTGACGGCATTAGCCTAACGACCTGAACTGGTTAATTGGCGTCAGGTGTCTTGATTAACCTGGCATAGCCTTTGTTTGGCTATCCAGGTAACAGGGACCTGCTCGTCCTGAGGCTGATATACCTCCCTTCCAGCACTCTCTTATATCCTTCTGGGCTGACTCTGTCATAATATGTGTGTGTGTGTGTGTGTGTGTGTGTATCCTCCTTAGAAAGCAAAAACTTCTAGTGAAAATTTTCATTTAATCAAAAACCAAAAATGTCCATAATAAAAGTATTTTGATGCAAACTTTTCAACTAGCACTAATAATAATTCTTTCCCTCACACATAGTATTCAATTGCTGTCCTGCTGTGTGTTTTACAGCTTGCATAACTACACTGCCTTCCACGGGGCATTTTACTGCAAAGTCCATTACAAGCAGCTTGCCAAAGCCAGGGGAGGAAGCGAGGAGGAAAAGATGGAATGCAAACAACAAGATCAGCAGCTATACGCAATGCTAACACCAAGCCTGGGATCAGAGCCAAGGAACAGATATAATAGGGCAGAAAGGAAAATTGTGGAGAGAGAGAAACTGCAACCCAGATCCTTTAATTCACATCCACCTCTCAGCTTGGGGCCACCTGATAGAATGAGACAACTGAGCAGTGAGTTCATCTCCAGAAACCAGCTCAGAACTAGCTGGTCGCCTTTGAAAAAAGGCTCAGCAGAGGCAGCCAGAAACCCTGACAAACCTGGAAAGAGTGAGGGGCAAGACACTGCATTGAATTTACAAACCTATCAGGCTGCGGGCAGCAGAGCAGATGGGGTTCTGCTCAAGATACATGATGGAAAATCAATAGTAGAAATGGCTGCTGTGAAAAAGAAACCGAGCCTGTTACCTAGGGTCACCTTTCTAAAGGAGGAAGGGCAAGGTTTTTCCTGGGTTAAAGCAGGGGATGGGAAAGGAGAGCTCAGAGATGGTAAAAGAAAGCTGGGGCTCCTGGAGGGAAACGTGCCGAGAGCTGTGAAAGGAAAGCAAGGGAGCAGAGTATCAGAGAAAGTTGCTGTGTTCCAGCAGAGTCAACCCAGACTGGAGAGTACGAATCTTCCTGCCATCTCACCATTAGCATTGGTGCCTGTGAAACCTGCTGCCCATGGTTCATTCATCTCCCATTCAAAAACACTAAGAGCTACTGATTGGACATCTACAACGGCTGTTCAGGCTGGTGCTCTCTGTACTGCAAAACTCCTGCCGAAGGATAACAAGCTTGGTGTAACTCCCTCCACCGAGGGCCTGTTTAATGAAGGAAACATCAACCTTAGAACAGGGAGAGCTGAATCTGTTCCTGAAATTATAGTTGATTTCCCTGAACTGACTCTATCCAGGAATTTCAATACACAGGACCAGCAGCATCCTGAGGATGCTGGGAGTGGCCCATTGGCCTCTCACATACTAGGAGAAGCTGAGATGCACAGCGTTCCAAACATGGTACCAGACTGTGGAGTGAGGGGTTACATTTCTTCCCAGCATAAGCCTGAAGCTCAGAGGCATCCAGCTGAACATGATGCTGTCAAAGGCAACGAAACAACTTGCCTCCCCAATGAGGCAATGACATCGTACACAGGGGCTGGTTCACCAGAGCTGGGAGTTTTGGTGCCATTACTCCAGACAGCTGAGCAGGTGAGTGAGAATTCAAAGACAGACAGCCAAGAGCTCTCCGGAAACCTAACGCCACTAACTTCTGAGGCAAATATGCGGGGACATGGAGAAGACCTCAAAAGCAATGGGGCAGAGGTTGAGAAGGTGAAAAAAATGAAGCCAGAGAGCAGAGAGTGTTATGAATTTGTGGAGCATACTCCTGGACATATCTCTCAGGAAAGCAAGCTAGAAGGAAGAGCCCTCTCTTCAGCTGGACAGGCAGGGAAAACAGATGATCAAACTGGGTCCTACTTACCAGAAATAGAATCTCAAAACACATATGATGCCCTTGTAAATATCCCTCAAGGGGATATTTTGATAGATAATGTTGAACTATCTACTAGGGACATTTCAGGATCAATGGACACACATCTGAATGCAGCCAGCACTACTGGGATCTCACATGAGAAGCCCAACAGCTCAGAAGATACAAAACTCAAGTCAGAGGGTCAAGATGACACTTTGGGACAGAGCAGCCTTCATATTTCTGAGTCACTGGGCAAAAGGTTAGAAGCTTTCAGATCTAATGAATTAACAGACAAAGCTGAAACTCACCTACCAGGGAATGGGAATGTGGATGTAAAACCCCAACATGAAAATGAGTCACAAGGAACTGCTAGTGCTCCCCAAGGCAAAGGGACTGGAAATGGTCATGCCAGGAAAGATACACTAGCCAAAGCTTCCAGTCTTGGGAAAAATCCCTTTGCTAGGCTTTTCGCTTCCGAAAATAAAGGCAGCACCTCAAAGAAACAGCTTGTAGGGAAAAAGAAACCCACTAAGCCCCAGTCAGCCTTGGTGACATTATTTGGCTATTCCTCAAATAAAGAAAGGAATCCAAAGGAAAGTCTTACAAAACCTTCACCAAAACTTTCAGAGCAAACAAACAATGGAGATCAGCAGGAACCTTCCCAGATTGGAAGCTCCCCAAGCCAGTCAAGGAAAAAGGCCAACAAGATAGAGGAAGCATCAGATGCTGTTACTCAGATCAGAAGAGCAGAGGCAACCCAACAAGATTCACCGCAGAGTTCTGGGTACCATTTGGGAGATGGACTAAGGGAAAGTTTTCTATATTCAGACAGCACTGAACTCTTAGGGTCCAGTGTGCTTTTGCTGACTCCTGGTGCAGACAGTATGAGTAATGCTAGAGATTTACATGGGGCACCTATTCTTGAATGTCATGATTTAAATGTGCAAACTGCAGAGCAGGGTGATGCCCATTGCTCATCTTTGACTCCATCAACGGACTCTCAGGAAGAATCTCCAGCAACCAAGGAAGGCAGACAGCCTCCTATGGGACCGACAGCTGCAGCAGACACTAGTCTGAGTCTGACCAGTGACAGAAAGCATTATGACACATGCCTACATCAAATGGAAAACCTGGCTGGTTTGGATGATCAAGATTCAAAGATCAAAACTGGGACCTGTACTACATTAAGTCGTTTAGGAGCATCACACAAAGAAATGGACCTTCCCTTAGAAGACAGAGATCTTTTAGAGTCCAGTACACTTCTGTTGTCTGCAGGGGCCAGTAATTTAAAAAGCACAAGCCAAAACTTTACTGGCATCAGTGGCACAGATATCCAATGCCCAGCTGATTCAAACATGCAAAATTTGCAAGCAAAGGATCAACCTTCCTCCAATTTAAATTCCTCGGAATTATATAATACAAGTCCACAGCAGAGAACTGATCCTCAGCTGTTATTAAAATCCAGCTCCCTTCTCCTGATGGATATTGACCACACTCATGGAGTTTGGAACTCTGAACTATTACAGCAGTTTGATCTAGACTCCCAGCTTCAGGGGGACACAGATGAAACTTTTGGACTGGGTCTCAACACTAGTCAACCAACTATTGATCATCTGCATACTTGGGAAGACAACTTTCAACCAATGTCCACATCCACTCCCCACGTTTCTGAGCCCCTTAATGATATCCTGGATTCCTTGAATACTGATGCAACAGCAGCACCCCAGCAAGCACTGATGATAGTGGAAGAGAGTGTACAAGCACCAGATCTTCCATAATATTGCATGATGTCCAGCCCCATGCAAACCTGGCTTTGCTTAATTATGGTTTTAAAACCAGAGACTGTTTTATATAGATGTGATTAATGGATAAAAGCACAAACACACACACATGCATATATCGTAGTTTAGCTGACACTGGAAGACTTTTGTTTCACAAAACCAGATCAGAAATCCAGCCAGGAGGTGACATTAGTGCTGAATTTGAATGCCTGTGATCATTTTTGAATGGCCTGGAGATCAGAGGTTGCAATCACAGCCCAGGTCCTAGTGCAGGCCTGCACAATATGCAGCCCAGGGGCCACATGCGGCCCGCACAGGCTCACGGTGCAGCCCGTGGGGGGTGAGTAGGGGTGGGGCAAGCCAAGCGGTGGGATGGGGGAAAGCGGATGAGGGCAGGGCGTTTTGGCCCGCAGCTGGTTTTTTTGCAGTAATATGGCCCTCGCTGCTTTCCGAGTTGTGCAGGCCTGTAGTGGATAAGTGCCCATATCACAAAATCCACAATCACAGCTGGATCCATGTCAGCAGTCTCCTCAGAGCACCTCAACTAGCCACAAAGATTAATCGACCTTTTCTCACCACTTGAGCAGGGCCTCTTCATGTTGGAGCTGAAGCCTAACATCAGGACAGCATGGAGAAAGCTTTTTTCAGCATGAAGAAAGCTTTTCTGTGTTGTAGTGGATTCATAGAGGCCTTCAAGCGCCAAAGATGTCACTCTAGTAAGCTTTCATAGGCAATAAATTCAATCAGAAACCAGAAACCAGAAGGGAATTGTGCTGTCATTTGAGATTCTACCTCTTCTTAATAAAAATGACAGCAGTGAAGATGCAAACTGTGCAAAGAAACAGAATTTCCCATTGCTTTTCATCATGTTGTTCGTATAATCCTTGACTTCCTCCTGCCTTCAACACTGGTGATCTCTCTCCTCCTTAACATCCTGACCTCCTCTTGTTTTCCTAACACCTTCCCCCCACCATCCCATGGTTTCCCCTCAGCAGTCTCACAGCTTTCTCGGCATGTCCTTTGGGAGTTCCTCTCCTTTGGCCCATCTCTCCTTCTCAGAGGGAGTCCCACGTGTGTGTGTGTGTCTGTGTACAGATATGCATGCATTGCTCCCCTGCACTATATGCTGTACTCAGTTCTGTGCAATAGGCCTTATATACTGCTAATAGTCATCGTCCTTCTTCTAAAGTGTGGAGAGGTCCTGTGCTTCTTGAGAGAAGTTCCATCCTCTGCTGCTGTGACGTTCAGCAGGGCCACATTGTGAAACTTAAAAACAAATGTCGCGTCTTTGGTCGCCATGGATTTGTTTCAGGTGTAACCCGCCTCTCTCCTCCTGTGGAGTTTGCCAGCTCCTGAGCTATCAAAGCCCATGGACCCCACTCCCGGCATACCGGGAATCAGGGTTGAAACAGACAAAACTAGAAGCTGCTGGGACCAACGAGTTTTTATGCCTGGGTGATCTGGACAAGCAGTCCACTGGACAATCACAACCTGGGGCTGCACAACCCTCAGCAAGTTAACAGAGGTAGGGCCAGCGTGACAACGAAGGCGTCCCTCCTAACTGGGCAGGAGGCTAAAGCAGGATGGGTGGAGAGCCTAGGTGCTGCCCCTGGGGGAGTTGCAGAGCAAGGTCACCTGCACTCAACCCCCAGCAGCAGCTGCTGCAACACGGGTCTGGCTGGGCTTTCCATTGCCGCCCCAGCACAGGGGGCCACAGCACCGCTGATGGCGGGATTCACAGGCCCACATTGGAGTGAGTGGGGTGTCACGGTGTCACTCACTGACATTTGGCCCTGCTGCGACCCGGTGCACCACGCAGAGCGGGGAGCCAAGCCCTGCCAGCCCCGCGGGAGAGGAGCCATTTGACCCAGGACAGGGGATTGTGTGGCTCGAAACCTAGGGCCGTTGGGAGGCCTGAGAAAGCGTGTTTAAGTTGGGAAGCTGGGAGAGAGAGACCACAGCTCGGGG
The DNA here is from genome assembly GCA_007922305.1 of Dermatemys mawii. Classification (NCBI taxonomy): domain Eukaryota; kingdom Metazoa; phylum Chordata; order Testudines; family Dermatemydidae; genus Dermatemys; species Dermatemys mawii. The sequence continues at coordinate 2,437,739 of ML677349.1, read as the reverse complement.
AGTCCCTGCCCCCTTCCCACTGCCCGCAAAGGAGCTTGCGCTGCTCTGAGATCTGGGTTTCCGGATCCAGTGGCTCCAGCGATGCCCAGTGACGCTTGATGTGGAGGCACAATTTAAAGGGTGGGGGCACTGTGACCGCCCCACGCGTCGCCTCTGGCCCCTTTCCCACTTCCCCTGTGCCTCCCACGCCCAGCACCACCGTCCCCCACACAGCTCCTTCCTCACTTACTTCTCCCATCGCCTCCTATTGCGAGCGCAGCGTGGGCCAGGGCAGGCTCCAGACATCCACTGCCGAGCAGGTCTCTGCGGCTGTGGGTGAGGAAGGGACAGGACTCAGGGGGCTTCCCTGCACTCTCTCTGGCAGAGCTGCACTGCCAGCCCCAGCTCTCATCCCAGCTCGGGGACTCTTCTGGCAGGGCTCAGCGGGAGCGCTCGGTGCTGGTGCCTTTCCCAGGCGCATCCCCCTCCACCGCCTTCTGCCCGACTCCTACCCTGGCAGAAATCGGGTGGGGCGGGAGGGGCACATGACCCCATGTGGCCCCCACACTCATCTCCTCTGGCAGCAACCAGCACCCAGCGAGGGAGAGATCCAACCTGCCACCCGCTAGAGAGGGCCAGCAGAGCCCAGGATTGCAAACCGGGGACACCAGCAAGCCCAGCTGGAGCCAGGAGAGGTCCTGGCCCCACTCGGGGGTGAAGATAAAGTCAAGGTGACTTTTGTTTAAACCAACCAATGCCACAGCACTCCAGCTCCGCATCTCAGGCCACACACACTCGGCCATGCCATCCGCCTTGGGGAGGCACCAGGGAGGGAACTGGGGTTGGAAGAGCGAGAGAGTGTTTGGAGGTGGAGAACTGGGTTATTCATAAACTGTTTAGTAATCATTAACCCTTTCCTTCCCCAGATCCTAGTTTTCTGTTCCCAGTTAAGTCCCCTTCCCTCCCCCCGGTTTTGCTGTAGCATTTCTTTGCTGCAGTTTGTTGCATTTATTTTTTCTCCACCACGCACTGGGCTTTGTACTCCAGACCAGCTTGCCGTATTACCCTGGATTTCTCGGGAGACATCACCCCCAGGTATGCAGCAGAGGGAGGAATCACCTTGAGTGAAGACACTAGGTGCCAAGAACAACAAAGCCAAACAGATCCCGCCCTGCATGTGGAATGGGGAGAAGCCACTCCAAGTACTGGGGTTCCCAAGTGGCTGAGAGAAAAAAGGGAGGAGGCTTAAGCCACACCTCAGGGGAGAGGGCTACACAGATTTCAACACCCGCTTCCCCACGTGAGCCCTATTATCCCTGCAGGGCTGAGGAACACAGCTTGAGAACAGCTGTGCCGGTGCTACTTCAGGTCTAGTCAAAACCACAACAGGCTGTAAAGGTCACGTGATTTCCAAACAAAACAGGTGGAGAGATGTTGGTGAGCACCTGAAATGAACTTCCAGTCCTCCTGAGGAGGCAGGGGCTAGCGTGTGAGGCTGGCTCATTGCCCACTCTGCCACACTCTGCCTGTGCGACCTTGGGCTAGTCACCTCACCTTCTGTGCTGCATTTCCCCTTCTGAAGAATGAAGAGAAATTCTCTCTTTCCCCTGCCAGTTCTCTGTCTTCTCTATAGGGTCTTCAGGGCAGGAACTGCCTGTTATGTGTCTGTATAGCACCTAGCACAATGGGGCCCTGTAACCTATTGCTACTTAGGAATAACTTCTAAACTGTCAGGGTAGTTAAGCTCTGGAATAAATTGCCCAGGGAGGTTGTGAAATCTCCCTCATTGGAGGTTTTTAAGAGCAGGTTAGACAAACACCTGTCAGGGATGGTTAAGATAATACTTAGTCCTGCCTTGAATGCAGGGGCCTGGACTAGATGACCCCTCGAGATCCCTTCCAGTCCTATGAGTCTATGAACAGCAACCCTGGCTCAGACTCTTAATACACTATGTTGTGCTAGTGAAACACTCCCAATGCACATGACTCCCAAAACCACTCCCCCATCCAAATTCCTAAGCCCCCGTTAAACATGGCCAACTTTAGCAGATGTAAAGTCCAGCATCTGCTGCTACAGGCATGTGTACACACATTTTTGCCACTGTTTGTAATCCTCAATTGCCTCCTTTACACTGCAGGAAATAATTGTCAGAGTTTATACAGTACATAAACTACTGGTAGGAAGGAAGGAACCATACAGCCAGCACACACGGAGGTTTTTATTTATAAACAGAGTTTAAGCCAAGACGTTTGCACCAAATGTTGAAAAAGGAGGAAAGCCACATCTCATTAACAGTACACAGGTTCTGCTCCATCTCCAATTCCTTATCCCTTGCCAGCCTTCGTCCTTGTGCTCCCCCTCCCCCTCTCACATAAAAGCCTGAGCGAAGAGAAGAGCCTGGCACTGTCACCTGGAGATCAGGCAACTACTGGCTTAAGGGAAGTTGTCAATACAGCTCCCGAGGAATGGGAACACACCAGCACTCTCCACCAACAAGGGACCCAGGACCTCCCCGCTAGATTTTACTGGCCATGAGGGGCACAGACCTCATCTGCAGGTGAGAGGAAACCTAGGAGAGCCAGAATCTCAGTGAGCAGATGTTACATTTATTCCTCCTGATGTGGTTCTGCTCCTACCTCTGACTGATTTTCTCCACAGACTAAGCAGGAAACTCCTCACCGTGAAAATGCTTCCCTCTGCTTTAACCACGCTGCACGTCTCCCAGAACAGTCCTGTCTTTAATGGTTTTGCAGACGTCGTGAGGGAGGAAAGTGAAATCTTCTTGCTAGTCCTATGCACCAGTTGTGCTGCAAACAAATATCCTCGGAGCTGCACTGCCTCTGCCCTATGCATTCATCCCCAGCAAGTTATCCACATAACAAGGTGGCCTGTGAGGACACACTAGTGTAAGGACAGGTTTCCCTTCACAGGAAATGGCCAAAGATGGTCACAAGCAATTACAAAACCTAGTGATAGGTGCAGTGTAAGAAAGGGAACAGAACATCTCTCAGATCATCACCAGAGCAGGATATAGTCTGTAGAGCATGTTTTCCTAAGAGCTCTCAAACTCCCTGAGGTTCAACCAGCTCCGTGGTTGGACAAACTAAATGAGGCGCTTCCCTACAAAGTGAAAACCTGCTTCCAAACAGGCCCCCCCAGAATTCAAAGGATTCCCCAAAGGGTTTCATTTTAACAGCCAAACACCTGGAAGGCGATTGCCCTCATTAGTTAGGCTGGCCGATTGCTTGCCGTTCTGCAGCAAAAACCTGGTTCGATTTTTCTCCCCCACCCCGGGTAACTGAGAGCTGGATAAAAGCAGCAGAGTTGTGTGCGAGTTGAAAACCCTTACGGCAGGAGTGCTGACCCCGCTCTGAATCATAGCCCACCTTAGCATTTTTTATATTTGGACCTGCCCCTCCCCCACACCCCATCCCATTACAATAGTGAGAAGGACACGGTCACCTAGGGTTTCAAATACATTTCGTCAGAGGATACCAGGCAACCCACTCAAATCACAATGCAAGTCAAACCGTAGGCTAAAAAACCCCCTTACTTTTAAACGTGAGTGGGGTTCTGACCCGATGCACTGGGCTGCAACGCCACTCACTCAGATTTGGACCAATTCCCCCCCGCCCCGCCCCCGTGATGCCTGCAGAGAGGGGGCTCTGCCATTATGCCGCCCTGCTCCAGCCGGGGGCCAAGGGGGGGTGGGGCTGGGCTTCTTGCCCTCCCCTCGTTGTGCCCCTGCTGAGTGCAGGGTCTCAAAAATGGGAAGTATGTTCCCCTGTTTAAAAAGTGGGGGGAAGGGACCTTTGCCCCACGTCTGGTGCCTGCGGCTGTGCTCAGTGTTCTCGGTAATTTTTCCCACGCGTGTGCAGAATGAATTGTCTTATGTGTACCGATATGGAGGTGATGTGTGATACATCGCCTTTGTATTGGTGCACATAACAAAATTCAGGAGGTGGGGGTGGGGCCAAGGGGTTCGGAATGTAGGCAGGGGGTTCAGGGCTGGGGCAGAGGGCTGGGGTACGGGGGGGGTGAGGGCTCTAGGTGGGGGTGCAGGCTCTGAGGTGGGGTTGGGGATGAGGGGCAGGGCTCCAGCTGGGAGTGAGGGCTCTGGAGTGGGGCTGGGGATGAAGGGTTTGGGGTGCAGGCTGCCCTGAGGCTACAGCGGGGAGAGAGGACTCCTCCAGCTCTCCCTCCATGGTAGCAGCTCCAGGGCTGGGTAGGAGGCATCTCTCCCCGCCACCGTCCTGCGTGGTACTTGATAGGCTGCTGCGTGGCCACACAGCTGAGAGAGAACTTAGGCTTTGCCCCGTAGAAAGTCTGAGTTGAGAACCTATGACTTATTAGATGGCGTCATGAAATCTATTCCCCTGCACACGTGGGACTGTTTTCTCAGGCTATGTCTAGTCTAGGTTTATATATTTGCAAGCGATTCCCAGGCTACCCTACAGGTGAATAAAACTCACACTTGGGAAAGGTTTGTGCAGCTGCAGGATTGTCTTAGCTTGTGATTTTTATCTTAAAGTCACAGCTCCAATTTCTCCCAACCCGACTGTTGTGTCGAATACTCACTGAACAGAGCAGCAGTGATTAACTGCAGGACTTCCTGGGGAACGCTAAGAGGGAGCACACGGGGAAGGCAAATGGGAAAGAGGAGAACAAGAGCTGGCAGAGAACTGTTCTGCTCCAGGAATTAGTGTAAATAAAAAACAAAACTGAATCCACTAATGGCTTGCAGACCTCATTCCCCATACAACACTATGTGGTCTTTGATTCCTCAGGATCTTACGGCTGTTCGCTGGCTCAGCTAAATGTGCGTGATCCTTGTGTGTCCTACATCTTGGTCGCCATCTTTTAGTTTCATGTGTCCATTTTCACTGGACCTAATGAAAGGGAATATGGTTAAATATAGGAGAAGGAGCCTTTTCAATATTACAACAGCTTTTCCAGCTTTGCCACTGACTTGCTGTGTAGCCTTGGGCAAATCTTGTAACATTTATAACATGGGAATAACGATACTTCTTCTCTCTGACCAGATTATGGCTCCAGCTCAGGAGATACCAGCTCCCGAGGGTGCTACAAAAAAAACAGGTGGGATTCTATCGGATTAACGGACTGGGAGCAGGCAAGTGGCTGTATAAAGAGGAGGCTATATAAAGTGACTGTGTGGCAGAGAGCTTTCTCCTGGAGAGGACGGGAGGAGCTAGTGGAAGCTGCTGAACGTTTCTGCCAGTCATAGTACAACCAGATGTAGTTTCATGGACAAAAACGAAGCATCAAACACAGCGGCGTTTAGTCTCAACTCTTTAGGGAAATTGACCAGAATGTCTGGAGTAATACGCATGCCAGCCTGCAGAACAAAAGCCACTTTTATTCCAGAATAATCAGTCTGCTATTCTGGAACAGAGTCTCCAACCAAAGAGCCTTTCTGAAATAGCTGTTCTGGTCAATTTCCACTTGTAGACAAGCCCATAGCCCAGCTCCTACTCCACTTGCCCCAAGCACCCTGCAGGAGCAAACCCCACTTGCCCCATGGCTGCTGAGTGAGCCTGCCTTACCATGAGTCGCTGAGAGCACACATACTTCTTCCGCTCCTCCCAGATCCTTCTCCTTTCCCTGAACAAAATTACAGCTCCCTCTCCACCTTTTCAACCTCTCTTACCAGCATCAGAAGACAGAGCTCTGCTCAGTAACAGGAAGCCTCATGCTCACATCCCAGCTGCATTCTGACACAGGAGTTGCTTTAGTCTCCATGCCAGTTGCTGATGCATATTGCATCCCCCTCTAGTTCCAGGTCCAAGTGTAATGGAATACTTAACGGTATTATACGGTTCAGCTTCAGTATAACACAAGTGGTGCTGTGTGTGGAATAGCTTATTTAAAGCTGGCAGAGTATTGAAGGATCTTATAATAAACCCCTCTGAGCTCTGTGATAGTCTACACCTGGTACAGAAGAATGTGACATGGTGTCAGGAGTAAACTAAACAGAAACAGGAAGGAAAACAGCAACATCAGCATGCCTCAGAGGACTTCACCTTTGATAAACAGACAAAGAAACTGGAGATATACAGGTATCTTCTTTAATTTATGCAATGGGGAAGTACACAGGATATCTTTAAATCCTTTGACTTTACTGAAGACAGTCACAAAGATGACTAAGAAAGGGTTCTGGCTATGTTTGATGCATACTTTATACCTAAGGGAAATGCCGTGTATGAAAGAGCACATTTTCTCCAGAGATCCAGGAGAAAATGTTGGTTTAAAGAAAAAAACACGTGCACAAAAAAACAGGAGATCTCTGCAGACATTGGCTAAAAACTGTGATTTGGGGAATGCAAAACATCAGACAGAAGCTGGTTTTTGGGTTAACAGATAAAACCTTTCACAGTAGGTACAAGTGAAGAGAGATTTAGCCCTTGCCACAGCTATTCAGATAGCAAAGCAGCCTGTGCTGGTGAGACAGCAAAACCCAAGAGCAACTTGCCAAACTTGAAAAACAAGAAACTAGCTTAGCAGCCGTTAACAGATGCAGCATGAGTGCTAAAAGCTATTACCATAAGACCCTTGAGGCAAGTAGGGGACTCCCAGGCCAACGCACAAATTCCAGACCCATTTCTTGCTCTTCTGAGTTACAGATCAACACCAAGCTACCGCATATAGTCCAGCATATCTACTGATGGGAAGACAACTGAGAACTGCTATTCTAAGTTTGGAAAAGAATCTCTCTCTAAAGGATCCAGACATGAAGAGAGTAGATAAAAAGACTGAAACAGTCTACAGCCATTTTAACAACAGATATCACTTTGTTAGAGAACTGCCAGGTGTCAGGGACCAGAACAGCTGCCAGCCTGCTAATTCTCCTGCTAGGCAATCAAGGAGCCCAGCTGAACTGCCTTTGAACTCAGTGGCCACAGCCCCGATTTGTTCTTGGTGGAACAGTCCAGCTTATTGTAGCAAGATGAGGCCCTGAAACATAAACCCTTGTATCAGAGGCCCAGTATGAGGCCTAAGGCCTGAGCTAAAGTAATGGTCAAGACTTTGCTAACATAAAGCAAAGTTAAGATCGGAGCCAGAGGCAGGCCCTGCTCACAGAAGCTGGCAAGGAAAGGGCTGATGTTCCAAAAGTACAAATGTAGAAGGTACCAGAACACTTGTACATTCCACCCAGATAACAAAGAACAGGCTCATCATTCTAAAGACGGGGCAAAAGGGTAATATGATGGATGGAGTTGTTTTGTTCAAAGCAACATGTACAAGGTGAGAGGCGGCACCTTGCTGCGTAGAGGGATTGCACCTCAATATGTCAGGAGTGATGTGTAACTTGTTTGTACCTTTGTATAAGAATACAGCCCCGAGGCAATGTCTTTGTCCAGCCTAGGGGGAAGTGGAGTGTCCCGCCACTGACTGAGCTGTGTCCATTGTCAGGGAGCACACATGTACTAGCAGAACTGTAGATATCTGATCCAGGGAGCTCGAGACTGTGTTTCGATTGACAATAAACCTGGCTGGGTGTCTTCATACCTTATCGGAGTCTGTGGTCATTGGGGTTCTCTCAAGGTCTGCTAGATCTGCAGAGCCGGAGCAGCATACAGAGAGAACACACGCCCACAGCCGACTGTTATCAACATTGGATAGAGCAGAGCACCACACCGGTGGCATCTGACAACACTTATAAGCCTTGACTCCACAGCAGATCAGCACATGCTCAGTGTATAGCATGCCCACAGCTGCACTTGCCCTTGTTCCAGTCCTTGCTTCAGCCTACTTCCAGTCCCTGCTTCTTCTTGTTCCAGCCCTTGTTCCAGTTCTGCTCCAGAAACCCCAGCTCTTGCCCCCCAGGAGCCAAATATCCTGCTGCCAGACAATTTTAGTGGAGATCATGGTCAATTCTGAGGTTTCCCAAACCAACGCCAGCTCCTCTTCTTGCTTCTCTCCTAATTGGTTACCACAGAGAAAGGCTCATCATTAGTCTGGCCATAGCCTAGGCCTCCCCGCTCATGGAACAGTCCAGCCCCCTCCTGGGCCAGTTGGAGCAGTTCATTTAGGCCACATTGCCTATCTTCAGTGATCCCCACCATACCCAAACCACTGAAGCCGTGCTGCAAATGCTACAGCAAAAGCATCACTCAACTGCCCAATACAAGCCTAATTCCATTGCCCCTCCATGGACACTGTACAGCATCATTGATTTTGGATTAAATGATGACATAATGGACAAACTGGCACAAGTCAAGCTCCCATCCCATCTCGATAACCTGATCAACCTATGTGTCAGAAATGATGACCATCTTGCCAAGCGACACCAGGAACATGGCACTGCCCCTTGAGCCCAGAGAATGCCTCGGCACCCCACTCTAGAACCCACAACCCATGCATGTCAACCAGGCCCTAGCACACCTATCTGAGGCTGAGAAGACCTGATGCCAAATTTCGGGCCTCTGTCTGTATTGTGGGGGCAGAGGACACTTCGCCTCAAGATGCCCTGCAAAGGTCAGACCAGCTTTGGAGTTGAGAAATGCTAAGCCCCTGCCCCAGAAAGAGGTTCCAGGCTGGGTTGATCCTCTTCCCCCTCCAGAGACTCTTGACCTCCATACTCCTATTGGGATGGCAGCAACCAAGAATCCTCCCAAGAGGCATCTCCCATTGCAGATTCCCAATCCAACCACAAAAACCTGGAATTCATGAAGACAGTTTGGCACCTAAATCAGCGAGAGGCCCAGTGGTCTCTCTTCTTCACACAATTAGACTTCCTGTTGACCTACTGCCTGAGGCCCAGGAATGGGAAGATAGATGCATTATCTCAAAAAGGAGAGTATTGAAAACATAACCAAGAGACACCATCCACGATCCTTGAACCACCAAATTTCATCTTGGGTACCACTATCTGCAATCTACTACACTTCATATATGTCCTGCTGCCCAATGATCCCTTTCCAGTTAAGATTCACCAAGCTCTAGACAATGACAGTGCCCAGACTGCCTCGACCTTCGCACTCCATGGAGAATGGCTGTATCAGAACATACCTGATGGCCAACCCAGGTTGCAAGTGCTACAAATCTGCCATCATGTTACTCTGGAGGATCACTTCAGTCAATTCAAGACCCAGGCCCTAGTGCTGAGGAGTTTCTGGTGGCTGGCCGTCTGCACTTCGGTAGCAACTTAAATCTGGTCCCATGACCTCTGCCACAAACCAAAACCATCTGTGCTAAACCACTCATTTTTCTTCAGCCCTGACCTCTGCTTTTTGTCAATAGACTTCATTGTGGAGTTACAGTCCCCAGGATACACCACAATTCTAGTGGTGGTCAATCACCTGATAAAGATGGGGCATTTTAGGCCCTGTCACAACCTCCCCAGCACCAAGCCCATCTGTTTGAAGACAACATCTTTCGCCTTCATGGATTGGCCACACTGCACACTATCTGACTGAGGTTGCCAGTTTGTTTTCCACTTCTGGTGGGAATTTCTGTGCATCCTGGGCATTGAAACTTACACCTCCATCATTTATCACCCTAGAACCAACAGTCCAGCAGGGACAAGCAATCAGGTTCTGGAGCAGTATCTATGCTATCTCCTAAATTACCACCAGGACAATTGACTGGTACTCATCCCCATACAGAATTTGCCTGCAATAACTCCATACATGCCGCGACCCAGCAGACTGCTTTATTTGCAAATTATGGGTTCCACTTTCAATATCACCCTGAAATCCCCTTGATTTGCCAATGCCCACCATTGCAGAGCTCACCACACACATCTACCAAGTACATCAAGAACTCAGGCACTGGTTAGAAGAGACTAGGCCAGTGTACAAGTGCCACACCAATCAGCATCATCAGCTGACCTCTAATCTCAAGGTAGGGGATAAGATTGGGCAAAACCTGAGATCCATTTTTGAAACTGGACCATAAATACTAAATACTAGGGGTCATTTGCAATTACTGAACAACTTAACTAAGTAGCCTTCTGATTGCAGCTGCCAGAACCCCTTGAGATCTACCCATGTTCCACATCTCCCTCCTGAAACTTTTCATCAAGAATCCCTTCCCACAAGGCACTACTTCTTTTCCCCTTCCCCCTTCCCCGCATTGAGAGCCATACATGGTGAAGAGGAATGGTGCTACATGGTGTAGCAGATTCTGGACTCCCGCGCAAGTCCAAGTAAGACTCTAATATCTGACTGATCCAGGCCCAGAGGAGTTTTCATGGGAACCTGTGGAACACATCCAGCTCCTGGACCTCCTGTGCGCCTTCCACTGGGCCTACCTCATGATACCTGGCCCAGGGTCTCCTGGGAGGCAACCCTGAAGGGAGGAAAGTGCTGTTAGGACCAGACCAGCTAGGAACAGCTGCTGGCGGCTCCCTGACTAACTGTGCTACTAGGCAACCAACGAGCCCAGCTGCATTGCCTTAGAACTCAGGGCAATAGTCCCTGATTGGCTGTTGGCTGAGCAGTCCTGCTTATAAGCCTGGCCCCCACAGCAGATCAGCAACTGCTCAACTCATACCACACCAACAGCTGTGCTTACCCTTGTTCCAGTCCTTGCTTCAGCCTCATCGCAGTCCCTGCGCATTTCAGTCCTGCTCCAGCTCTGCTCCAGCCCCTGCTTCCCTCTGACTTCAGACATCTGGCTTTAACCCCCCGGATCTGCCTCTGGCTCACAACTCTGGTTGATCCTGTAGCTCTTGCATTTGGCTTCTGTCCAGGAATGGCAGAAGGTCCCTAAAAATGGGGGAGCCACTGGTGTCCAAACCGGGGCCTCGGCCCCACTTCACTGCCCTTTACCCTGAGACTCCGCCCCTGCACCGCCTCTTCCCCCAAGACTCCACCCCCCACACACTCCTCTCCGCCCCTTCCCCCTCTTCACTCACCCTTACGGCAGGTAAAAAGTGGGAGGGCCATGGCTCCCGAGCCCCACCAGTTCCAGTGCCCCTGCTTCTGTCACTCTGGTACCAATTGCTGGTTCCACCTCTGGCTTAGGACTCTGATTTACTTTCTCCCCTCTCCCAGCTCTGGCATTTGGCTTCTGCCCCTCGACTTGTTTCCTGGATTCCATCCACTCTGGATCCAGGTCCAACCAGTAGGCTGAACTCTCACTTTCACCACTAGGCGTGACTGACCACCTCCTTTTTGATCAGCAGTACAGTGTCTAGAACCTAGTGATGGAGTTCATGTCAAATTGGACACTCCAATTTGTGGTAAAGAAAAAGAATTCAATGCCCAGATCATATGTGATTGAGACGGACAGTGGAGAGCTCCACAGAAGTGGTCAACAACCACAAATTATTCCTCAGGAAGATCCATCAACACAGCAAAACTCTGCAGATTGTGGATGCAGAACAAGGGAACAAGGACTCAAATTCCAGACCAACCTACAGCCAGTCTTCGCAACTAACGGACAACCAGATGACCAAGTTGTTACACATTTGGGTTATGTCATTCGAAAACCAGTACAATTCAGATACAGTGAACTTCAAATACAGTGCAATAGTGTATATAGTAAGAGCTGTGTTATCTGCTACTTTATCAACTTGAAAGCTCTATTAACTGGCATTTCTGATATCTCCCAAAACAAATCTTCAATTTAGTGACCAGGACTAGTATACTGCCCAGGAGGTTATGCAATTGCACATTCTGCACTCCTACTTCTATGCAAAAGGGGCAAAAGACAAGTAAGCAAGCCGATATCAGTGATTCATTGAAAAAAGAAGCTTCCAGGTATGTCATAGGTGACTACAGATTCAACCCAATCTCCTACACTTTTTACATCTACAATGCTAATTGATGTTGATGATGATGACTGTGAGGCACTGCAAGATTTTGAAGGGCCTTCTGAATCATCAAAGATTAAATTATGTTCAGCATAGTTGTAGTGTTAAGAGTATGTTTAGTGATCTGGGTGTGTACAGCATGCGCTGCCCATAGTGATATGGAATATCATGAGATAACCTACTACGTTGAAAACTTGCCCTGAATACACCTAAGTGCTTCAAGAAACCAACCACTCTGTACTACTACTGGATTAGTGAGTACCTATCTACTATTTTATACTTTATTCATTTTACTGTATTCTAATTCTCTGAAAATTGGTATTCCATTAGAAAGTATAACTCTTAGTCCACCGGAATTTTTGATTAACCAGCACACACACGCACACGCACACACACACACACACACCATGATGGATAACAAAGCTTTTACTGTATTTTGCAAATGATAGAAATGCAGAACTAAAAGGGGGAGATGTAATGGAATGCTGTTCAGCCACTAGGTGGCACTGTGTGTAAAATACAGGCAAGTCGCCTCTTAGGCGCATTTAACATGCACGAATTCAGCTTCGTGTAGTCAGCAAAACCAGAAAAAAGAAAAGAAAAGCAACAATTTAGAAACTCCATCTGTAGTGTGGGCGATTCCACCCGCCATTCAACTCAATGAGTGTTTCACTATATGCGGTTTCCGCTTTATGCGCTAACTGTGGAACGGAACACCCGTGTAAGATGAGACTCACCTGTACCTTATTCAAAGTTAACCGTAGTCATACCTGGCGGAGCATGAATAGATCTTATGATGAACACATCTGGTATCTATGAGCAAGCTCTGTGACCAGTCCATATCTGGTACAGAAGAATGGGGGGTAGATTCGTGACAGGGTAGATCAAGGCTTCCTTCAAGCAAAAGTCCCAATCAGACTCTGGCACTGGAGCCCCAGAGTTTCCTCCAAAACTTAGGAAGTTAAGTAGGTGGGGACTGGTGTTTCCCTAGTGGCTAGTCCCCCCATTTTCCAAACACCTGACTCCAGAGTGACCAGATGTCCCGATTTTATAGGGACAGTTCTGATTTTTGGGTCTTTTTCTTATATAGGCTCCTATTACCTCCCATCCTGATTTTTCACACTTGCCCTCTGGTCATCTTACCTGACTCCCGCACTCACCCTCACTGTAGATTGTTTAGCCTGTTCCTTTCAGAATTAGATCCCATCAAGCCACCTGCTTGATGAGTACTGACAGTACAGGTGGGAGGAGGGTGAGTGGTGCATTTCATTCACTGATGGGTCTGAAAGAGCTGGCAGCTCAGTTGAGGACAGCTCCTTGTTTCACCACAATGCTCAAAATACTTTGTGCGTTGCAATGTTTCATGAGCTACAAGTCAGGCCTGAGTGCTGCCTTAAAGAGCATAAAAGAGGAAAGCAACAGACCCCATCAGTGCCATTTAGCCACGGGTGAAAAGATGAGGGACATAGAAACATCTGTAGACATGTTCTGAGGACTCACCACTGGCTCTCCTTAGCTTCCTCGGTGTGATCCTGAAGCTGTTTGCCACGGGTCTCTGGAAGCAGGAAGCAGAGGATTCCTGCAATCACTGGAGTGCTTCCAAATATCGCCATGGGAATAGCGGGATGGTACTTGTCCAAGAGACTAATGAGAGGGGCGATAATGCCTCCCACTCTGGCTGACATTGAACACAACCCCACACCAGTCTGCCTGGTAAGAGAGTAAAACATGGAAGGTGTAAACAGCATGCATTAGAAAAAAGTCTTTGCTTATGGGAATGTCTCCAGGGTTTTAGATCCTTGTTCTAGTCGATAGCTTGGGAAAATCCCAGTTCAAGCCTTGATCAGCACCCCACCTTCCACAATTGTAGGTAGTGCTAGAGGAGAACTTAGGATCTTTAGCCTTTATAATTTTGGGGAAAATCTCCCATCTTTGCATTATCAATTAGAGGAAGCTATAGCATAGATGAGGCTCCAATGTTCAGAGAAAGCTGCTTTAAAAAAACAGGTAAATAACCAGTCCAGTCCCCAGACTACTAGGCCTTGTTGTCCCTCAGACAGTAAAGGATACATGTGGTCACCCAGTCTGGTATCTTGTCTCAATCCACAACCATGACTCCAGAGCCTTAAGAAGGACCACAACCCTCACGTTAAATTGGGTTCAATTCAATCCACTTGATTCTACATCAAAACCTGGCCATTGACTCCTGTCTGGTCTAGAGCTGGGAAACAGGCAGAAATTGTTGTACAGGACCTGTTAATGCAGACAGAGCTTCTGATCCCAAGGATCTATTGAAGAAAAGGTTACTCTTTTGGCAGGCCTTTATCCAAATCCTCGGTTACCATATTAAAAGCTTGTATTAAACCCAGTTCTTGGGCTACAGCAGCATGAAAAGGAAAGAGATCTCACCTGATGATGGTGGGGAACAGCTCTGCAGAATACACATAGGAGATAGAAAAAGAGGCCGCGATGGCAAACTTCCCTACCACAGCCAGCGTTGTGACCACCACCGGCAAATCTAGGGACAAAAGAAGAAGCTGTTATACAAAGGCTATATGGGGGGTTAGCACAGTTTGGGCTGCTCCACACGCATCTGCCAGGAAGCAGAGCTATTATACCTGTACAGAATACGGTGAGAACTTCACCAAGGAACCTGCCTCCAATGGGCATCACCAGAACCGGGAACAAAGGACGGTTTTGCTCTGAAAAGTGACTCTGTACACATGGCATCTGCATGTTTATCGTACCACACTGATTAAGTGCACTCAGTATACCAAGGGCAAAGACCATTGCCCTAACTGCCAGCCCTACAAACTCACCCTGGGTTCTGAAAGGTAAGCTAAGGTTTTTTCCATCTTATCACCATACGCATTAATCAAAGGTGCCACAGACCAGATTACACCCTCAGTTATACTTGTGTAGCCCCATTGCCTTCAGATTAAATGTACTCATTTCCTCCTGTGTAACCCCGTTACTGTCTTCACATTGCTCCCTCCGTTGCACCTGTGCAACTCCACTACCTTCAGATCTGGCCCTTGGTGACGTCTGTGAAGGGTAGAATTTGACCCTGCAATCGAATTTTTGCAATTCCATGGATGATTTATGAGTCAGATTAGAATTCAGCTGCCACAGCCAAGCTGGATCTGCAGAGCTAACAGTTTGGGAATTGAAGTCAGTAAATACAACTTGAGATGCACACAGGGAGCCGATCCATGGGGTAAGAAGGAATCAGTCGTACACAGTCCCTTGTCAGATCAGAGCCACATTTTACAGATTCCCCAATGTTTCATAGAATCAGGGGACTGGAAGGGACCTCGAGAGGTCATCTAGACCAATCCCCTGCACTCAAGACAGGACTAAATATTAGGACTAAGTACTTCCAGTGCAGCATCAGCCAACTGCCAATTAAAGACAAATTAGATTAGATTAGATTATCAGTTGCAGCAGTTCCCTTGGACGGTTATTTAAAATAACTTACGCTGTCGACTTTCTAGAAGCCAGATAGCCAGGTGCAGTGACTCACACTGGTCCAATCAATCAAGTTCCGCCTGCAACTGACTTCAACAGCGTTACTCTAGGATTGAATTTATGATGATACTTGACACTTCAGAAGGGGATTTTCAAAAGGTACTAATGAGAATTTAGATGCTCCCAATTCCAATCAACTTTCAGAAGGAGCTGCCTGAAAAACTGCCATTGTGCCTTTGAAAATCTTTCCTTGAATGTCTTTTATTTGAAAAGCCCTGAGAGGTAACTAGCCCAGGGGAATTCAGATTTTCTAATCTACCCAGGCAACTGTTTGTCACTACTGAAATCTCTGGCTATGCAATGAAGCGCAGGCAATGCTTAAGGATGAAGCAGGAACACAATGTTGTTCAATGGAGCTTGCTTGCAAGAAAGGAGGAATTTTAAAGAGCCAGGAACAGAAAGAGAAAAAAGTAACACTAAGAAAATTCAGCTTATCATTGGCCAGTCAGGTGCCATCTCCAGAAAAGGTGGCTCGAACACTGAAATCAAGTGTTAGGAGCCAATAGAGAGGGCCCAGTGAGCTGAGCTATGGAAGGAAAGAAAACGGAGTACAAAGGAATGTGTCTGGGACTCGACTGCTCCAGGTAGCAGGTAGGTTGGGCTGCACTCCAGGGACTTGCTGTGTACCTTTGGGGATGCCAGTGATGACAAGACACATGGCTCCACCCAGGAGCAGAAAGAAGCCCTGGCATTTCTTCCTCCCAAACCACTGCAGCAGGAAGATACAGCCGAGGCGAGCTGGTATTTCCACAGCCCCGAACACAAGCTGCGTCAGGTAAATGTCCAAGCCAAAACTCCCCACACTGAGGCTCAGGCCATAGTACACCAGGCTGTTCACAAACCTGAAAGCAAAGCAGAGCAGAGTGTATTTATCCCTGAGTGTGGTTAGCTTTCTAGAGGATCCTAGTTGCCATAGGGATGAGAAATACCCACTAGCCACATCTGCATTGGCACTTTTAATCTGTCATTTCGACAGCTGTATAGGTTTGGGCTGTGATCTTGGGCAAGTCACAAGGTGAGTAGGATCAGATGAAAGCTCATTAAGTGACTACAAAATGTCGATGCACCAAATCTGCACACACACAAATCCCTTAGCTTTTTAAATAGCTGTTTGTGATGGGGTATACAAACCCCACACTGGGCAACAAGGGGTTAAAGAATTATTTTGGCCCTGTCACCTCTATCCCACCACACCTACAGCAAATGCTCCATCTGCTGGAGCAATTAAAAGACAGGGAAACAGCTCATTTGGACCGCAGAGCAAGAAGAGAGCAAACCTGCAGCCCATGGCCCCAGTAGTGCAGAGCAAAGGGAAGCCTGAAGTCTCTGACACAGCTGCCCAAAGGGGCCCTGCCTGAGGAAAGGGAGAACTCACCACAGAAACAATCAGAGGGAAGTACCCCTCTTGTCCTGCCTGTGGACCCTGGACATTGGTAATCCCGTCCCCACAACCACCCAGCCAGTCATGGATTGCAGCCTTAACACTAGGCAATGCTTCACTGCCATACCCCAAGTGAGGACCATTACACTGTTATAAAAATGGAGTAACATTTGGACAACTTACCAGACATAAACCATAACTAATGTCACTTTCCTCAGGCGCTTCTTCAGGAAGAGATCCAGAATATTTCCAGACTTAACCTGCTTCTCAGACTTCAGCTTCAAAATTCATAGGGCAAAAGGGTCAAGACATGAAACAGAAACCAATGGTCTGATCCAATTCATACTGAAGACTTTCACCAACATCAGTGGAAGTGAATGGGACCCCAAAAGTATTCTGGTTATGAAAGGCAGAGCACTGCAGTACATGGCATGCTGGATTTACATGACTAAAGCCTGTTTTTCCAACTGCAATGTTTTGGTCATGAATAACATTTTCTGAGAGGTAGTTTTGGGAAAATGTGATAGAAATGTTGGGTTTGGGATCTGGCTTTGTTTTTTGTTTGTTTGGTTTTTTTGCGAAGTGATAAAGAGAAGAAGCACCAAAACATCCAACAAAGTCCATGGCATTTGAGCAAACTCATCTGAAGAGCCATTGATATTCTAAGACAGAAAGAGAAATTTCCCCCAAGAGTTGCTTACCAAGAAAACTTTTTTATGGTCTAAATAACACTGAAACAATAAGGCCTGAAACTGGATGTTCAGTACTGGAACACAGTAAAGGATGTTCAGTACTGGAACACAGTAAAGGGTTATTCATAGGCAGCACAAGAGTCATTAAAAACATTTCAAAGCATTTTATCCACTTATATAAATATTATTCCCTGTTTTACCACCGAAAAAATAGGTCTCTGAATCCTACACACAATATATTTTGCAAACACCCCCTGTGTAAGGATTTATTACCTGATCAAGTAGTTCTGGAGAGATGGTCCGTTTATTCACAGATGCTGCCTTTTGAAGCAGTTTTTTGGCTTCATTTACCTTCTCTTTTGTCACGAGCCACCGAGCAGATTCTGGAAGGATCCTACAAAACATGTGAATTCCAAAGAGTTCTTTGCTGTCAAAACCCCAGCTACCCACTTAATTTCATCCACTTGATGCATCACCCATAGCAGTAAAATATATCCGATGATGGGTGTTTACGACGGGAGATGCAATTCTGCTGAGGTGCTATGGCATGGCTGTGTGTATATGGGTTGTTTTGTTTCATTAGAAATAATTTTACTGTAGACCAAGATTTTCAAATCTTGGTGTCTAAAGTTAGGCACCTACACAAAAGTGGCCTGATAATGGGATCTGCTGGGCCCCCAGCATTTTTGGCTAATGATGTATAAACCTTTACAAGATATGGGCTATACTGGGAAAGAGTCAACCCTGCAATGAGTAGATGAATCCACTCTGTAAAGCCCGTGTATAACCTACATCACAAACAACACTGCGATGCTTGAGAAGAGCTCTCTGGCAAATGCATGCTTACCATACGTAAAAGAAAAGACAAAATACAGGGGCAGATCCCGCAATCTGCAGCAACTTCCAGTTGCGAATGCCATAAGCCAAGCCAGCCAAAGCCATCTGTCCAATGGAAAAGCAGCAATGGGCAGACATTACTGTATGTGACCGGTAGGGGACTCCAACCCATTCAGTACCTGGAGACATTAACACAGGTTGAACTGCTGAGAATCCTAATGATTCAGAACCATTTAAAGCCTTTTTTTCTGTTCCAAACTAGAATAACGGGAGTGCTATCTAGTAGTTAGAGCAAAGGCTCTAGAGTCGGTATTCTGGAGTTCAGCCACTGGGTGACCTTAAATAAGTCACATACACCCAAGCTTTCAAAACTGACTAGTGACTTTAGGGGCTTCGATTTCCAAATGTTCAATCAGAGTCATCTTAAAAGGGGCTGATTTTCAGAAGCAGTGTGCTCAGCACTTTTTGAAATTTGGGCCTCTTTAAGTTGACTCTTGTTGGGCACTCAAGATTCAGTGGTCACTTTTGAAAATTTCTGCCATAATCTCTGGGCCTCACTTTACACATCTGTAAAATGGGATATAAATAGTAATAATAAATAATGCTCTACCTCTCGGTACTGCTGAGAGGTTTGACTAAACAATTTTTGTGACTCTCCAGGGAAAAGTGCTCCACACATGTAAAGGATGTTGTTAAGGGTGGGGCTTTCCTGGATGTGTGTAGCCAGTGATTTCATAGATACAAAAGCTAATAGCCACTGATGGGAGATACTCGGAAGTGCAAGTAGGTTGGTACCTTCTGATACCCCCTACCTTCAAGAGAGTTCTAGCTGATACAGGGTACAAGAAAGACATGGGGCTGCGGATGGCCCCACGCTCCCCACCCCCACGGAGATGAGTAGCCCCGCTGGAGGACATGGCTGAAGGGGCGGGGCTTCACTCTGCTTCTTTCCTCACTGCCACAAACAGTGCTACAAAGAAGCTGACTGAAATCAGTATGGGCACAGAAAACATAAGAGAGGCACTGACAGTGTGTTAAGGGAAAGTGGGGTGATTGTCCTTCCCAGCCTTCTTTCATTTCAGAAGTTTTCAATTTGAGATGCTGCTGGATCCTCAATGCCACCTGGAAGTACAGGTAGCACGAGGGGCACAAAGCATCATTTTCCATCTGCATCTGTTTAACAGATGCAGTTGTAAAATTTTAGATGGGAAAGGGGGGTGTCGGAGGGGATGGGGAGAGCCTGGAGGTCCAGGGCTGGGAGTGGGGCGGAGTCACATGGAGGATCACTAAGGGAGGTCAAGTGCCTCCCTTTGGGTCCCTCCCATGAGTGCAGTACCGGCAAGGAATGATTTCTGCTTGCACCCCTGGAGACACTAATGACAAACCAAGCAGAAATAAACCAACATTTCACATCCTCCAACGAACTGAACTTGCTCCTATGCTTTCTGCCTGCCTCCCACCAAATATGTAATTACCCATGCCAGATTCTCCCCTTTCCTTGGCTGGTGTCGCTCTCCTGACTTTAGTGGGATTACTCCTGATTTACTTCAGGGTGAGAGGAAGATCAGGCCTACTATATTTCAAGCAACATTAATTTGGTAGTACATTTTTTGAAACACCTAGCATGTAATTGCACCAAGCTTTTGTCCCTGGGGCCTTTCCACTGCCTTTTGATAGACCACATGCACTGTGTAGTTAAAACATCTCTCGCAGCGAGGGAGTCTTACCTAAAGCCAGGACGCCTATGAAGATTCCAGATACAGCAGCACCCACAAGACATCTCAAGACGATGTAGACATAGAAATTTGGCACAAAAGCTGCTCCAACACCAAATGCTCCCATTATAAGCATGGAAAGCAAAATGATGGGACGCCGCCCAATCCTAGGGGGGGAAATGTTTGCGTAAGTCTCTGAGGCTACTGTCAGCGTTCACACGTGACACAGCAGGTAAGAGAGCTGGATACTATAGGGATAGTCATCAGTGTAAGAACTGGGCTGGATATACTAATTGGTTGATATAGTGCAGAAATAATGTCAAACGGGGATTGCAGCAACATCTGAGTTCAGGCCAAGATACTCAGAAGTGACAAGTGACTTTGGGTGCCCAACGTGGGACACCTTCAAACAGCTCCTTTAAGGTGTATCAAGCTGATCACTCAAGACTTGAGGCCCTGGGAGACAGAGCATTGGGCTGACAATTGGGAGCCCTACATTCTATTCCTGATTCTGTGACAGGCAGGATGACCTTGGGCAAGTCACTTTGCCAATCCATCTATAAAAAGGGGAGAAAGATGGTTTATATTTACAACATCATCCTCTCCAAGTCACACATTCAGTTCACCCCACTTCTAAGTTACCCTCTGCATCCTTCTGTCTTAGAGAAGCTGAACTTTCTGGGGCTGAACTCTTTATGGCCTTCAGCAGTAAATAATAAAACTTTTTGTTGGCGCTGAACCCCATTCTGAAAGTAACAAAGGGACAGACCAGTGAGCACTTTGCCTGCTTTGGGTAGGATGGGGATGAAGAAGGGTAGGAAGCAGGGAATTGTGAGCAGACAAGTGAGGCTGAGAGGTCTGGGGCTGGAGTAGAGAATGCCCTCCCCCATCGGTGGCAAAACAAGGTCCCACAGGGCCCTGGTGCAAGAATAGGTTATGGGCTCCATTTCCATTTCTGAAATCTACCCCAGCCCAGCTTCCCACACTCCTGCAGATCTCTCCACAGCCCCACTCCAGCCATCCTGTCCGCCACCTCCTCCCTAGCCGCCCACCCCAATCTATCTCTCTCAACCCCCCAATCCTGCCCAGCTCCTCCAGAGCCCTAATCCATCCCTTCTATCTCCCACCTCCTGCCTAGCCCCCCCCAACCCCAATCCATCCCTCCCCATGATCCACTACCTGCCTAGCTCCCCCACAGCCACAATTGAGCCATCTCATCCCCATGGCCCTAGTCCATGTCTCCCATCCCCCCATCTCCTTCCTACCCCACCCCCCATCCATCTCTACCATCCCCCCAATCCTGGCCAGCTCCCCCATGGCCCCAGTCCAGCCCTCCCATCCACCAACTTATGCCAGGCTTCCCTCTAGATCCTTCATGCCCCCCTCAAACACCCTCTCCAGCCTCCTTCAGCCTAGCCCTCAGCTCCCTCAGTCCCAATCCAGTCAGTCTCCCAGGCTCTTTTAGCTCCCTTCCTGGGGGGGGGGGGGGGGGGGGGGGGG
>ML677349.1:2374493-2416228 GCA_007922305.1 Dermatemys mawii | reverse complement strand
CCCCCCCCCCCATTTTCCTGATCCACCCTCTCCCCAGTCCCATTTCAGCCCCCCACAAGCCTTTCTCCAGACCTTCCCACTTTGTCCCCTTCAGCTTCACTCCAATATCCTCCACACCCACCCACAGCCTCCCAAGGTCTGATCCAGAACCCTTGAGTTCCACTCCAACCCCCTTCCCCAATCCAGCACTGCAGCTCCACCCAGTTCTGCTTCAACCGTCCTTTCCCACTCCCCCCACACCCCGTGCACAGTGGCTGATGCCTATACCTTGTACTCCATCTCTAGGGGAGCCACATCTAGCTTACAGGGCACAGCAGTGTCAGGGCCTAGGGATCTGAGCTCCACTACTCTAACCTCACCAGCCTTTACCCCAGTCCTGTGGCTCTATGCATTACGTCCCTCAGGCCAGGTTATGCTGCTGATTTTGCACAGGTAACTGCAAGTGGATTTTCTCTCTCTTTACCTGTCACTTAAGAAACCAAAGATCACGGCTCCAAGGAGAAGTCCCAACATGTAAATGGATTGGGAGATGTCATTTAGCTCTTTTCGGTCACACACCAGGTCAAACTGAAAGAAGGAAACAAAGTAGGTTTCATTTTAAAGAGGCTTTATGTTGTTGGCTGGATTCATGACTTGCTACCAGCACAAACATTCCCAGAAAGAACTAAAAATTAAGGTACATGGCCTATAATGCCCAAACCACCATTCACCTATTATAGCACCACCCCAGGTCAGCATCTAGGGTCTCCTGAGAGGCTCTGATGTGGTCATAGGTAATAGAACTCCAAATTGAGCGGACTCCAACTCACTGCAGGATGACCTCAGGTAATGGGGCTTTCTGGAGAAACTATCCCATCATAGAATCTCAGGGCTGGAAGGAACCCTGGAACATCAGGAGATCATCTAGTCCAACCCCCTGCTCAAACCAGGACCAATCCCTATTTTTACCCCATCTCCCTAAATGGCCCCCTCAAGGATTGAACTCATAACGCTGGGTTTAAGAGGCCCCTGCTCAAACCACTGATCCCTCCCTGCAAGGGATCACATTGTCACAAAGCTTTTCCCAGTATTCAACGTTCCATAAATTCAGCCCAATACCCCTCATTACAGTGCTACAATAAGTGCCACAATAAACAGTTCCTCTCCCATCTTGGTGTTCGACCCCGTCAGGGAGGCATAAAACACTGTCTCTCTCTTTTTCATTTCCCTTTTTGACTCTCCCCCAACACCTTCAGCTCCCGGATCCATTTCAGTTGCTCTTTCCCAAGCTTCCTGCATTTCTTAACACAAGAACAAGCAGAGCTGGTCAAAAACCAAAAGCAACCTCAATATGTATTTTGGAAAAACATTGTAGTGTTTTTTTGGTTTTTTTTTTTGTGGAAGATTTCAAAAAGCATCCATGGTTTCTTTATCCAAAATTCTGTTCACAATTGTTAAGCTTCTCCAGTTCTTCCTTTTCCCCCTTTTTCTGCTTTGCTGAGAAAAAGCAAAGTTCATCATTTTATTTAGAAAAGGCGAAGCCAGAGTGTACAATATTCAAATTCTTGCTCAGTGGATTTTCTATTAGAAAAGTGTTCTATAGCTGCCATCAATAGCTTGTGCATATAGGAAAATATGTAAAGACAAAAAAGCGCTGCCATACAAGTATAGTTGTTACAAGGCTCTGGCTAGTCTCTCTTGTTTTAATGCCCAATTCTTCAGTTACATAGTTTGACAGATCTCCTGCACGTCCTTGGACAAAGAAAAGCAACAACAGAGTCCATGACTGTTTCTGAAAAATCCTAGAAGTCACAGTTTGTGTCACGGAGATCGTGGGCGTGATTAACATGCAGCTTCATTCATCACTGATTTCCTGCCATGGGCATTTGTGCAAGGACAACAGATTCAAGCTGAAAACCAGCACTGGCTCCATCTAGCTATTGATGATACTTACACAGCCTCATCTCCACGATATCTGAACACCTTGCAAGCTTTAACAGATGTAGCCCAGGGGTGGACAAACTTATTGGCCCGAGGGCCACACAGGGCTTCAAAACTGTGCAGAGGCCCGGTAGGGAAGGCCCTGCCCCCTATCTGACCCCCACCCACTTCCCAACCCCTAACTACTCCACGCAGAACCCCGACCTGTCCAAACCCCCCTTCCTTGTCCCTTGATCGCCCCCCCAGACACCCACCCTACTCTAATTGCCCCCTAGAACCCCACCCCCTATCTAAACCCCCTGCTATCTGTTCCCTGACTGCCTCCACCCTAGACCCCCCACACCCTAACCACCACCCCCGCCCCCACCACCTAAGACCCCTCCCAAAACTGGCTTACCTGGTCAGCCGGGCCTGGGGCCTCACGGCTCGCAGCGCTCCACCCGGCCCCGCATCTTGCTG
Source organism: Dermatemys mawii (assembly GCA_007922305.1). NCBI lineage: Eukaryota > Metazoa > Chordata > Testudines > Dermatemydidae > Dermatemys > Dermatemys mawii. The sequence goes on along the minus strand of ML677349.1, from coordinate 2,413,849 downwards.
TGCTCCGTCCGGCACCCCGGGCCGGTGCTAGGAGCGCGGGGCCCCACAGCTTGCCGCAGTCAGCCTGGCACCCCAGCTCGGGGCCCCGTGGCAAGACGCAGTTGGCCTGGCCCCCGGCTGGGAGCGTGGGGCCTCAGGGCTTTCGGCGCTGGGCCCTGCCCCCCAGCTGGGAGCGTGGGGCTTGCCGCGCTCGGCCCGGACCCCTGGCTGGGAGCGTGGGGCCGCACGGCTTGCTGCGCTCAGCCTGGGGCTGAGAGGGCAGGGCCACTGACACCACCCCTGGCCCAAGCTCGCGGGCCGGATGAAAATGGCTGGTGGGCCACATGTGGCCCACGGGCCGTAGTTTCCCCACGCCTGATGTAGCCTCACGCCACACCCCTGGGAGATGTGCTTTTGTTCCATTACACGCAGATGGGGAACGGAGGTATGGAGTCCGTCTACGCTGAAAATTAAGGTCTAGTTGTAGCACGGGTAGCCATGCCCATGAGAGCTTTAATCTAGCTAACGTCGGTAACAATAGCAGTGAAGATATGGTTGCATGGACCCACAGCAACCCAAGTACGTAGCCAGGTTCCCCCATGGTCTTTTACTGGAGCTCCCAGACATGACACCACTTCTTCACTACTACTGTTATGCGCACTAGTTAGATTAAAGCTAGTGCAGCCATGGTTACCCATGCTACAATTACACCTTCATTTGCAGTGTAGACGCACCCTACGTGCCTTGCACCGGGTCAAACCAGATGTTTGCAGTAATGGTCTAGAAGTGCTCTAACCATTGGACCATGCTTCCTCTCTCCTTTCTGCCTGGCTGCTCACAAACTGCAAACATTAATGCTGGTCTACATCTAATAGATGCACCCATTTAACAAAAAATTGGCATTTAAATGACTGGACTAAGTTAAACCAATGTAAGTCCACTGTAAACCAATCTATGTGCATTCCCATGGCTGGGCTGCTTTAAACTGATTTAAAGTCCAGCATATTCATTATGCGGAGACAAAGTGTGTCTCCATGCACACTTTCAAATCAGCAATAAATAGAGACTCAAAATGCAGTTACAAACCTGAGTCACCAATGTTGGGTTTTGTTCTGAAGAATAGACCCATCCCTCTTCGCACTTCTTAGTGACATTAAGGCCGTATTCTACGATGGAATCAATATCCCAATTCACAGGCGTGTACATAAGGCATTCTTCATAAGCTCCCTGTGTGTTCCTGGGGATAGTTAGGTTCAGCTGCTGTTCCTCCGTCAGGTTTGGGCTAATGGCATAGATCCAGCTGGTGTTACAGTGATGAGGCACATCCAGAACCATGAACACCTGGGCAAACATGGGAAAAGCCGTTAGAAAGTTTGCAAGGCTGAGCATCAGCACCAGCCATTTTTGAAATGGCCCGAACTCTCCTATAGCATTGATAATGTCACCAAAATCTGTCATTGTCTAATGCTTGGCTAATGCTGGAGCGTCACATGGCAGCTTTTTTTATATGGGCTGAAGTTAATGTTTAAACCCAACGGGACTCAAAAAAACCATCAGCTCAGACAACATGAAACGTTGTTGCATGCCCCATGCACATGTCAGCCTAATTAATTATGTTTCGAATCTTCAAGAATGCACTTCATAGCCCACTAATTACTTTCCAAATGCCACACTTCACGTGCAACAGTAAAGGGTCTGTCAGCATTTCCACAGCAAATAAAACCAAGAGACACAAAAGTTTACCTTGTCATGACTTTAACTCGCTTCTGAAGGCAGAAGCCTCATTAAAATGGATGCAACCAGAAAGCATTGGTTGGGATTTTCAAAGCAAAGCAGGGGCTTTAGCCACACATGTGGGGGCATTTGGGCCTAAAACTCATCTAATTCTAAAGGTTTAAGAACAGAAAGGCAGGAACGTCTAGACATTAGGCACTAGTCTAGGATGTGTGAAACCTGGGTTCAAGTCCCTGCTCTGCCACAGAATTCCTGTGTTTCAGGGCAAGTGTACAGTATGGTGCTACATTAGCACGGCTGTACCAATGCTGCTGTAGGGTGTCTGGAGAAGACATGCTATGCCGACAAGAGAGGCAGAAGCTATGTTGGTGAAAGCGTGTCTCCCACCGACATAGCACAGTGTGGACACTGCTTTAAGTCGCTGTGACGTGGGCCACCGGCCATTTTTATCCAGCCTGCGAGCTTGGGCCAGAGACAGGGGGGTCAGTGGCCCCGCCCCCTCAGCCTGGCCCCGCGCTCCCGGCCGGGATGCCGGGCCGAACGCTGCAAGCCCCACGCTCTCAGCCGGGGGTCCAGGCCAAGCGCGGCAAGCCGCATGGATCCGCGCTCCCTGCCAGGATGCCGGGCCAAACGCCACAAGCCCCACACTCCCAGCTGGGGGGCCGGGCCCAGCACGGAAAGCCCCGCGGCCCTGCGCTCCGAGCCGGGGGCCGGGCCAACTGCATCTTGCCACGGGGCCCCGAGCCGGGGTTCCGGGCCAACCACGGCAAGCTGTGGGGCCCCGCGCTCCTAGCACCGGCCCGGGGTGCCGGACGGAGCACGGCAAGATGCGGGGCCGGGTGGAGCGCTGCAAGCCGTGAGGCCCCAGGCCCAGCTGAGCAGATAAGACAGTTTTGGGGGGGTCTTAGGTGGTGGGGGCAGGGGATGGTGGTTAGGGTGTGGGGGGTCAAGAGCGGGGGCAGTCAGGGAACAGATAGCAGGGGGTCTAGATAGGAGGCGGGGCCTTCCCTACCGGGCCCTCTGCACAATTTTGAAGCCCTGTGTGGCCCCTGGGCCAAAAAGTTTGCCCACTCCTGAACTAGGGTGACCAGCCAGTAAGTGTGAAAAATCGGGACGGGGTGGAGGCTAACAGAAGCCTATATAAAAAAAAGATCCAAACATCAGGATTGTCCCTATAAAATTGGGACATCTGGTCACCCTAGATGGAAATTACAGCCCAGGGTGTCGTTTTCATACCCCTGAGCGATGTAAGTTACACTGATTTAAGCGTAGACCAGCCCTTAGAGATATGAGCAGAATAACCAGTTGGACAGACAGAATGCATGTTGAAGGCTGTTCGCTTTAAATATACAAGGGATGCTGGAGCGTGACTATATTGAGCATCTACAGGATCGGATATAGACCTAGTGTGGTTCTCTTCAGGTCACATTTCCAGCAGGTCTATTTATGCAAGTCCTAACACACTCCTCCACCTTTTCTGTGTTCCTCTGGACAGCAGCGCTTGCTTTGAACCAGCAGAGATGGGACACGGCTGACACAAACAAACTTGTGGCTCTGCACCAAGTTGTTTCTGGAAGAGTTCAAGGTTCCCCTGACCAGATTGTGATGAGCCCAGCAAAGGACAAACATTTTACAAATAAACTCTCCCACGCTGTGTACCTTACAGCTGCAGCGTGGCCCCCCAATGAAACACCCACACCACGTTTACCTTGTGCATCCTCTACCATCCCCAGGGACTGATCCGAAGCCCACTGGAAACAATGGAAAAACTCCCAACAACCTCAGTGGGCTTTAGATGTATTCGGTTAAGACCGTGGACAGGGACTTGCTGCTGCTGGGTGTTGACTATCTTGTCATTTTGAGCTAGGTGCCTAAACGGGAACTGCTGGAAGCGGAGTTCATTTGAAAATCAGGCCAATAGTGCTGAAGGGTCAGGAAAAATGTGCCTCCTGTAGCATGCTGTGTTGTTGTAGCTGGGTTGGTCCCAGGATATGAGAGAGACAAGGGGGCTGAAGTTATATCCTTTATTAGACCAACTTCTATGGGTGAGAGAGACAAGCTTTCGAGCTACACAGAGCTCTTCTTCAGGTCAGAGAAAAGGTAATCACAGTGCCATGCTGGAGGCGGGGAGAGGGAGTCCCTCCAGACCCCATTTCATGGTGTTTATGTCCTTCCCCCCAATATATCACTTATGAGAGGTTCTCCAAGCAAAACAGGGAAAAGAAAGATCCTTTCCTCTCTGATACCAGTCAGCTCTGTGTTCTTGAGGAGCCAGGGTGCAGTATCCAGCCTGTCTGACTCATGAAGGACACCCCTCCCACTCCCAGCCTCTGCTTGAGCCAAAATGGATCAGAGAAAAGACTTGCAGAGAGCAGTGAAGGGCGGTGGGAGACAAACCTAGACCTCTCCTGACAAGGGTGACAGGATTAGGGCAACTCTCCCCTAGCCTTATCTGCATGAAAAATGGGACAGGGAGGCATCCCTATTAGCATACAAAATGGAGAACAGAGATGCCAAGGCAACAACCGCAACTGAACTCTGGGACCAGAAAAGCAGGGAAGCATTGCCTGATGGGGGATCTCTGCTCCAGATTTTAATGAACCCACCCACACCCAGCTCAGCAGTTTTCAGACCAATTCTAGTAAGAAATCCTTTACTGGTATCCAAAACTGAAGCTCCCTAATTGCGTTGTGAGGCCCCTCCAAGAAACCTGGTGCAAAGCCAGGAATGATCAGCTCCCATGTCTAACCTGAACAAAACAACTTTGGTATTCTCCTTTGCTTACACATAAACAAATCTAATGTTCTCCCTTGAACCCTTGTTGTTTCTCTACAAAAAACCCACACCCACACTCAAGGAAGTGTTCTGATGCACAGATCTAAACTCTGCATCAGTTCCACTGGGACTTCATCTTCTGACTGTGCTGGGGGCTCTGCCTGTCTCCAACACTCAGGACCCTGAACTACCACCATCACTTGGGAACCCCAACCAGTTCAAGCTTCATGGAGCGGTGAGATTCCCCTCACCCGCCTGTTTTCTTCTCTACCTCAGGTATAACTTTCAACCTGGACTTGTTTGATCAGGTACAGTTTTCTATACATTATTTTTGAAACCTTTAATAATGTAACATATTGGTTTAGGCTTTCCTTGTGTAGTTATCAGTTATTAGTCAATAAATACCTTTTATCGTTAAGCTGGTTGCTGCTCTCTCTCTGAACTTTACTCTTTTGTGTTTTTAGCTTTTCCATTTACTCTGCAGCAATGTTTCTGTTCCTTAAGCTAAAGATCCCTGTACTGCCCAAAATCCCATGGGGTTTGCTCATTAAGTGAGTTACTAGCAGTACAATTGTAATGTGAAATTGTGGACAGGGACATGCTGAATCTGGAACATATGAGAGTGGCAGCTTGAAAGTGCTGTTCGACCCAGCCCAGAGTCCAGGGACATATAAGGGGTCAGCTTGAAAGTGCTGATTGAACCCAGCTTTGGGGAACGTAGGTCATGCAGGATAGCTCCATTGGGAGGGAACTTGCAGCAGGGAGAAGTAGAGCTCCATATGAAAACACAAGTGATACAAGCAGTGCATTGATAGAAGGACAACCCCCCGCCAGAAGAGTAACCTAATAAATGAGCATACCCCAAAGTAACGGGCAAATCTCTCTCCCCCTTATGAGAGTGGGAAATCTGAGTGAAAGAAAAGAAAGGCCAAGATGCCTGGCTCTGAGGCAGTCTCTCTGGATTCAGCTTTTTGGCCTTGCCCTATCAGCGGGTCTATTCTCTTTTCTCAGGGTTTATGTCCAGCCCCACCACTCCTGGCCCATCCAGTTTTTTGGGCTGTGAGGCCTGCAACTGTCTCTCTCTTGGCTGCTCTGTCTCTGTGGTCAGCAGTCTCTGAAGTGTGGCGTGGCAGGCCGTGGCAGGGCAGGGCAGGGAAGCCCAACCCAGCCATCATCCTGTTCACTGCCCCTTCCTGTGGCAGGATTTCCCTTTATAAGCTTCCCCCCTCCACACCAAGCCATACAGGTGCACCTTGTTAGTGCTGAACAGGCCCAGAAGAGCTCGTTAGTCCCTTCTCCACTACAGTGAGGCATGTCCTTTCACATACCTCACCTCTCAAGGTGGAAAGGCTGCTCTGCGTGCAGCTTGTCTCCATCCCCCATCCCCTGTGAAAAGAAATCAGCCTGGTCCTTTCCCACCCAGTGTTGCACTCTGAAGCTATAGGATTGTAGATCAAGGTACCATCACTGTATATGCGGGTTTGCCCCTTTCATGGTGTGGATGCAGCACAGGGTGCGTGATCTGTGATCACGGTGACGGGGCTATCCACCAGGCAATACCTGAGGGAATCCACAGCCCCTTTTATCACTAATGCCTCCTTTTCAATGACCGAGGAAGCCTTTTCTCTAAGAAATAGAAGTGGGTGATCTCCTCCTCTGAAGTCGTGTCAGAGTACGGCGCCGAGTCCGAAACGTCCTGTGAAAAATCTGGGATGAAGAGCATAGTCGTGCTTTCAAGTCACGAAAAGCTTCCTTGCACTTCTCATTCCATTGGATCCTCTTGGAGTTATGAGTTCTGTAAGGAAGGGGTCATGACTGAGACAAAACCAGGGATAAACCTTCGGTAACATCCTGCCAGGCCAAGAAAATACCCCACTCGCCTCTTTCTCTGGGGGAATTGAGCATGCTGTTAAGGCCTGTACCTTGTCAACCACTGGTTTCATAAGGCCACCGCCTACACAGAACCCCAATAGGTTATTTCATCTATGGCTAATCTACATTTTGGAGGGTTGGCCATAAGTCCTGTGTCCTCGGGTAGGGTGACCAGACAGCAAGTGTGAAAATTTGGGACAGGGGTAAGGGGTAATAGGCACCTATGTAAGACAAAGCCCCAAACATCGGGACTGTCCCTATAAAATTGGGATATCTGGTAATTCTACCTGGGGGGCTGTTATTACTGCCTTTAAGTGCTGCAGGTGATCTTCCCAGGTAGGACTACAGACAACAGTGTTGTCAAGAATCCGAGGGGTAGCCGTGTTACTCTGGAATTGCAGAAGTGACAGAGTCCTGTGGCACCTTAAAGACTAACTAAAGTATTAGAGCATAAGCTTTCATGGACTATTACCCACTTCGTTGGATACATGCATCCGACGAAGTGGGTATTAGCCCATGAAAGCTTATGCTCTAATACTTTAGTTAGTCTTTAAGATGCCACAGACAACAATGTTGTCAATGTGGGCAGCAGCATACTGACGGTGGGGGCTGAGGATCCTATTCCTAAGTCTTTAGGAAGTCATGGCAGCTCCATGGAGACCGAAAAGCAGAGTCTTGAACTGAAAGTGCCCAAAAGAGGTGGGGAAAGCTGTTTTTTCTTGTGAGAAGGGGGATAAAGGGATCCGCCAACAACCTTTTGTTAGGTCGATAGTGCTCACATGCTTCGACTGTCTGAGCCACACTAATATCTTGTCTAGCCTTGGCACTGGATAGGCATCAAATTTCAAGATGGAATTAACCTTGCTGAAGTCAATTCAAAACCAGACCCACCCAGCCCATACCATCTGGTTTGGGAACGAGCATTATGGAGGTCCCCTATTCATTTCTGGATTCCACAATTAGCCCCATCTCCACCTTTGCTCCCACTTCCATTTGGACTGTATCCCACATCCTCCATGGCAGTGGTCTGGAGTTCTCCTTGACTAGCTGCCCCAGGTGGTCTCTAAATGTTGTTGGACCAACTGCATTATCTCTGGGTGGGGCAGAATACATCACAACAACCTTGATCAATTAGAGGAGATGCCTCCTTTGCAGAGGGGAGAGTCTCTAATCTCAGTACTGTGGCTGGTTCTTGGCCTGCCGGGGGAGTGGGGCCAGCTCTCCTCGGCTGGGCACTCTGAGAGCGCCCCAGAAAGTGGGGCCGACAGCTGGCCAGGCGCTGTGGCCTGAGACCGGGAGAGCAGGCCAGCAGGTGGCCAGGTGCTGCACCCAGAGAGCGGGGCTGGCGCACCACCCGGAGCCTGGGACAGCTGGCCCTCAAGTGGACAGGCACCCCAAGCCTAGGAGAGCGGGACTTCCAATAATCCAATATATTAATAATCCAATAATTCCAATATATCCAATACTTTGCAACGTTGATGTGGACCTCAGGCCAAAAAGTTTGCCCACCCCTGTGGTATCGGGATGTGGCTTTCATGGAGTACTTACTCTAGAGCACAAGTAGTGGATGTTTCTCCTCCCTATGTGCAAGCAGTGTCAGGATGAGCTCTACCCTGACATCTGTGGGAATTGCAATGAGATGTGGAAAAGAAGTTCAGGGGCTGATCTTATTTGCTTAGGCATTCCCACCCCGCCTAGTCTGAGCTCACAGAAGCCCAAATGGCCACTTTGGCTGCTGTGGGATCCCCAGTTTCTCTGTTATTGGGGCAGGAATGATAAACTGTTGTTACCCTGATTATGTGAATAAAGGACTGTTGAGCTGCTGGCAGAGCAGCTTGTAGAGCGGAGCCCAGCTGCTGGCAGAGCAGCTGGCAGAGTGGAGCAGCTGGCAGAGCGGAGCAGTTCGTGGGACTTCCGGCGGAGCAGAGCAGCAAGTGGAACGGCTTGCAGTGAGGGCTGCAGCAGAACTTCACGGAGAGGCGAGGATGTTGGCCTCAGACCATGTAGGGTGCCCCTTAACCTGCCCCCTCATTTCCACCCAGGCTGGGAGGTAAGACTCTGCAGATTAACTTTTGAACTCTGCACTGACCAGGGACAGAGGCTTTTGGGTTGTGGGACTTTTGGGACTACTGGGTGATTTTTGGGTTGCTGGACTCCAGAGACTTTTGAGCTGTTGGACTTTTGGAACTATTGGGTGATTTTGGGGTTGCTGGACTCATGAACCTAAAGGAGAGGACACAGTCCAATTTGCTGGGGTGAGTTTTTGCTCATGGGTTGGTTTATGAACCCTAGCTGTGGTGTTTTTCCCAATTTGATGAGGTCATTTACCTCATGTTATTAAAGCTTTTCTGATACACCGATCTGTGTTTGCAAGAGGGGAAGTATTGCCTCTTTGAGGTGCCCAGGGGTGTGTGTAGGATTTGCCCAGGTCACTGAGCGGGGGCTCGAGCCAGTTTTGCATTGTATTGTTGAGAGGGAACCCCTATGTACTGAACCCGGCCCTTGCTGCTATTAACTCAGCCTGGCAGAAGGGTTACACATGGAAACAGGGGTCACCTACAGCTAGCCGAACTCCTGGGGATATATACATTCTGCTCTGCTTTGCTTTCAGGTTTGTGAACAGCCTGGTGTCCTGGTGTACTTTGGCCTGTGCTTCAGTGTGGGGAGTTTTGGCCTGGACATTAACCTGACGCAGCTTGTGTTCTGGACTGTTGAAATACCAGCTCGCTTCAGCTGAATCTTCCTGCTGCAGTGGTTTGGGAGGAAGAAACGCCAGGGCTTATTTCTGCTCCTGGGCGGAGCCATGTGTCTCCTCATCACTGGCATCCCCAAAGGTACACAGCAACTGGATTCTAATTGGGCTAATAAATCATTTGCACAATTGAAAAAGTTCTAATTGCAGGATGTCAAATTATGTTCCCTCGTTATGTAGTTGCCAACAAAGGCATAGTTGGAAGTCAATGGGGCTGCGCAAGTATCGTTGGGGAAGCACATGAAGATAGTGAGGGTTACACAGGAGTAGATAAGAGCATGATCTGAGGGTGAGGAGCTAGAAGGTAGAACTGAGGGCATAATCAGGTCTGAGCAATCTCAGATTACCAAATATATGAAAACGGAAAAAAAATAATCTTACCTTTTAGAATCCAGGGGTAATTTGTAGGGCAGGTCGCTAGGGGAAAGCTCTTGGTCACACTGAATGCATTTGAGATAGGAATCAGAGAGGCGTGATAAACGTGAAATCCTGAGATGCCATCTCTGCAGTCACTTTCCATAGCCGACCCATCCTTTGAAGCTGGTTCTGGCGATTCCTATAGGAGGTGTGTTCCTTAGTGTAGCTCTCACCGTACACGGTACATGTATGCTAGCTTTGCCATCTAACAGGCCTGTATGGGGCAGCCCTAACTGTGCTCACCCCTCCTCCATCCCCTGTATAAGCGTTGTGTAACAATATCACCTTTTGCTGCCAGATTTGCCGGTTGTGGTCACGACGCTGGCTGTGATGGGGAAGTTTGCCATCGCGACCTCTTTCTCTACCTCCTATGTCTATTGCAGAGGTGTTCCCCACTGCTCTCAGGTGAGATCTCCTTCCGTTTTGAATGTGATGTCCTTGTTCAGGAACGGGGGTTACTCCAAGACTGAACTCCTTAGGCTATTTTCACCACTATGTGGGTTTTATAATTTTCACTGGTAATGGAGGCTTTTAGGAACTAAATGATGGGTGGGCAAACTATTTGTCATGAGGGCCACATCTGGGTATGGAAATTGTATGGCAGGACATGAACGCTCATGAAATTGGTGTTGGGGTGCAGGAGGGGGTGAGTGCTCTTGCTGGGGATGTGGGCTCCAGGGTTGGGGCAGAACTGAGGCATTCAGAGTGCAGGAGAGGTCTCCAGGCTGGGTAGGGGGTTCCGGTGTGGGGAGGGGAGGTGCCATGTTTAGAAACTTTCCCAAGTTCTATTAGATGGTGGAATAGCCTTGCAAAGAAAATGAATTGTGCAATATATAAAAGTAGACTAGATACAGCCCGAGAAAACAATCCCACACTTGCCGGTGGATCGATTACTCTAGATAGCTAATAAGCCTTTTCATCTCCAATTCTCTTCCTTACCTACCCTCACTTCAAACCCCTGTACCTTTTACCTAGCGGTACCCAAGAAAGAAAAGTCGATTCCGGGTTTTGCTGCAGAAACAGCAAGCAATGGGCTGGTGTCCCTAACGGGGAGCAGCTGTGCTTAGTGGATAAAATGAAAACCTGTGGAGAATCCTTTGTGTTCTAGAGGGTCTGTTTGAAAGCAGAATTTCCCTTTGTGGTGGAGGACTATTTAATTTGTCCATCCAAGAGGACTGATGGGCCTTTTGGAGTCTGACCTCTCTTTGCAGAGAAAACTATATAGGTAGTACCCTGCTCTAGTGATGATTTGGCAGATGTTCTATTCGCTTTCTTATGCCACCCCCAGAGCCGTCCCTTAGGTACAGTTAAGTGGGGCAATTGCCTCGGGCACAAAGGTGAGGCAGGTGGTGGGCAGGTGGGTGAGAAGAAGAACTGAGAGGTTGGGGGGAGAGGAGTACCCCCCCTACCAGAACCTCCCCCCTCCTCCCAGTGCCTCCTGCCTGCCAGTGAGCCCCACCAATCAGCGCCTCTCGCTCCCTCTCAGATCCTGCTGCAGAGGAGATGCTTCATGGTGTCGGGAGGCATGGAGGGAAGGGGAGAGGAGCGAGGGCAAAGCTCAGGGAAGAGGGCAGAACTGGGCAGGGAAGAGGCAGGAGTGGGGCAGGGGTGGGAAGAGGCGGTGGGGAGGGGCAGGAAGAGGCAAGGCCAGAAGAAGCAAGACAGGGATGGGCTCTGGGCAGAGTTGGGGGGAGCACCTGCCAGCAGATTAGAAACTCAGTGTCTACATCCCCAGACCCTGCTCCCCACTAGGGATGGCCCTGGCTTCTCCATCACAGTGTTTTGTAATTGCTTGTGATCATCTTTTGCCTTAGACTATGAAGGGAACCTGTCCTTCCCCTACACTGCATCCTCACAAGCCACCTTGTTCTACAGAGAACTTGCTAGGGATGAATGCGTAGGGTAGAGGCAATGGTGGTTAACACTGAAGTGAACTCACCAACCAGTCACAAACTGTGCTTCTGATTCCCTGCACTGTAGGGTCATCCTGGTTATCAAGAGGCCAAAAAAAAAGAGAGGAAAGAAATCATACAGCCCCCTTTATTGTATTCCAATTCTCTGGCTTCCAATCAGCACTTAGGTCCAGTACAGTAGGAAGTTATTAAAAAAAAAAACCTCAGCTCACTATACAAAATGTTCTTTTGACCCCAAAGGATTGGCCATGTTACCAAGGAGTCAATAGGAGTTAGGATCTTACCCAAAATACCTCGCTACCAGCCAAGACTTTAGTATGGAAAACTAGAGGTTTATTCTAAAGAAAAAAGAAAGAACAAGAAGAGAGTTGTTAAATGGTAAAGCACTCAGATACATACAGCTATTTCAAAGTCCATATATCAGGTTCCTAGCAGTATTGGTGAGGTTGCTAAGTCCCTCTGGAACATATCCACGGCTTGGATTGGTCATTCAGTCCTTTGTTCAGAGCTTCAGTTTGTAGAAAATCTACTCCAGAGGTAAAACGCAGGAATGAAGACAAAATGGAGATGATGCAGCTGCCTTTTATATTCTTTTGCCATGAGACTTGCACTTCCCATGTCCCAAACACAAGCCTCACAGACCATGGAAATGCCTTAATGTTCTTTGCCCATACGCATGCCTTTGCCTGGCTTGCTGATGCATCAGGTGTAGTCCCTGGTTTTTTAAATGGATTTATTGTACTGTAATCCTTCTGCCAGGCCGAGGTAATAGCAACACAGGCCGGGTTCAATACATAGGGGTTCCCTCTCAACAATACAATTCAAAACCGGCTCGAGCCCCCACCCAGTGACCTGGGAGAATCCTACACACACCCCTGTGTGCCTCAAAGAGGCAATACTTCCCCTCTCGCAAGCACAGATTGGTGTATCAGAAAATCTTTAATAACATGAGGCAAATGACATCATTAAATTGGGAAAACACCACAACTAAGGTTCATGAACCAACTCATGAGCAAAACCCATCCCAGCAAATTGGGCTGTGTCCTCTCCTTTAGGCTCCCAGCAACCCAAAAATCACCCAATAGTCCCAAAAGTCCCACAGCCCAAAAGCCTCTGTCTCTGGTCAGTGCAGAATTCAAAAGTTAATCTGCAGAGTCTTACCTCCCAGCCTGGGTGGAAATGAGGGGGCAGGTTGAGTGGCACCTTACGTGGTCTGAGGCTGACGTCCCCGCCTCTCCATGGGGTTCTGCTGCAGCCCTCACCGCAAGCTGCTCTGCTCGCTGCTCAGCTCCGTCAGCTATCCCACGAACTGCTCCGCTCTGCCAGCTGCTCTGGTCCACCAGCCGACCCACAAACTGCTCTGCTCTGCCAGCAGCTTGATTCTGCTCTACGAGCCGCTCTTCTCTGGCAGCTGCCCGCTCTGCCAGCCGCTTGACTCCACTGTACAAGCTGCTCACTCTGCCAACCACTCAACTCCGCTCTATGAACTGCTTTGCTCCACCAGTCGCTCCGCTCGCAGCTCAATAATACATTTTCAGGCCCCCTACTTAACATAGTGCTCAGTGATTCAGGTCTTGACAGATTTCAGCTCTTAAGTGATTTCAGCTTATAGCAGGGGAGCCTTAGTGCAGATGACCGCAGGACCCAAGGTGATTTCAGCTCAGCACCCTGAAACTAGACTCCTAATAGAATCAAAAATTTGCTCTAATATTCCACAGTGGAGAAAGGCAGAGTGCAATAGGCTCATAGGGCCCTCAGACAAGGCCCTCACCAAAAGGTACAGAAACCTATCCACAACCTCTCTCATATCACTGGGTTTTCGAACCCCTGTCCCTTTCCCAGTGAGTGCTACCTAGATGATGGCGAGTCCCTCCATCATAACAAAGACCAAGTACTTGTCCACAGTCCCCGATTCACATAATCAGGGTAACAACACTTTATTATTCCTCCCCAATAACAGAAAAACTGGGGGATCCCAAAGCAGCCAAAGTGATCATTGGGGCTGCTGTGAGCTCATGCTAGGTGGGGTGGGTGTGCCTATGCAAATAAGATTAGCCCCTGAAGTTTTTTCCACAATTCACAACCAGATGTCAGGGTAGGACTCATTCTTACACTGCTTACAGTACAACTGATTTCCCTCAATGGGCGATTAAGTGCTGATGCCATTCTGTCTGGGGCTGTCACCCAGAAACACAGCACAAGATTGGAAATACACATATGCCATTGTTCGGATTTTGTGGTTCCCAAGAAGTCAGAGGCCAGGCAGAATCAAAGGCTTTTGATATTTTATTCAGTTCAATTTGATTCAATTCAATACAATGTGCACAGGGAGGGAGAGACCCTGCTAACAAAAAGCAGCCAGTCTCTCTCTAACACAAAGCCCCTCCCCTTCACTCCACATGGTGAGCTCACTCCTCTTGCCCCCTGGTGGTAAGTGATTCCACAATGTTCCAGAATGTTCCTAGGGTGGTGAAACACAGGATGTCTCTCTATACTTATGTATCTTCCAAATAACATTTTGTTTAAACTGAACACAAACATACCCTTCAGCTCCCCCATTCGGTTTTGAGGCTAAGAACAATTCTTAGACCCCACTAACACCCCTTTCTTGTATTTATTAGGAGCAATAATTGACCTTATTAACAATTAACTACAATTTTGGTAACAGAATTAAATAATACATAATGATATTTACAATAATAATAAGTTCCCAAACCCATTGTGAGAACACAAACCAAATCCATTCCCATGGAATCTTTGTTTCCATAATAACAAACCCTTTCTATTCACTGAATCACTACAATTATCCTACAACTTCTTTTATAATATCTTCTAATAGACTTAACACAATTGGAAGAACGAGATATTCAGGCAAGGCTTGCCTGCCAAAGTTAATCACCCAGTCCACACCAGGTAATGGAGTCCTTCCTCACTGTTATATCATTCATTAAATTATATATTACGTGCACCATTAAGTCAGGTCCCAACATTTGAGATAAGGCTTGTCCTGACATCAGGTTTCCCATACACAAAACCCATCTTCCCAGGATGGAACATTGGCCCCATGGGAAAGCTATATAGTTATCTCCAGCCCTTATCATTCTTGATGCTACACAGGTGTCTGTGAGATGAGAATGGGAGTGGGTGGACAGGCTGAGCCTCCAATCCAGGAGCCTAACTTACAGGAATCAACACTCCTCCAAGGATGGAATGACCATTCCAACATGTCCCTTTTAACGACAGAGACCTCTTCCCTGCCAGCATCCAAGGTGAAGACGTTCAGTCTTTGAGAATTGCAACTCTCACCCTACAGGGCAACTCTGACACGAGCAAGTCTCTTATCAGGGCTGCAACTTTCATGTTGACAACCATGTCAGGATGATAACACAACTCTCCCACATGCCTAGGCCAAGGTTTGCTCATACATTGTAGTAGTTTTTAATAGATGGCTGAGTACAACAGTAAAGACCTGACCAACTGTGTTGCTGAGTTAGGGTGATATCTAACTTGATTAAACAGGAGTCCTACTCTTACCACAATAAATTATCATTTTTACTACTAACAAATTTTCAACCCAGTTTCTATTAGACTTTATAGTTTGAGTAATCACATTTGGCTCTTCCCCAGATGATTACATCAATAAAACACCAACATTATTAAATGAAAACACTTAAAAATACTGAGAATGGCTCTCCAGGAATCCATTAGGTAAATAGAGATTCTTGTGCCCCATATTGAGTCTCACCATTGTATACTTTTACTTGTGATAGGTGCACCCAAACTGGAATTCCAGTGACCCCGGGGCTGCTGAAGGAGTTGCCAAAAGAACCGTGTGAGGCCCAGTCCAGGTTGGTTCAAAGATTCATTTTCTATAGGCTTTCACCAGCACCTGATCACCGGCCTGCACTCCACATATGTCCTCTTCACCAGCCTTTGAGTCTGGTTCAGTTTGGGGGTCCTGTGAGACACGCTGATATAATAATTTGCAATATTCTGCAAGCTGGTCACCCATGACATACAATTCCCACCCCCAATGCACAGATTTCCTGGTGTCCTCATCGCCCACCCTGTCAGCATTTCAAAAGGAGACAAGGAATGTGGATTAGTAGGACTGGCTCTCATAGACATGAGAACCACTGGTAGTTTGGTGACCCAGTCTTTCCCTGTAACAGAAGACATCTCTTTGGTTAATTTGTTTTTAATGGTTCGGTTAGCTCTTTCTACTAATCCCAAACTTTGGGGATGGTAGGGACAGTGGAATTTCTGTTTGATCCCCAGTGCCGTGCACACAGTTTTCATCGCCTTCACTGTAAAATGGGTACCTTGGTCACTATTAATAAAGCATGGAAGTCCCCACTGGGGAATTATTTCAGTCATCAGTATTTTAGCTACATCAGATGCAGTGGCCTTGGCCACTGGGAAAGCTTCTACCCACTTAATAAAGTGATCCACGATCACCAGAACATATTCTTTCCCTCTGCACCTTGGCAGGGGCCCAATGAAATCTACTTGTAACTGCGTGAAGGGTTGTGTTGTTCCTGGCTGATGTCGCATTCTCACTTTCACTGTGAGAGCAGAATTACACTGAGCACACATTACACACCTCCTAACATAATCATGCACGTTTCCATTAAGCTTAGGACGCCACCAGGTGTTCAACATCCAGTGGATCACCCTCCATGCTCCATCATGTCCCAACACATGATACACGTCTGTCATAGTTCCCATTAGCACATCTGGTAACACTAATGTGTTCCCTGGACCTCTCCAAGTGTTATCACACACAGTTTGCCCCCATTATCCATCTATAACCACTTCTCTGCCCTTTGTGCAGCATGTTGTATGTCCTGTAATTTAAAAATGTTTGGAGTTTTTATGGGAGACTGTGTTGCAGCAATCAAGTGCATCTCTTTACCTTCTACTGCTGCTTGTTTACCTAGTTCGTCTGCCCTTTGGTTCCCCATGCTATAAGGGTCTGTCCCTTTTGTGTGGGCTCTCACTTTTATCACTGCTACTTCGGTAGGTTTCTGCATGGTTGTATGAAGGTTCTCCACTATCCCTCCATTTTGTATTGGGGATCCTGTACTCGTCAGGAATCCCCAATTTACTCACAAGTTAATATCATCATGTACAACCCCAAATGCATATCTAGAATCAGTATATGTGTTTACAGCATGACCTTCTGCAGCTTCACACGTTGCAACTAACGTCTGGAGTACTGCTACATGTGCAGATGCCCCAGGTAAACTGTGATGTGTCACCTTCTGCCTGTCTCGAGTACAAACAGCCCATCCTGTGTGTCATTTGCTGTCCACATAGAAGGAAAAACCATCCACGTATAGGCAAGGGGCACCAGACATTTCAGTTTCTTTTATCAATGAAAGGTTCATGGGCTCTTCTTCTAGGCAACAATGATGCGGGTGTCCCTCATCTGGGGTAGGCATGAGTGTGGCAGGGTTTAGCAAGGACGCTTGCTGCAGATGTACCGAAGGCATTAGCAACTCGTTTCCCATTGAGTCCATCTTGCCACATGGACTGCCGAGGATTTCTTTCCTGATAAAATAGCAAGGACAGCGTGAGGCACGACAATAGTTACATCCTGTGCACCAATAAGTGGTGTGGCCTGACTTAGGGCCATAGAAGCTGCTTCCACTGCCTGGAGGCATGGTGGCATTGCCTGAGCGACAGCATCTAGTTTAAAGGAGTAGTATGCTACCAGGTGCTGTTTGTTCCCATGTTTTTGCGTTAACACTGCTGCCGTATGTCTCTCATTGACATGCATGTAGAATGTAAAAGACATTTATGGACTAGGAAGTCCCAACCCTTTTTTAACTCCTCTGACCATAACTGGTCATGGGCATGCATTGATAGCCTCAATGCAAACAACAGTTAAAGGTTTGTACCCTTTGCATATTAGATACCCCAGACATGATACTTCCTCCTTTGCTATCTGAGCCTTTCTAGCATTACATTTTACCCCACTGTCTGCCAAGTGCTCCAGGATCTCTTCTAAGTCTTTCATGTGTGTTTGGCGATCTCGTGAGGAGATAAGAAGATCATTAACATACTGTACAACACAAGAAGCATGTCTGGCAGCTTTTCCAGCACATCAGTTAATGTTCTATGAAACAAAGTAGGTGAATTATGAAAACTCTGGCTTAGGCGAGTAAAGGTATATTGTTTCCCTTTAACAGTAAATGCAAACCAAAATTGATTGTCAGGGTGTACAGGAACAGACCAAAAGCCATTGCTAATGTTCAAGGCTGAAAACACTACTTGATTATTAGGTACAGCAGAAAAAATAGTACTAGGGTCACATTTCCTACACCCGCTTAGCTCTTCCACCCCCTTTCTTATAACATTCCTTCTTGTTATGGCCCAACATTTCACAGCAACTACAATTATCACTTTCTACATTTATTGCTTTAACTGCAGCAACAAAACTATCTCCCAAACTCGTGTTCAGTTTTCTTTTTCCTTTCTGTCCTTGAGTTTGCATTCTGTGCATCTTTTCTCCTGTACCCTGTTTCTGATTGTGTTTGCTAATATTTGAAGCCCATGTTAATAATTCAGAATAACCCAGAGGCTGATAGCCAGTTTTCAGGGCTGCCTTATACAGGCCACATACCTCATCCAGTACCCCCTCTCTGAATACAGCATATTCACAAGTAGCGTTCTGTTGCCCCCCATACTGTTGATACAACTCAAACTTGTCTTCCACATATTTTTCAAATGGCTCATTTGGAGGCTGTTTTCGGTTAGCATATAATGAGTACAAATTAGTACCTGGCCCCAAAGCCACCATTACAGCCTGTTGGAAATTCCACACTGCAGTTGCCATATCAGCTGAGGAGGCAAAAAGAGCCGTTGCCCACGCAGAGTTATTAAACCCACCAGCAATTCCTACTTCAGACTGTGCCAGGACATTTTGCTCCTACCATGCTGAGAACATCAAATGCATGTAAGTCTCCCACTACCATCCACTCCTGCACCTTACCCCAGAAGGGTAGGTTTGGGCTATTAAGCTGCACAGCAGGCAATTCTTTTAACGTGCTCTGCAAGTCAGATGGACTCACAGGGGTGTGCTCTAGGCGACTAACAGTAGCAGAGTCCCCTTCTCCTTGATTAGGATTAGGGACAGTGTGCACTTTCACTGGAGCCATGAAACTAGACTGATGTCCCCATGTTCCACATGTAGGGTCCACAGGTGCTGAGGGACAAGGTCTCTTTTCCTGTGAGTCTGCTTCTTTATACTGTTTTGCTTCTACTTGCAGTTTTTCTACCTCTGCTTCTAACTCTCCCACCCTTCCTTTTCCAAAATATTTCAACAAGAAAACTAATAACCTTACTGCTACAATAGTTGTAACAACACTAATTATACACTCTTCATATTGTGGATCACTATATCCCTTCATCTTTTCCCTTTTTTAACCTAAATATCCTCCAATCTCCAAATTTTTAAATACAATTTTGTTTACAGACAAAGTTTATTTAAATCAAACACCCCAGACTGAAATGCTCAATCAGCAGATTGATCTGCTTTCCAATTTATTTGATCTGCACAATTACAATTTCCAATTAGGAGGTCTAGACCTGTCAACACATTAGCTAGAGGTATTTATGACTAGACCTGCCCCTACACTAACTGTTGGTCCTTATGTCCTCTTTGATTTCCTATTTAAACAGAACGTAGTCAGAGGAACTTACAGCATAACATGCCCCCACACAAAGTACAGTGTCCTAAAACTGTGACATAAATGTTTCAGGACTGCAACAAACCCCTTGAATTCCCCAACCCCCAGAATTCCTTACTACAAAAGGTGTGAGAGTCACCAGTCAGGTCAGAGACACACAACCAAATAAAAATGAACAAACTCACCCTCTAACTTGATTGTAGGTCGGGATCCTGAAGGATATTTCTCACCCTGCTCGCTGCGCCGAGAAACTGTTGGGATTTTGTGGTTGCCAAGAAGTCAGAGGCCAGGCAGACTCAAGGACTTTTGATATTTATTTGATTCAATTCAAAACAATCTGCACAAAGAGGGAGAGCCCCTGCGAACAAGAAGCAGCCAGAGTCTCTCTAGCCAGAAGCCCCTCCCCTTCACTCCACATGGTGAGCTCACTCCCTTTCCCCCTAGGTGGTGAGTGATTCGGCAATGTTCCTAGGATGGTAATCCACATGTACACCATGTACAAATGTATCTTCCAAATCACATTTTGTTTAAACTGAACACAAACATACCCTTCAGCTTACATAAGGCTAAGACTTAGTCACAGATTTTTTTGGTAAATGTCATGGACAGGTCACGGGCAACAAATAAAAATTTATGGTCTGTGACCTGTCTGTGACTTTAATCAAAAATACCCCTGACTAAAACTCTACTGCTCTGGCCACACTGCTCTGGGGGAGCCCTGTTAGAGGGGGGCCCTACCCAGCTGCTGCTCCCAGGGGCCATTCTCGGGTGGCCTCCAGGCGCTCCAGCACCGCTGCTGCTCGTGTGGCCTCCAAGGCACGCCCAGGACCGCGGCTCATGTGTTCCCCGGAGCCACCTGAACCCTGGGGTCCCTGTCCCTGCTACTGACTCCAGCCGCTAGGCAAAGCGACCATTGACGCTCACCACCAAGTGACAGGTTGGAGTATCACCAGTAGGTGGTATTGCTGGCCTTGAACTCAACCCCCCTTTTGACAGCCCCATTACAACAATATGTAATCTAGGAAGGGCATGTCTACACTTATACTGTACTGGTACAGCTGTGCTCTTGCAGAGTGTGTGGTCAAGACGTTCTATGCTAACGGGAGGTTGTTCCTGTTTGCTCCATAAGAGCTCCTGTGATAGCCCCAGAACTCTTGAAGTTCTTCTCATGTGTGAGATTTCATGCAAAATTCTAACAGATCTAAGGGACTAACTTCACTTCCCAGCTGATGTGTGGATTATGCTCCCTTCTGAAGGTCAAGTCCCAGCTGCAGACCGATGGCCTAGTAGAGAAGTTTAATAAGACTCTGAAGGGAATGTTGAGTTGTTTTGCTAGTGATAACCACAGTGGGATCATCTACTCCCACCACTCCTGTTTGCCAGAAAGGAGGTCCCACAAGCTGCTACAGGGTTTTTTCGTGTTTGAGTTGCTTTATGGTCGCTAACCGTGGGGAATCCTGGATGTGCTGCAAGAAGGTTGGGAGGAACAGGATGCAGATGCCTTAACCCCAACCCGATACATCTGACAGTGAGGGAACAACTCAGAAACATAGGGGTGTATGCCACAGAGAATTTGAGAGAGGCCCAACATGCACAGAAACAAAATTATAACAGAGAGGCATGACTACAAACTTTCCACCTGGGTTACCGTGTCCTTCTGCTAATATCCTCAGCTAAGTTTAAATTAATGTCCTGATGGCATGGTCTATTTGAAGTGGTCAGGCAGATAGAGCCAGTGGATTATGAGATAAAACTACTTGGGAAGAGAAAAGAAATCAAGGTCCACCATGAGAATCTTCTCAAACGTTGGATGACATGGGAGGCCCTGCTGAAAACTCACTCTCCTACAGAACCTGAATTAGGGCCCCTGTATCCAGCAGCCAAGAACCGGCCACAGTACTGGGGATGAGAGACTCTCCCCTCTGCAAAGGAAACATTTCCTCTAGTTGATCAAGGATGTATTCTGCCTCACCCAGAGATAATGCAGTTGGTCCAACAACATTTAGAGACCACCCTGGGGCAGCTAGTCAGGGAGAACCCCAGACCACTGCCATGGAGGATGTGGGATACAGTCCGAATGGAAGTGGGAGCAAAGGTGGAGATGGGGCTAATTGTGGAATCCAAAAATGAATAGGGGACACCCATAATGCTCATTCCCAAACCAGACAGTTTGGGTCAGGTGGGTCTAGTTTTGAATTGACTTCAGCAAGTTTAATTCCATCTTGAAATTTGATGCCTATCCAGTGCCAAGGCTAGACAAGATATTAGTGTGGCTCAGACAGTCGAAGCATGTGAGCACTATTGACCTAACAAAAGGTTATTGGTGGATCCCTTTATCCCCCTCCTCACAAGAAAAAAACAGCTTTCCTCACCCCTTTTGGGCACTTTCACTTCAAGACTCTGCCTTTCGGCCTCCACAGACCTGCCGTGACTTTTTAAAGACTTAGGAATAGGACCCTCAACCCCCACCGTCAGTATGCTGCTGCCCACATCAACAACACTGTTGTCTGTAGTTCTACCTGGGAAGATCACCTGTAGCACTTAAAGGCAGTAATAATAGCCCCCCAGGTAGAGTGACCAGATGTCCCAATTTTATAGGGACAGTCCCGATATTTGGGGCTTTCTTTGATATAGGTGCCTGTTACCCCTTACGCCCGTCCCAATTTTTCACACTTGCTGTCTGGTCACCCTACCCCAGGACACAGGACTTATGGCCAACCCTCCAAAATGTAGATTAGCCATAGAGGAAGTAACCTATTTGGGGTTCTGCGAAGCAGGTGGCCTTATGAAACCAGTGGTTGACAAGGTACAGGCCTTAACAGCATGCTCAATTCCCCCAGAGAAAGAGGCGAGTGGGGTATTTTCTTGGTTGGCAGGATGTCACCGAAGGTTTATCCCTGGTTTTGTCTCAGTCATTACCACCCCCTTACAGAACTCATAACCCCAAGAAGATCCAATGGAATGAGAAGTGCAAGGAAACTTTTAGTGACTTGAAAGCACAACTATGCTCTTCATCCCAGATTTTTCACAGGACGTTTTGAACTCGGCGCCGTACTCTGACACGACTTCGGAGGGGGAGATCACCCACTTCTATTTCTTAGAGAAAAGACTTCCTCGGTCATTGAAAAGGAGGCATTAGTGATAAAAGGGGCTGTGGATTCCCTCAGGTATTACCTGATGGATAGCCCCGTCACCGTGATCACAGATCACGCACCGCTGTGCTGCATCCACACCATGAAAGGAGCAAATCTGCATATACAGTGATGGCACCTTGAGCTACAACCCTATAGCTTCAGAGTCCAACACTGGGCGGGAAAGGACCAGGCTGATTTCTTTTCACAGGAGATGGGGGATGGAGACAAGCTGCACGCAGAGCAGACTTTCCACCTTGAGAGGTGAGGTATGTGAAAGGACATGCCTCACTGTAGTGGAGAAGGGACTAACGAGCTCTTCTGGGCCTGTTCAGCACTAACAAGGTGCACCTGTATGGCTTGGCGTGGGGAGGGGGAGCCCTGCCACACCACACTTCAGAGACTGCTGACCACAGAGACAGAGCAGCCAAGAGGGAGCCAGTTGCAGGCCTCACAGCCCACAAAACTGCATGGAGCAGGAGAGGTGGGGCTGGACATAAACCCTTACAAAAGACAATAGACCCGCTGATAGGGCAAGGCCAAAAACCTGAATCGAGAGAGACTGCCTCAGAGCCAGACATCTTGGCCTTTCTTTTCTTTTGCTCAGATTTCCAACTCTCATAAGGGGGAGAGAGATTTTGCCCATTACTTTGGGGTATGCTCATTTATTAGGGTTACTCTTCTGGCGGGGGGTTCTTACTCTTCTGGCGGGGGGCTGTACTTCTGTCAATATACTGCTTGTGTCATATGTGTTTTCAGAGGTGCAGAGTCCCTCACAACAATTGGAGTCAGTGATAGATGCAGGTGTTCAGGGGTTCAGAAAATTGGGCACCAGGAGCCTGCATTTTGGTGCGCAAAATTACTGGCTGCTTTGAAAACTGATCCTTAGCATCTTACCCAAGCTCACTCAGTCAGATCTTGGTAGAGAACACAATAGAATCCATGTCTTCTGAGATCAAGTCCTCTGCTCTAACCACTCGTCTACACTGCCTTTCATACTTCAGCACACAGAGAATGGCTCTTGCCTATTTTGTTAAAAGGTGATTCATATATTACACAGTGCAGTGTGTGAGCAGTAAAACATGCATTAGGTTTTATTAACGTGGATCCTGATGAAAAACTAGCTCTTTGCCTTAGCTATGTACTTCTGGGGAGTTCATTTTATGTTTAAACATTAATTCCAGGCCATATAAAAGGCTGGCTCAGTACGGTCTGCCCACAGACAAAGCTCACAATGACAGACTTCGGAGAAATTCTAAAAACAGTTGGTGATTTTGGGAGATTTCAAAAATGTTTGGTGCTGCTAATTTCAATTGCATGTCCTAGCATGGCGTTTCACATGTTCGGCCGGCTGCTCATGGTTATGCATATGCCTCATCACTGTGATACAAGCTGGATCCGTGAAATTAGTTCAGACTTGACAAAAGAACAGCAACTGAACCTAACCATTCCTAGGAACACAGCTGGATCTTACGAGGAATGCCACATGTACACTCCTGTCGATCAGGATATTGACTCCATCTTAGCATATGGGCTTAACTCCACTGAGAAGTGCCAGAAGGGCTGGATCTATCCTTCAGAGCAAGAACAAACATTGGTGACTCAGGTTTGTAGCTACACTTTGTTCCTGATGAATACAGATTGCTTTATTGCAATGATAGAATCTTTCTGCTTTGAAGTCCCCAGACTTCTGGAGATGTGAAGCTATGGGTGGCTTGCCAGAATTTGACTTTTGTTTTGTATAATTTTGACAAATTTATTATTTTTAAGCATTTTGATTTTATGGGATTAAACTTTCGCAGTTGCAGGAAATCATAGGAAGGATGTCAGACAATAATTTAATGACATTGAGATTGAAAAAGTTGAAATGTATAACCATTAAAACACACATTGTCAACATCACTTCAAAATAGACTAAGTATGCTTGAATCAAACTCTAAGTTCTTAACCAACATTTTTCTTTCTTCTTTGCCTTGCTTTACATTTTAATTACTGATAGAAATAGTTTTTGGTTTGTGTGTGTATGGTGAAATTAACATTTGCTGACATTGATGTATTATACCTGGGAAGAAAAAAATCACGTGCCGGTACAAACTAGGTGGCAGTACTGTAGCATAAGATCTGGGGGTTACAGTGGATCACAAATTGAATAGATGTCAACGGTGTGATGCTGTTGTGAAAAAGGCAAACGTTACTCTGGGATCTATTAACAAGGTCACAGGTAAGATATGGGAGGTAATAGTTCTGTTCTGCTTGGCACTGGTAAGGCCATTGCTGGAGCACTGTCTCCAGTTCTGGGTACCACACTTTAAAAAAGATATCAACAAATGGGAGAACTTGCCAGCCCTGTGGCAGTTGCTCCTTTTGCCCCCCTCCAAATGCTATCAACGGCATGGGGGTAGAGGGACAAAAAGAACAATGATGGTAAAGCACTGCTGTGGCAGGTTATGGGAGGTCTCATGATACCCAGGCTTCTGCCTTGAGAAGTTGAAATCTCTTGACGTCACAGCTAGTTAAATCCTTGTCTCTAGGTTTTATCTTAAAAGATTTACTATTGCACGTGAAGTGTGACACTGTACACAACACTGTGCGCTACCAAAGTACATTCTTGAAGGCCAACACATGAATTTCATCAGGCTGCCATGAGGATCAAACATGCAGCAACTTCATCTTAGCTGATTATTTTATTGAGTTTGTTTAACCATTAACTTCACTCCATGTGACGAAGCTAGCACAGTACAGTCCAGCCATGGACAAGTTTGCCATTGTGAAGCTGGAGACGTTGTCCAAGACCAAGTTATGGGAGGTGCTGAGACATTTCAAAAATGGCTGGTGCTGTTGCTCGGCCTTGCAAACTTTCTGCTTGTTGTATGTTTGGCCAAGTATTCATGGTTATGGATGGGATTCATTGTTCTACAAAGCTGTAGCTGTGCCATTAGCTCAAACCTGACCAAAGAACAGCTGACCCTAACCCTCCACAGGAACACACACGGATCTTATGAGGAATGTCGCATGGAATGTCCTGTGGACCAGGATATCGACTCCATCCTAGAATATGGATTTAATTCCACTGAGAAGTACCAAGCTGGCTGGGCCTGTCCTTCAGAACGAAAGCCAATGTGGGTGACTGAGGCCTGTAACTACAGTGTGAGTCTACATTTATCACTAAGCAGCATCCTGCTGAATTGAAAGGTACACGTGTGTTGGGGTTTGTGTACTGGTAACGACTATGCTGGATTTTAAAGCAGTTTAAACCAGTACCAAGGCCTGAGTGGATGCAGTTAGATCAGTTTACAGTTGGCTAACACTGATTTACTGCCACTCCATAGCTTGGCAAAGAGGCTTCCCCATGCCAGTGTTCTGCATGGCTTTGGCACATGCAGGTCTCAGAACCTCATGGCTTTCCCAGGGCGCCGGCCCAGCCAGAGGTGGTGGGGAAGGAAGGAGCCTGCTGGCCAAGCTGTTGGTGAGCCGAGCGCTCCAACCAGGGGCTGGTTCTCCGCCCTGTGCTGGGAGCTGGACGCACCCTGCCAGGGGATGGGGGATATGGAGGAGGAGGAGCAGGGTTGGGGGAAGTGTGAAAGAGCAAAGCAGGGAGAAGACAGCAAGAGGGGGAGCCGTAAAGGGACAATAGGTGGGCAACAGCGGTGACACGTGACTGGCCACTGCCTGGCACCTGCCCACACTCATCAGCCACCGCAGCGCTCAGCCAGTGCTGTCCAGGAACGGGATGGGGGGCAGGGCCTGCTGGCCGAGAGCCAGCACGCAGCGGGGGCTGCACTGACAGACCAGCATGGGGAGCAGCCGGCCCCATGCGCTGCATCTTCCCCCACCATCAGCTTTGCACAACTACCCCCATTGTCAGCCACTGCGTCCCACCACTCACCACTGGTGGTAGGGCGGCTGGCGAGCAGGGATCCAGCCAGCAACAGGACCCACAAGTACTGATGGGGGGAGACAGAAAATACAGGACAATTTGCCAGTTTTTAAGAAAAAGTCGGGACATCTGCATGAGGACTTAAATACGGGACTGTCCCTTCGAAACCTGGAGATCTGGTCACCCTAACTAAAAGTCACGGTTAATGGAAACTATGGGCACGATAAACACACAGCTTAGTTTATCTTTGGTTTCCCACACTGTGCATTCAAACAAGGACAACCCGCACCAGCTGAGAATTAGCACTGGCTCCATTCTGTCTGTTACTTTTATGGCTACTGTTACCATCATATCTGAGTGCGTCACAATAGATAATGTATCTGTTAGTAATAGAAAGCCTTTGCTGTCGCACAAGTGTGGGAGTTGGGCCAAGTAATCCACCATCTGTGCACTCACCCACACCCTATGGTGAGGGTGTGTGCACAGATGGTTGCCCAATGACCCAATGGCCCAATGACTCGGTTGCATGCAAATTAGCTGTAGCATAAGAGGGATAATTGGTTGAATTACCTTTGATATGTAGCACTCAACCTTTCCAGATTACTGATTTGTCTCATGTACCCCAAGCTTCACTTCACAAAATCATAAATAAAAATGTAAATCTGCCACAGTACACTACAGTGGCAGATTAGAATAATAGAATCATAAAATATCAGGGTTGGAAAGGACCACTGGAGGTCATCTAGTCCAACCCCCTGCTCAAAGCAGGACCAATCCCCAACTAAATCATCCCAGACAGGGCTTTGTCAAGCCTGACCTTAAAAACCTTTAAGGAAGGAGATTCCACCACCTCCCTAGGTAACCCATTCCAATGCTTTCACCATCCTCCTAGTGAAAAAGTTTTCCTCATATCCAACCTAAACCTTCCCCACTGTAACTTGAAAGCATTGCTCCTTATTCTGTCATCTGCTACCACTGGGAACAGTCTAGATCCAACCTCTTTGGAACCCCCTTTCAGGTAGTTGAAAGCAGCTATCAAATCTCCTCTCAGTCTTCTCTTCTGTAGATTAAACAATCCCAGTTCCCTCAGCCTCTCCTCATAAGTCATGTGCTCCAGGCCCCTAATCATTTTTCTTGCCCTCATCCGGACACTTTCCAATTTTTCCACATCTTTCTTGTAGTGTGGGACCCAAAACTGGACACAGTACTCCAGATGAGGCCTCACCAATGTCAAATACAGGGGAACGATCACGTCCTTCGATCTGCTGGCAATGCCCCTACTTATACAGCCCAAAATGCCATTAGCCTTCTTGGCAACAAGAGCACATTGACTCATGTCCAGCTTCTTGTCCACTGTAACCCCTAGGTCCCTTTCTGCAGAAGTGGTGCCTAGCCATTCAGTCCCTAGTCTGTAGCAGTACATGGATTGTTCCATTCTAAGTGCAGGACTCTGCACTTGTCCTTGTTGAACCACATCAAATTTCCTTTGGCCCAATCTTCTAATTTGTCTAGGTCCCTCTGTATCCTGTCCCTACCCTCCAGCGTATCTACCACACTTCCCAGTTTAGTGTCATCTGCAAACTTGCTGAGGGTGCAGTCCACCCCATCCTCCAGATCATTGATAAAGATCTTGAATAAAACCGGCCCCAGGACCGACCCTTGGGGCACTCCGCTTGATACCGGCTGCCAACTAGGCATGGAGCCATTGATCACTACCCCATTGGGACGTTTTTAAGAAAAAGTCGGGACACCAGTAGAAGGGCTTAAATATGAGACTGTCCCTTTAAATCTCCAATCTCCAAATCTCCAATCACAGGGATAATCCTGTGGATAATCCAATCCCTTTGGAGCCTTGCTATTGACTTCAATTGGCTTTAATGATGCAGGTTTGAGGTTATTTAGCTTAATATAGTTAAACCACATGGTAACAGCAACCATAATGCAATTAAATACAACATCCTGGGGGGGCGGAATAGCAAAGAAGCCCACCACTGCAATATTTAAGTTGAAAAAGAGCTACACAAAAATGAAGAAGCTGGTTAAATGGAAATTAAAAGGAACAGTCACGAGTGAAATGCCTGCAAGCTGCATGGAAACTATTTAAAAATACAATAGAGGCTCAAAATAAATGTAAACCTTAATTTAAAAAAAGCAAGAGAACCAAAAATATGCCACCATGGCTAAACAACAGAGTAAAAGAGGAGTTGAGAGGCAAAAAGTTATCCTTTAAAAAGTGGAACTTAGGTCCTACTGATAAAAATAGAAAGAAAAATCTGGCAAGTCAAATGTAAGCGTATAATGAGTCAGGCCAAAAAAGAGCAACTAACAAAAAACACAAAAACTAACAGCAAAAATTTTTAGAAGTACCACAGAACCAGGAAGCCTGCCAAACAATCAGTGGAGCCACTGGACAATCGAGATGATAAAGGGGAATTCAAGGAAGACAAGGTCATTGGGGAGAAGCTAAATGATTTATTTGCATCTGTCTTCACTGCAGAGAATGTGGGGGAGAGTCCTACATCTGAGCCATTCTTTTTAGGTGGCAAATCTGAGGAACTGTCCCAATAGACAGTCTCTATGCAAAACAATAAATGGACACAAATCTGACATCAGGAATCATAACATTCAAAAACCAGTAGGAGAACACTTCAGTCTCCCTGGCCATTCTATTAAAGACTTAAAGGTGTTAATATTAAAACAGAAAAACTTCCAAAACAGACTCCAACGAGAAGCTGATGAATTGGAATTAATTTGCAAATTGGACACTGTCAACCAAGGATTAAACAGGGACTACGACTGACTTTGTCATTATACTAATTGAATACATTTTCCTAGTTTAGTCTCTTTTACAGATTCTAATCAACTGTCAGACATAGATAAAAAACAGTGTAAATTTTCACTACAAAAGGTTTTTTTTCTCCTGCTGATAATGGCCCATCCAAATTTAACAGCCTCCTAGAATTGGTATGGTAATTTACAACGTTTTTTTTCCCTTCTGTGTGTATAAATGCATCTTACTTCTGTTTGTTCCATTCTATGCATCCGAGGAAGTGGGCTATAGCCCACGAAAGCTTATACTGAAATAACCTGGTTAGTCTCTAAGGTGCTACAAGTATTCTTCGTTTTCTTTATGGATACAGACTAACACAGCTGCTATTCTTAAACCTGTCCCAATAGAGGAGGTTTTGGAATAAACTGATAAATTAAACAGTAATAAGTCACCAGGACCAGATGTTGTTGACCCAAGAATTCTGAAGGAACTCAGATATGAAATTGCAGAACTACTAACTGTGCTATGTAACCTATTGCTTAAATCAGCCTCTGTATCAGGCGATTGCAGGATAGCTAATGTAACATTGATTTTTTAAAAAGGCTTGAGAGGTGACCCTGGCAAATACAGGCTAGTAAACGTAACTTCAGTACCAGGCAAGCTGGTTGAAACTACAGTAAAGAACAGAATTATACGACACACAGATGAACTCAATATGTGTGGGAAGAAAGTCAATATGGCTTTTTAAAAGGGAAATCGTGTCTCACCCATTTATTAGAATTTGTTGAAGGGGTCAACAAACATGTGGACAAGGCTGATCTAGTGGATATAGTGTACTTGGACTTTCAGAAAGCCCATGACAAGGTACCCCACCAAAGGCTCTTAAGCAAGTCAAGCTGTCATGGGATAAGAGGGAAGGTCCTCTCATGGATCAGTAACTAGTTAAAAGACAGGAAACAAAGGGTAGGAATAAATGGTCAGTTTTCACAATGGAAAGAGGTAAATAGCAGTGTCCCCCAAGGATCTGTACTGGGATCAGTGCTGTTCAGTATATTCAAAAGTAATCTGGAAAAAGGGGTAAAAAGTGAGGTGGCAAAATTTGGAGATGATACAAAACTACTCAAGATAGTTAAGTCAGAATCTGACTATGAAGAATGACAAAGGTCTCACAAAACTGGGTGACTGGGTAACAAAATGGTAAATGACATTAGGTAAGTTCATAGAGGATAGATCCATCAATGGCTATTAGCCAAAATGGTGAGGGACTTAACTTCATGTGCTGGGTGTCCCTAAATCTCTCAATTGCCAGAAGCTGGGACTGAGCAACAGGGGATGGATCATGCCATAGTTACACTGCTTCGTTCATTCCCTCTGAAGGATGTGGCACTGGCCAGTGTCAGAAGACAGGATAATAGCCTAGATGGACCATTGGTCTGACCCGTATGGCCATTCTTATCTTCTTAAGAACTGATCTTCTAACAGCATACAGTAAAAGCTCTGTCCCTAACTGTATCTCACCCTTGATTTCCCTGTTCTGCCCTATGTTCTCTCCTTCCATCCTCTTCTCCCATTCATAGCTGGGGTGCTGGAGCAATTTGTGTACTGGGGATGCTGAGAGGCATTGAACCAAACTGTAAATCCTGGATATGATATAAACTACTTCAAGCCAAGGGGTGTGTCAGCATCCTCAGCACTCCTAGCTCCAGCATTTGCTTCCAGCCCATTTATCATGCTGCCATCTTCCCTCTCCATATTTAAAGCTCTCCTAGAACACTTTCTTCTGTTTTGCCTTCTACTGCTGATTGAGTAGGGTTTTCACTCCATTCCCATGCCTCATCTTCCCTTCACTTTAGATTTTATGCTCTCCGGGGCAAGCACCAGTGGGAAATTCTTTTGTAAAGTCTAATTATGGGGCAACTTGGCACTTTATATATGGTGTCACTGAGTTCCTTTCTTGGAGTTACTGGCCAAGCATAAATCAAATTGTAGATGCCAAATCTGTGCATTGTAATTGGACTCTTTAAGCCTTCTGGAGTACTGTGTTAATTGTCACATTTTATATGTACACTGGATGCTCCCAAATTGTCTTCTAAGAAACTGAATCCAGGCTAGACAATGGAGCCCCTTCCTGGCTCTATTTAGTCTATTTTTGTGAACGGTTTTGAAGAAGTAAAGATTTGCCCATTGTTGTCACGAAGACAGAAGCTTAGGATAGCACCTCTGCCTTTAAGTGAGCTATTTTTGAAAAGATTGGCTATAACTATGCTAACTTGTCTGAAATAAGGGCCGCTCTCTGTAAGGAATTGATTGGCAATACATAAGAACGTAAGAATGCCCCTACTGGGTCAGGCCACATGTCCATCTAGCCCAGTATCCTGTCTTCTGACACTGGCCAGTGCCCGGTGCCCCAGAGGGAATGAACAGAACAGGTAATCATCAAGTGATCCATCCCCTCTCGCCCATTCCCAGCTCCCGGCAATTAGAGTGGCTGAAATTCTGCTTTCTACTGCACACTGCATCTGAGGAGTTACTGGCCATTATAATGTTGTTAAAGACATAAGTGAACCCAAACTTGAAGGAAATATGCACACACACATACAATGCATCTGTAGCACTGAACTGAAGGGAAAACATACCGGGAGCAATAAATGTAGAAGGCAGTTGGGGCAAGAGTGTACAGAGCTGAGTCATGGCGATGGGTGACCTCAAAAGAACCGCCGTGGATAGGCTGTAGCGGTGTTACATTGTGGGGCAGAGTGTGAGAATAGGTTCTCCCGGTATCTCTGGTGAAACACACTTGGAATATTGTGTTTGGTTCTTGACACCTTGTTACTACCTCTGGTTGATAAAATTTTAACAAAAAATTATTTTTGCCAGAAAATCTGAATGTCTATATTTATATAAATAAAATTTTGCAAAACAAAGTGGGTTTTAAAGTTTCCCAGGTTTTTAATGAAAACCCAAAATGTTCAATTTCTTCTTTTCTCCCCTATTGGCCCCCCTTTTTAAGAGACCAAAAAGAGAGGGAGGGGGAGGAAGAAACCGAGAAGCGTAAAGCTTGTCTGTAAAATTGTTTTGAAGAAATAAATAATTTGAAAGTAAAAAAGTTTCCAAAACATTTGCAAGTTGTTGTTTTTCTTTTTTTGACCAGCTCTACTCATTCCCATTTTAACAGAGTACAGGAAACTCAGAGGAGAGTGAACAATCAGGAGGCTGAAGTTCTTGTGACTTACTGAAAAGAGTAAAAAAGGTGAAAGGTGAATTGGTTGGTCAACACATGACAACAGAGGACACATTTTACACCCCCTGAAGGGGTCTAACACCAAAAAGGGAGAAGAGCAGTTGACTGTGGCACTTACTGTAGCAGTGAAATAAAGGGTAGTGGATCAGTTTATGAAAGGCTGAATATTGAGAAAAGTGTCCTGACAGTGAGATCCCTTTAGATCAGGGGTCTTCAAACTTTTTGAGACAAGGGTCATATTAGATTTTTGAAGGGGCTTCGCGAGCCACTGCCGCACCCTCCGACCTTGCTCCTCCAGCCTCTGCTGCAGCTCCCCCGCTTTGCTCCTCAGCCACGCTGCTGCCGCGACCCCCCCCCCACAATTTGCTTCTCCAGCCACACCATGGGGGCACTCACCCCTCTGAACATGGGGCTGCCGGCAGCAGCGGCTTCTCCACATGCCTGTTCAGCTGTGAGGGCTGGACAAATCGACACTGCAGGCCGGATCTGGCCCCCAGGCCATAGTTTGGAGACCCCTGCTTTGAATGGTGGGATAGTCTCTCAAGGGAAGTACAGAGAGCCCCATTGCTTGTGGACAATCCTGCCTAGACAGGGAGAGGGACTCAATGACCCAATAGGTCTGACCTGTCTCTGGTTTGTATGACCTATGCACACATCAAAGACTCAAGTGACGCTCGATGCTGACTGGGGTGGAGCTCTAATAGGTGAATGGTGGTTTGGGCATTATAGACTGTGTACCTTAATCTCCAGTTCTCCCTTTGTGCTGGTAGCAAGTCATGAATCCAGCCATCAAAATAAAGCCCCTTTAAAATGAAACCTACTTTGTTTCCTTCTTTCAGTTTGACCTGATATGTGACCGAAAAGAGCTAAATGACATCTCCCAATCCATTTACATGGTGGGACTTCTCCTTGGAGCCGTGATCTCCGGTTTGTTAAGTGACAGGTAAGGAGAGAGGATGATCAACCTGCACAAAGTCAGCAGCAAAACCTCACTTGAGGGTGTATAGTATACAGCCTCACCACCACAGGACTGGTGTACAGGCTGTTGTGACTAGAGCACCGGAGCCGAGGCCTTGACTCTGATGTGCCCTGTGGACTAGAGGAAGCTACTCAGTCATTTCTGTGGCTGTTTATTATTAAAGCTGGCTGAAAATGGAGGGATTCTGTGGAAAATTTTGAGGAAAATGGTTAATTTAATTTGAAACTGTGAAAATGTAAATACCAGAAACATTTCTTCTGAAAACAGGAAGAAAAATTGCTTTAAGAATGCTGCCACTGCTCCTCATGAGAGTGGCAGTTCGGGTGCCTCATGTACCCTTTCTTTTCCCTAGGGCAGTGTCATGGGCTTGGCCTCCCACAGCACCCCATTGGTGCAACAGGACCCTATAGTCACCCAGCATCCAATACACAATGTCTGGGTGGTTGGCAGCATAGGTGCGGCTGAGTCCCAGGAGTCTAAACCTTCCGGGGCTGTCAAAGCTCCCAAAAGGAAACCAAACCAACTGACAAGAAGGGAGCAGCTCCCTTCCTTCAAAGAGCCTCTGTCAAGTCAGTGTAAGAGGTTTAAAGGGCCCCTTTGGGGTCTGTACCACTTTCTCCTCAGGAGACTCAGACAGTGGTTGTATGCCTGTTCTCAGCCATGCCCTTCCTTGGGAGCTGCGGTTTGAATATACCACGTCCTCAGTGTGCAAGGTATGGAAGATCCCTCTGCAGATCCAGCTGGTCCAAGGGAATGGAGAGTTGTATGGGACACAATTGCAGATGGGATCTTGGCCTAACCCTTAAGAAAATCATGCTTGCCCACAAAGACTTCTCCAACTGCCTCTCTGAGGAAGTTAGACAATCCTTGTTGGGGATTCAGGATTCAGAAGAACTGAAAGAACAGGCTAGAAGGGACAGGTGGACAACAAGACAGTGTGCTGCCTTTCCAAAGCCAACATATATGTCATGTCACTCTAAGATTAGATAGGACTTAGAAATTGATGAGAAAAAATCCATTGGTGATGTCACAGACTGGCACTAAAGATACTGCGTTGCAGGATATCTCGCAGGTAGTAGATGACTTCAGGGAACTCAGAAGAGGAAAAATGTCCAAGTAATTATCTCTGAGATCGTTCTTGTTCCATGAAAGAAGGAAGACAGAAGAGGAAAAATGTCCAAGCCATTTAGACAGAAGAGGAAAAAAGTCCAAGTGATCTTCTCTGAGATCATTCTTGTTCCATGAATGAAGGAAGACAGAAGATTCCGGAAGACTGCTGGTTAGATTAGTGGCATAGGATGAAGTGTTTTGATCTTCTGTAACATTCTCTTTCCATGGGGCTGGAGCTGTGTAGTTAGATGGCCTCCGCCTCAGTAGATAACAAAAGGAGAAGAGAGAAGATACAAGAATAAAAGAGAGAAGCACAAAAGAGAGAAGATACAAGCACAATGCAAAATTGATACATTGAGAACAAAATTAATCAAGGAATGAAAGGACATGGAGAGAAGAAATTCTTGAATTGCCTATATGCCAATGCCAGGAGCCTGAGTAAAAAGAAGAATTGGAATTGTTTGTTTATGGGCATAAATTTGATCTAGTTGGTGTTACTGAAATCTGGTGGTATGATTCCAATGACTGAAATGTTAAAATCAATGGTTATAATGAATTTAGCAAGGACTGAGTGGGCAAAAGGAAGGGGAAGTGGCATTCTGTCAAAAATGGCTTTATCTGTTTGAGTTACTGACACCTTGGAAGAAAATTATTTTGGATGCTTATGGATCAATATCCTAACAGATAAAGCCCAAGATGGGGTATTAGTTGGTGTCTGCTGCAGATCACCAAATCACACTAGGGAATAGGATGACTGCCTCCTTACACACCTATCTATAATGTTTAGTGGGGAAAGCTGCATAATCATGGGGGATATCAGTCTGAGTGACATCTAACTCAAAGTCCTCATCTGGGGAACTGTGTCCAGTTTTGGGGCCCACACTACAAGAAGGATGTGGAAAAATTGGAGAGAGTCCAAAGGAGGGCAACAAAAATTATTAGGGGCCTGGAATACATGACTTATGAGGACAGGCTGAGAGAACTGGGATTGTTTAGTCTACAGAAGAGAAGACTGAGGGGAGATTTGATAGCTGTTTTCAACTACCTGAAAGGGGGTTCCAAAGAGGTTGGATCTAGACTGTTCTCAGTGGAACCAGATGACAGAACAAGGAGTAATGGTCTCAAGTTGCAGTGGGGAAGGTTTAGATTAGGAAAAACTTTTTCACTAGGTGAAGCACTGAAATGGGTTGCCTACAGAGGTGGTGGAATCTCCTTCCTTAGAGGTTTTTAAGGTCAGGCTTGACAAAGCCCTGGCTGGAAAGATTTAATTGGGGATTGGTCCTGCTTTGAGCAGAGGTTGGACTGCATGACCTCCTGAGATCGCTTCCAGCCCTGATATTCTATTCTGTTCTATGATTCTATGAAAATTGTTGTGTCCAACGTGGGGGAATTCTATTTTTATACCTCATCTTAACAGATAAAAAGAACTGATCACAGAACTAAAAATTAATGGTAACTTTAGTACAAGTGATCATGACTTGGTCACATTTATAATGCACAAACAGAATAAAGTTGAGCTGGGTAATATGTATACTTAGCTCTTTAAAAGGGCCAGTTTCATAAGCTGAAAACAGTTATGAGCCAAATCAGTTGGAAGAATGAATTTAATCAGAAAAATGTGAAAGATAATTGGGAATTGTTTAAGAACCCTTTACTAGATGCCCCAAAAGTCACGATCCCACAACTGAGGAAGAAGGTTATATTGTTTTTTTTTAAAAAAAAAAAAGACCTGATTTAGAGCGGAAGTGAAGGCAGCTTTAAAAAATTAAAATATATATAAAACAAATAGAAGAAAGGCAAAGTTGATAATAAGTATAAATCAGAAGTTAGGAATTGTAGCACATTGTGTGATGGGGCAAGGCCAGATGGCTATAGGAAAGTGCTGGAGAATAGATATGTTGGTCTCACGTTAAACAAATCCCTGGTACCAATGGAACCTTCTAGAAAGGAGTAGAAACAGCTAGCCTGACTGGGACACCTGAAGCCAATCAGAGAATGGCTGAAACCAGTTAAAAACCTCCCAGTCAGTCAGGTGGGGGTGGGTGTCAGGAGCTGTGGAAGGAAGTGGTGCTGTTGGTGAGACTGATTGGTAGACAACATATCATACACAAGGAAGGAGGCCCTGAGGTAAGGGTGAAGTGGAGTTTGAAGAAGCGGGGACTGCTGTGGGAAAGTAGCCATGGGAATTGTATTGTGTTTTGTGGATAAAAGGTCAGCCATCTTAGCTGATACTATTAGGGTCCCTGGGCTGGAGCCCAGAGTAGAGGGCGGGCCTGGGCTCCCCCCTTTCTGCCTCCCCTAATTAGTCTCTGAGATTGGGAGACAATAGAGACTGTACCAGGAAGGATAGCTTCTCCTCACTGGCTTGTGATGAAAATGGCTCAGTAGGCTGTGGCCTTGTCTCTAGAGGGAGAAGGGCTACATGGAGGGTCACAGTGAGCCTCTGAGGCTAGTAAAAATCCGCCAGGAAATGCAGGATCCACGAAGATAAGGACACAGCTTTGTCACAATTGATAATAGAAGCTAAAGGACACAAGGAGAAACTGGGGGTCAGCAGAGTTAAAAACAATGAAAAGGAGTTTTTAAAAAGTATATTAGGACCAAAAAGTATGCTAAAATATTATTCGTCCATTACTAGATGCAAATGGTAGATTAATCAATAATAATGTAAAAAAGGCAGAAGTGTTTAATAAATATTTCTGTTCTCTATTTGGGGGTAGTTTCATCCTATGATAGTGATAATGCTTTCCCAATTC
Organism: Dermatemys mawii; assembly: GCA_007922305.1. NCBI lineage: Eukaryota > Metazoa > Chordata > Testudines > Dermatemydidae > Dermatemys > Dermatemys mawii. The sequence goes on along the minus strand of ML677349.1, from coordinate 2,376,849 downwards.
CAGTAATGTCTCAGGAGGATGTTAAATAGCAGCTACCAAAGTCAGACATTTTAAAATCAGCAGGTCTGGATATTTGCACCAAGAGTTTTTAAAAGAGCAAGAGCTTGCTGGACTGTTAATGTTGAATTTTCAATAGGTTTTGGACCACTGGGGAATTTCCAGAAGACTGGAATAAATCAAATGTACCAATTCTGAAAAAGGATACGGGAATGACCCAGATAATTATAGACCTGTCAGTCTGACATCGATTACGAGCAAGATAAAGAAAGGCTGATACGGGACTCAATTAATAAAGAATTAAAGGAGGTTACTATAATGCAAATCATCTTGGGTTTATGGAAACAGAACCTGTCAACTAACTTAACATCTTTTTGATGAGATTATAAATTTGGTTGATAAAGGTAATAGCGCTGATGCAATATAGAATCATAGGACTGGAGGGGAGCTTGAGAGGTCATCTAGTCCAGTCCCCTGCACCATGGCAGGACTATGTATGATCTAGACCATCCCTGACAGGAGTTTGTGTAACTTGCTCTTAATGATGGAGATTCCACAACCCCTCTAGGCAATTTATCCAAATGCTTAACCACCCTGACAGTTAGGAGGTTTTTCCTAATGTCCAGCTTAAACTGCCCTTGCTGCAATTTAAGCCCATTGCTTCTTGTCCTATCCTCAGAGGTTAAGAAAAACAATTTTTCCTCCGTCCTCCTTGTAACAACCTTTTACGTACTTGAAAACCGTTATCACATCCCCCCTCAATCTTCTCTTCTCCAGACTTAACAAACCCAGTTTTTTTTCAGTCTTCGCACATAGGTCATGTTTTCTAGACCATTAATCATTTTTGTCACTCTTCTCTTAGACTTCTGTAGGACATTTCATTTGGTATTGCATGACATTTTGATTAAAAATCTAGAAAGAGATAAAAATAACATTGGCACGTATTAAATAGATTCAAAACTGGCTAAGTATTCATGGAAAAAGATTTCTCAACACAAGAGATCGAGCAGGATATAAAAAAGTGAATTCCAGAAAGGCCTCTGGGATGGATGGCTTTCTGGCAGATTTCTACAAAACATTTAGTAATCAGTTATCTTCAATTCTTTCAAGGGTCTTCCTTGAAACATTCCAAAAAGGAACCATGTCTTGTGATATCAGAGCTGCTTTTATTACTGTAATATTAAAGACGAGCAAAGATGATTGCAACTGTGGTGACTTCCACACTATATCTCTATTGAACATAGATTGCAAAAATGTTAGCGATATGACTGAACACCACCAACTCATCAGTCGTACACACAGATATGGTGGGTTTCCGTGCAGGTAATATGAGAAAAATCACTCATTTGATCTAGTCACTCAGATGTCAGATATTCCCTCTTTAGCCTTATATCTAGATGCAGAGAAGGCCTTTGAAAGGTTTGAAGGGCCTTATCTGATGGCTGCCCTAAAAAAAAAATCAGATTTGGACCAGTATTCCTGAATTGGATGAGCGTATTACACAACTCTCCCCTTGCTTTGCTATCCACTAATGGAGTTATTTCTCCTGTATAAAAGAGGAACATGACTAGGCTGTTCCCTCTCACCCCTCATTTTTAATCTATTTCTTGAACCATTGATAATGTACCTATGCTAGCTCTCAACCACTGAAGATATGACTATATATAAACAGGAAAGAATACAAAATCAGTTCATGGGCCAATGACATTTTTGCACTATTGAAGAATCCTTCATCGATTCCATCTCTGTCGAGTGTAGGTGATGTTTTGGAGAGATCTCTAGTTTTTGTATTAACTGGAATAGATTACAAACAAACGTATCCCAAAGACCAGATCCTTCTCAGTTTCAGCACTTTCCACTTAAAATATGTCAGGAAATCACCTTGGTGTTAAGATTTGTCCTAATCTTCCCCAAATTGTTTCTCTTAATGTGAATTTTAGATTAAAGCAAATTTCCAAGGATGTTGAAAGGTGGGGTCTCTTCCCTCTATTCTTATTGATGGGGAACAGAAGTAGCCAAAATGAGTATTTCCCCAAGATTGACAAATATCATTAGTCTACTTTCTTTCAAAGTCTCTCCCACATTCTTTGATAGAATAAATAGGCTTATCATGCAATTTATATGGGATTATCAAACAAGACCCTTAAAATATCCTGGGCAACATGGGATTGCCAAATTTGTATCTATATTATCTAGCATTCCAAATGCATCCTATTGTAAGATGGTTCCCCTACAGTAGTTCTGTTGTATGTACAGACCTAGTTTAAGATTATATATATATAAGTAGTTCAGCTATGCTATTTGGTTCCCGTTCTTCTTTTCTATACCTCAAGAAACTACCAAGGCCTTAATGAAAAAT
>ML677349.1:2305374-2329493 GCA_007922305.1 Dermatemys mawii | reverse complement strand
TGCTGGTATCTCATTTTGATACCATTCTTCAGTATTCCAGTTTAAGACTTCGCCTTTCATTTCCAAATACATTCTTTCATAAAGAAAAGGCAGAACAGAGATCAAGACTGTTTATGAAACTCCCTAAAAGTAGGGTGACCAGACATCCCATTTTTAAAGGGACAGTCTCGTATTTAAGCCCTTCTACAGGTGTCCTGACTTTTTCTTAAAAACGGCCCCATGGGACAGTAATCAATAGCTCCATGTCTAGTTGGCAGCCGGTATCAGAGTCCTCTAGGGGTCGGTCCTGAGGCCGGTTTTATTCAATATCTTTATCAATGATCTGGAGGATGGCGTGGACTGCACCTTCAGCAAGTTTGCAGATGACACTAAACTGGGAGAGTGGTGGATATTCTGGAGCATAGGGATACGATACAGAGGGACCTAGACAAATTAGAGAATTGGGCCAAAGGAAATTTGATGAGGTTCAACAAGGACAAGTGCAGAGTCCTGCACTTAGGATGGAAGAAGCCCATGCATTGCCACAGACTAGGGACCGAATGGCTAGGCAGCATTTCTGCAGAAAAGGACCTTGGGGTTATAGTGGACATGAGTCAACAGTGTGCTGTTCTTGCCAAGAAGGCTAACGGCATTTTGGGCTGTATAAGCATTGCCAGCAGATCAAGGGACGTGATAGTTCCCCTCTATTTGACGTTGGTGAGGCCTCATATGGAGTACTGTGTCCAGTTTTGGGGGCCACATTACAAGAAAGATGCCAAAAAATTGGAAACAATTCAGAGGAGGGCAACAAAAATGATTAGGGGCCTGGAGCACATGACTTATGAGGAGAAGCTGAGGGAACTGGGATTGTTTAGTCTACAGAAGAAAAAAGACTGAGGGAAGATTTGATAGTTGCTTTCAGCTACCTAAAAGTGGGTTCTAAAGAGGATGGATCTAGACTCTTCCCAGTGGTACCAGCTGACAGAACAAGGAGTAATGCTCTCAAGTTGCAGTGGGGAAGGTTTAGGATGGATATTAGGAAAATCTTTTTCACTAGGAGGGTGGTGAAGCACTGGAATGGATTACCTAGGGAGGTGGTAGAATCTCCTTCTTGAAAGGTTTTTAAGGTCAGGCTTGACAAAGCCCTGGCTGGGATGATTTAGTTGGGGTTAGTCCTGCTTTAAGCAGGGGGTTGGACTAGATGACCTCCTGAGGTCTTGTCCAACCCTGATATTCTAGGATTCTATTATTCCAATCCGCCACTGTAGTGTGCTTTGGCACTTTTATATTTTTATTTATGATTTTGTGAAGTGAAACTTGGGGTACACGACACAAATCAGTAATTTGGAAAGGTTGAGAGCCACATAGCAAAGGTAATTCAACCAATTGTCCCTCTTATGCTACAGCTAATTTGCATGCAACCGAGTCATTGGTTGTATGAGGGTGAGTTCACAGATGGTGGATTACTTGGCGCAACTCCCACACTTGTGCGACAGCAAAGGCTTTCTATTACTAACAGATACATTATCTATTGTGACACACTCAGATATGATGGTAACAGTAGCCATAAAAGTAACAGACAGAATGGAGCCAGTGCTGATTCTCAGCTGGTGCGGGTTGTCCTTGTTTGAATGCACAGTGTGGGAAACCAAAGATAAACTAAGCTGTGTGTTTATCGTGCCCATAGTTTCCATTAACCGTGACTTTTAGGTAGGGTGACCAGATCTCCAGGTTTCGAAGGGACAGTCCCGTATTTAAGTCCTCATGCAGATGTCCCGACTTTTTCTTAAAAACTGGCAAATTGTCCTGTATTTTCTGTCTCCCCCCATCAGTACTTGTGGGTCCTGTTGCTGGCTGGATCCCTGCTCGCCAGCCGCCCTCCCACCAGTGGTGAGTGGTGGGACGCAGTGGCTGACAATGGGGGTAGTTGTGCAAAGCTGATGGTGGGGGAAGATGCAGCGCATGGGGCCGGCTGCTCCCCATGCTGGTCTGTCAGTGCAGCCCCCGCTGCGTGCTGGCTCTCGGCCAGCAGGCCCTGCCCCCCATCCCGTTCCTGGACAGCACTGGCTGAGCGCTGCGGTGGCTGATGAGTGTGGGCAGGTGCCAGGCAGTGGCCAGTCACGTGTCACCGCTGTTGCCCACCTATTGTCCCTTTACGGCTCCCCCTCTTGCTGTCTTCTCCCTGCTTTGCTCTTTCACACTTCCCCCAACCCTGCTCCTCCTCCTCCATATCCCCCATCCCCTGGCAGGGTGCGTCCAGCTCCCAGCACAGGGCGGAGAACCAGCCCCTGTTTGGAGCGCTCGGCTCACCAACAGCTTGGCCAGCAGGCTCCTTCCTTCCCCACCGCCTCTGGCTGGGCCGGCGCCCTGGGAAAGCCATGAGGTTCTGAAACCTGCATGTGCCAAAGCCATGCAGAACACTGGCATGGGGAAGCCTCTTTGCCAAGCTATGGAGTGGCAGTAAATCAGTGTTAGCCAACTGTAAACTGATCTAACTGCATCCACTCAGGCCTTGGTACTGGTTTAAACTGCTTTAAAATCCAGCATAGTCGTTACCAGTACACAAACCCCAACACACGTGTACCTTTCAATTCAGCAGGATGCTGCTTAGTGATAAATGTAGACTCACACTGTAGTTACAGGCCTCAGTCACCCACATTGGCTTTCGTTCTGAAGGACAGGCCCAGCCAGCTTGGTACTTCTCAGTGGAATTAAATCCATATTCTAGGATGGAGTCGATATCCTGGTCCACAGGACATTCCATGCGACATTCCTCATAAGATCCATGTGTGTTCCTATGGACGGTTAGGTTCAGCTGTTGTTCTTTGGTCAGGTTTGAGCTAATGGCACAGCTACAGCTTTGTAAAACAATGAATCCCATCCATAACCATGAACTCTTGGCCAAACATACGACAAGCAGAAAGTTTGCAAGGCTGAGCATCAGCACCAGCCATTTTTGAAATGTCTCAGCACCTCCCATAACCTAGACAACGTCTCCAGTTTCACAATGGCAAACCTGTCCATGGCTGGACTGTACCGTGCTAGCTTCGTCACATGGAGTGAAGTTAATGGTTAAACAAAATGAGAACTCAATAAAATAATCAGTTAAGATGAAGTTATAGTATGTTCCATCCTCATGGCAGCCTGATGAAATACACGTGTTGGTCTTCAAGAATGTACTTCGTACACAACACTGTGTGCTACCAGTGTCACACTTCACGTGCAATGGTAAATCTTTTAAGATAAAACCTAGAGACAAGGATTTAACTAGCCGTCACGTCAAGAGATTTCAATTTCTTAACGCAGAAGCCTGGGTATCATGAGACCTCCCATAACCTGCCACAGCAGCACTTTATCGTCATTGTTCTTTTTGTCCCTCCACCCCCTGGGCTGCTGATGGTTTGGGAGGGGGACAAAAGGAGCTGCTGCCCCAGGGCTGGCAATTTCTCCAGTTGCTGCTCAGAACTGGAGACAGTGCTCTAGCTATGGCCTCACCAGTGCCAAGCAGAACAGAACTATTACCTCCCATGTCTTACCTGTGACCCTGTTAATACATCCCAGAACAACGTTGGCCTTTTTCACAACAATATCACACCACTGACTAATATTCAATTTGTGATCCACTGTAACCCCCAGATCCTGTGCTACACTACTGCCACCTAGTTTGTACTGGCACATGTGATAATTTCTTCTCAAGTATAATACATCGATGTCAGCAAATGTTAATTTCACTGTACACACACAAACCAAAAAATATTTCTATCAGTAACTAAAATGTACAGTGAGGCAAAGGAGAAACAAAAATGTTGGTTAAGAACTTAGAGTTTGATTTAAGGATACTTACTTAGTCTATTTTGACAAGTGATGTTGACAATATGTGTGTTTAATGGTTATACATTTCAACTTTTGGAATCTCAATGTCATTAAATTATTGTCTGACATCCCTCCCATAACTTCCTGCAACTGCAAAAGTTTAATGCCATAAAATCAAAATGCTTAAAAATAATAAATTTGTCAAAATTATACAAAATGAAAGTCAAATTCTGGCAAGCCACCCATAGCTTCACGTCTCTAGAAGCCTGGGGACTTCAAAGCAGAAAGATTCTATCATTGCAATAAAGCAATCTGTATTCATCAGGAACAAAGTGTAGCTACAGACCTGAGTTATCAATGTTTGTTCTTGCTCTGAAGGATAGATCCAGCCCTTCTGGCACTTCTCAGTGGAATTAAGCCCATATGCTAGGATAGAGTCAATATCCTGATCGACAGGAGTGTACATGTGGCATTCCTCGTAAGATCCTGCTGTGTTCCTAGGAATGGTTAGGTTCAGTTGCTGTTCTTTGGTCAAGTTTGGACTAATTTCACGGATCCAGCTTGTATCACAGCGATGAGGCACATGCATAACCATGAACAGCTGGCCGAACATGTGAAACGCCATGCTAGGACATGCCAGAGAAATTAGCAGCACCAAACATTTTTGAAATCTCCCAAAATCACCAACTGTTTTTAGAATTTCTCCGAAGTCTGTCATTGTGAGCTTTATCTGTGGTAGACTATACTGAGCCAGCCTTTTATATGGCCTGGAATTAATGTTTAAACATAAAATAAACTCTCCAGAAGTACATAGCTAAGGCAAAGAGCTAGTTTTTTATCAGGATCCACTTTAATAAAACCTAACACATTTTACTGCTCACACGCTGCATTGTGTAATATATAAATCACCTTTTAACAAAATAGGCAAGAGCCATTCTCTGTGTGCTGAAGTATGAAAGGCAGTGTAGACGAGTGGTTAGAGCAGAGGACTTGATCCCAGAAGACATGGATTCTATTGTCTACTCTACCAAGATCTGACTGAGTGAGCTTGGGTAAGATGCTAAGGATCAGTTTTCAAAGCAGCCTGTAATTTTGCGCACCAGATCCAGGCTCCTGGTGCCCAATTTTCTGAACCCCTGAGCACCTGCATCTCTCACTGACTCCAATTGGTCTGGGAGACTCGGCACCTCTGAAAACACAAGTGACACAATAAGTATATTGATAGAAGTACAACACCTCCTCCCCAGCCCCGCTACTGCCAGAAGAGTAACCCTAATAAATGAGCATACTCCAAAGTAATGTACAAATCTCTCTCCCCCTTATGAGATCGGGAAATCTGAGTGAAAGAAAAGAAAGGCCAAGATACCTGGCTCTGAGGCAGTCTCTCTGGATTCAGCTTTTTGTGCTTGCCCTATCAGTGGGTCTATTGTCTTTTATTAGGGCAGAGTTTCCCAAACTGTGTTCGGCGGTACACTGGTGTTCTGCACAATGTGAATAGGTGTTCTGTGAAAGAATCAATTTTTAAAAAGGGTCTTTAATTTTTTTTTACATTTAAATTTGTGTAACCCCCAAGGAGATTACATGAACTCCTGGGTCTCTCTCTGCTGGCACACTCAGAGTCTGCCCAGCAACCAAAAGGGAGTAAGAGGCTCTCCCAGGGTATGGAGGAAAGGGAAGAAGCCATTTTGAGTGAGTGGAGAGCCAGGCAGGAAAAGGGCAGGACTTGCTGTGTGAGGAGCTGGTGAGTCCCAGGCCTGCATTCAGGGTTCTCCCCGAGAACTGGCCTCTAGGGACCTGACAGCAGATCCTTCTGCAGGGTTTTTCCTTCCCCACTGGTGATTCCCCATTTGTAAAGTTTGCTGTGAGCCTTCCACAGCCGGGCTGAGTTCACCCCCCAGTTCCTTAGGTGAGACCAGTCACCACATGGTCAGCTCTGCTCTGTCCCCTCATCTAGGGAAGCAGCCTGCTGAGTGTGTGTCTAGACACGGGGCTGGGAGGCTACAGTTTGGATGTCAGTGTTGTTGTTTAACCTAAACCTTGAGCCCTGCATCCCTTTGTGGTGAGGGGAAATCCTGGGACTGACGCAGCCTGATTCCTGCCTGAGAAGGATCCCTGCCGGCAGAGAACAGTCCCTCTGCAGAGACTGAGTCGTCCAGCCCTCTTCGAACCTGAGTATCGTTCATGGAGACTGTAAGTGCCCCATCGTTTAGTCAGTCACGTAATTTGTTTTGGGGACCCCCTACTCTCTGAACTGTGTCCTCAAGCCACAGTTTTTGATGCTAAAGGATTGGCTGGTAGCGAGGTATTTTGGGTAAAATCCAAACTATTATTGACCTGTAACATGGCTGACCCTTTAGGGTGAGAAGAACATTTTGTATAGTGAGCAGATTTTTTTTTTTAATAACTTCATACTGTACTGGACCTAAGTGCCGTTTGGAAGCCAGATAATTGGAATACAATAAAGGGGACGGTATGATTCTGTTAAGGGTTAATAATATTCAGCTAGGCAAAAGCTTTTTGCTTCTGTAGGGTTATTGTATTTTGCTAGTATCTCTTTCTTTGACCTTGCTTTTAAACTGTGTGTTCTATTCTCACACGGATTGCTGATTTTTGGCCTGTGCCTTTATCTTACGATTATGCGTTTGTTACTTCTGTATTTGCTTAAAGAATGTGCTGTATTCACACTCTGTTAGAATATTGTAGCTGTTAAGAATTGCTGCTCGTTAAATGATGAATTGTCTTGAGACAGATGCTGACCCAGAGGTCATGGACCCTTGGTTTATGTAACTGCTTGCCTTTACGCATGCCTCTGGCACATACTTTGCTCAGACCCCTCCTCTGTACCCTATAAATCTCTCATGATGCCTTAAATAAACTGAACATCACATCACCCCTGCTTGCCAGGGGCGACTCATAATGTTCCGCTTTGATCAGAACTATGTGGTTTAACTCCTCGTGGTCTCTGACTGTTGTGAGCTTTACCTTCAACTCCGCTCTTTCTCAGGGTTTCAGGTAAGGGTGAGATGCGCCTTTTGATTTTCCCCTAACAATCACTTTCCCTTTTTTTTTTTTGGCCTCTTAACAACCAGGGTGACCCTACAGTGCAGGGAATCAGAAACACAGTTTGTGGCTGGTTGATGAGTCCACTTCAGTGTTACCCACCATTGCCTCTACCCTACTCATTCATCCCTAGCAAGTTGTCTGTAGAACAAGGTGGCCTGTGAGGGTGCAGTGTAGGGAAAGGACAGGTTCCCTTCATAGTCTAAGGCAAAAGATGATCACAAGCAATTAGAAAACATTGTGATGGAGTGGCCAGGGCCATCCCTAGGGGGTGCAGGGCCTGTGGATGTAGACACTGAGTTTCTAATCTGTTGGCGGGTGCTCCTCCCAAGCTCCACCCAGAGCCCATCCCTGTCTTGCTTCTTTCAGCACTGCCTCTTTCTGCCCCCACCTCATCCCACCCCTGCCCCTACCCTGCCTCTCCCCTGCCCAGTTCTGCCCCCTACCCTGAGCTTTGCCCTCACTCCTCTCACCTCCACCACCACCCCCGTGCCTCCTGACACCGTGAAGCATCTGATCTGCAGCAGGGGCTGAGAGGGAGCGAGAGGCGCTGATTGGTGGGGCCCACCAGCAGGCAGGAGGCACTTGGAGGAGGGGGAGGCTCTGGTAAGGGGGTCCTCCTCACCCCCACACCTCCCTGTTCACCTCCTCACCCCACTCACTCACCCGCCCACCTCCCACGGGGCCTGAGGCAGTTGTCCCAATTCACCATACCTAAGGAACAGCTCTGGGGATGGCATAAGAAAGGAATAGAACATCTGCCAAATCAGGACTAGAGCAGGGTGCTACGTGTATAGTTTTCTCTGCTAAAAGAGGTCAGACTCCAAAAGGCCCATCAGTCCTCTTGGATGGACAAATTAAATAGTCCACCACTACAAAGGGAGACTCTGCTTTCGAACAGACCCTCCAGAACACAAAGGATTCTCCACAGGCTTTCATTTTATCCACTAAGCACAGCTGCTCCCCATTACGGACTCCAGCCCATTGCTTGCTGTTTCGTCAGCAAAACCCTGATTAAACTTTTCTTTCTTGGGTACAGCTAGGTAAAAGGTACAGGGGTTTGAAGTGAGGGTAGATAAGGGAGAGAATCGGAGATGAAAAGAATTATTAGCTAATAGTGAAATCGATCCACCGGCAAGTGTGGGATTGTTTTCTTGGGCTGTATCCAGTTTACCTTTATATATTGCATGAATCCTTTTCTTTGCTAGGCTATTCCACCATCTAACAGAACTTGGGAAAGTTTCCAAACAAGGCGCATGTGGCGGGAGGTGAAGAGAGAAGAGACGTTTATTCTGTCCTAATTGCAGATTTTTATCTTAAATTCATAGCTCCAGTGTCCTCCCAGCCAGGTTGTTACACCAAACACTCACTGAACAGAGCAGGGCTGATTAACTGCAGAGCTTACTGGAGAGCTCTAAGAGGGAGCTTAGGGAAAGCAAATCAGACAGAGAAGATGACCTGGTAGAGGGCTGGTCTGTTTGGGAAGTTAGTGTAAACCAAGAACCAAGCTGAATCCACCAACAGCTTGCAGTCCTTCCTCAGCATTTTATGGCTGGCTTAACTAGAAGGGTGTACTCCTGGTGAGTCATATATCGTGGCCATCTTCTTTTAGTTTCAGGTGTCCAGTTTCATAGCTACCGTTGACATTTTCACAGGACCTAATGAAAGGGAATATGGTTAGGTACAGGAAAAGGACACTTTTCAAAATTGCAGCAGCTGTTGCCGCTTTGCCACTGGCTTGCCGTGTAACCATGGCCATTTTCCCCATAGCCCAGTTAACATTCCAATTTCCCCCAAACACAGCCTACCCTGAGCCACTGAGAGCATATGCACTTTTCCATGCCCGGCGGCTCCGCACTTCCAGCCGCACCCAGCTCGAAAAGCCCCACGCTCCCCGCTGGGGGGCCTGGCCCAGCGCGGAAAGCCCTGCGGCCCCATGCTCTGAGCCGGGGGCTGGGCCAACCACGTCTTACCACGGGGCCCCGAGCCAGGGTGCCGGGCCGACCACGGCAAGCCGCGGGGCCCCGCACTCTTGGCACTGGCCTGGGGTGCCGGACGGAGCACAGCAAGATGCGGGGCCAGGTGGAGCTCTGCGAGCCGTGGAGCCCCACACCCGTCTGAGCAGATAAGCCAGTTTTGGGGGAGGGGGTCTTAGGTGGTAGGACGGGGGGGGGGGGGGGGGGTTGGGGGTGGGGGGTCTAGGGCGGGGCCAGTCAGGGAAACAATAGCACGGGGTCTAGATAGGGGGTGGAGTTCTAGGGGGCAATTAGAATGGGGTGGGTGTCTAGGAGGGTGATCAGGGGACAAGGAAAGTGGGGTTTGGACAGGTCGGGGTTCTGAGGGGAGTAGTCAGGGGGCGGGAAGTGGGTGGAGGTCAGATGTGGGTGGGGCCTTCCCTACTGGGCCCTCTGCACAATTTTGAAGCCCCATGTGGCCCTCGGGTCAAAAAGTTTGCCCACCGCTGCCCTACAGCTTGGCCTCCCCATTTTCTATAACGCCTAACTCCCCTCCACACCCACACATTCAGATTGCTTAACCTCTTCCTTTCAGAATCAGATCTTGTCAATACATGAGTATTGACAGCGCAAGTGGAAGGTGGGTGAGTGGTGCATTTCATTCATAGATGGGTCTGAAAGAGCTGACAGCTCAGTTGGGGACAGCCTTTGTCTCAGCTGCCTCAATAGCACTGAAGAGGGAAGCAAATGGCACTACCAGCATCACTTAGCAACACGTGAAAAGGCGAGAGGGATGGGAAATGTGGCAAACATATTTTGAGGACTTACCACTGGCTAGCCACATCTGCCTCTGTGTGATCCTGAAGTTCTTTGCCACGTGTCTCTGGAAGCAGGAAGCAGAGGATTCCTCCAATCAGTGGAGTGCTTCCAAATATCACCATGGGAATAGCAGGATGGTACTTGTCCAAGAGACCAATCAGAGGGGCGATGATGCCAGCCACTCTGGCTGACATAGAACATAAACCCAAACCAGTCTGCCTAGTAACAGAGGAAAGCATGCAAGGTGTGAACAGGATGCAGTGAAGGTCTTTGCTTATGGGGTTGTCTCCAGTGGTCTATATCCTTGTTCTGTTCTGCATAGTGGGGGAATCCCAGTTCAAGCCCTGATCGGTGCCTTGCTTCACAGGATTTTAAGTGATGCTGGAAGTTAATCAATAGCCTTTTATCTTTAAATATCTGTGGAAATCTCTCATCTTTGCATTACCATCAGTAGGGGTAGTATTGTAACTATGACTTCAACGTTTGGAGAAAGCTGCTTAAAATAACCCCAGGGCTCAGTTCAGTGGGGTCTTGAGCACTGACTGTAATGGATTATTTCTAAAAAACAGTGGCCAAAGGAAGGTGTTTTCCAAACAAGCTAACTTGATGAAACAATTCACCAGTGGATAGATGGGAGGAAAAAGCAACAACTAGTGAATTCTGTTTTTGAGGAAAACAGCCGGCCCAGACCCAGTGCTCCGAGGCCAGGCTCTCTCACACAGTAAGGTATGCAGGTGGTAGCCCAGCCTGGCATCTTGACTCAACTCAAAGCCACTGATACAGAGCATAACAAGGATTCTGTCTCTCTCTGGGCCCAATCCCCTGCCCCAACCCCAATCCTGATCCCCCTCCTGTCCTCCTAGTGGTGAAAACAGCTAAACTTGGAGTAACCCCAGTTCCTGGGCAAGGACATTACATTCAAAAAGGAAGGAGATCTCACCCGAGAACAGTGGGGAACAGCTCTGCACAATAGACATAGGAGGTAGAAAAAGAGGTCGCGATGGCAAACTTCCCCATCACAGCCAGCGTCGTGACCACAACCGGCAAATCTGGCAGCAAAAGGCGATACTGTTACACAAAGTTTATACAGGGGGTGGAGGAGGGGTGAGCACAGTTAGGGCTGCCCCATAGAGGCCTACTAGGAGGCAAAGCTAGCATACATGTACCGGGTACGGTGAGACCTACACTAAGGAACACACCTCCAGTAGGAATTGCCAGAACCACCTTCAAAGGATGGGTTGGCTATGGAAAGTGACTGCAGAGATGGCATCTCAGGGTTTCACGTTTATCACGCCTCCCAGATTCCTAGCTCAAATGCATTCAGTGTGACCAAGAGCTTTCCTCTAGTGATCTGCCCTACAAATTCCCCCCCTGGATTCTGATAGGCAAGCTGAGATTTTTTTCCCTTTCATATAACTAGTAATCTGAGATTGCTCAAATCAGATTATGCCCTCAGTTGTACCTTCTAGCTCCTTACCTTCAGATCATGCTCTTATTTACTCCTGTGTAACCCTCACCATCTTCATGTGCTCCCCCAATGATGTCTGTGCAGCCCCATTGACTTCAGACTATGCCCTCGTTGGCAACTTCATAATGAGGTGACAGAATCTGACATCCTGCAATTAGAACTTTTGCAATTGTGCAAATGATTTATTAGCCCAATTAGAATCCAGTTGCTGTGTACCTTTGGGGATGCCAGTGATGAGAAGACACATGGTTCCACCCAGAAGCAGAAAAAAGCCCTGGCATTTCTTCCTCCCAAACCACTGCAGCAGGAAGATACAGCCGAGGCGAGCTGGTATTTCAACAGCCCCGAACACAAGTTGCGTCAGGTAAATGTCCAAGCCAAAACTCCCCACATTGAAGCTCAGGCCAGAGTACACCAGGCTGTTCACAAACCTGAAAGCAAAGCAGAGTGTATACATCCCCAGGAGTGCGGTTAGCTTTAGATGACCCCTGTTTCCATGGGGAGGAGAAACATCCAATACTTATGCTCTAGAGTAAGTACTCCATGAAAGCCAAGGCATGGAGTGCTGAAAGACTCAGTGGGAGAGGTCACATCAAAATGGCTGCTACTGAGCCTGTACCACTGTAAGCAAATCCTCCAGCAGCTGTGGGAAGTACCGAATATGCCTGGGAAAGGTTCAAACAGCAATTTGTGCTGTATATGAAAGCCACGGGGGCAAATAAACTGGAGAATGAGCAAAAGGTTGCCCTGTTCTTAACAGTAGCAGGCACAGAAGCCCTGGGTGTATTCAGACGCTCCCCAACTTACGCAAGCCTTGAGTAACTGCAATTTTATTTAAGTAACTGCAACTTTTAAGTTATAAGATTTCCCTGTATGATATTAAAGGTGCAAATTCAAAACTCACATAGCAACAAACTGGTCAAACAGCTCTGTCTTGAACAAAGGAGTGTATTTTTGCCTTACTTTATATTTAAATATTGAATAGAGTCATCAAGCAGAAAGGGAAAACAAAGGAAACTCAAACAGGTGGAAAAAACAGCAGGGAACATCCTTCCACATAGAATCTGTCTCCTAGTTCCCAGCTGGAAATGTTTTTGAAGGGGAGGACAAACTATAAAAGCAAGGGCAAATACCCCAAGAGACACCTCTCTCTCTCTGACCCTGCCCATCACGTTCTCTGCACTTAAGACAAAAAGAAACAGCCGCTGTACTCAGAGAAGGGTTCTGACCCGAAGAGTTTGGTTAGTAATCTCGCTGGAAACATGTGGTAAGAAAATTTGCTTGAATCTAATATGGTTTGTTAAGTTAGGCACTAGTAAGCATTTTTTCTTTATTTTTCTTGTAACTATTTCTGACTTTTATTTCTCATTACTTGCACTCACTTAAAATCCACCTCTCTCTTTTCAGTTAATAAACTTGTTTTACTGTTCCATATAATCCAGTGTGTTTAAGTTAAAGTGTCTGTGTAACTTCATTTGTCTTGATAAGCTGGTGTATGATATTTCCTTAAAGGAATAATTAACCTAATATTTCTGGACTGTCTGAGAGAGGGGTGGACAGTGCAAGACATACATTTATGGGGTGAAAGTCCAGGGCAGGGAGGTGCTGTGGTCCGGTATGGTAATAGTCAGGATCTGACTGGATGGTAAAAGTCAAGGTGTGACTGGAAGGCAACAGTTACATAAACACATCTGCATGCTGGTGGCTGGTTGTGAGCAGTCCAGGTTGGAAGCTATAACAGCAAGGTATTGCAAGGCACCTCAGATACAGAGCTGGGGTAATAGCCCCCTGCTGGTCTGGATTATACCCCGGTATGTCACAATTTGCACATCATGGACTTCCAAGAACTGTGGATTTCCTGCACTTTGCTAACATGTACGCTTTTCATCCTGAGACACCGAGTCCTGGAAATCCACCTTGCCAAATGATTAGCTGAATAAGGAGACAGAGCTACAATGTGGAAAGTCACCTGCTGAACTCCACAACAGATGTATAAGTACACAATACCTAAATATGAGACAAAACCAAAAGATGACTAAGAGAGAGCAAGGAGTAGACTGGGAAAATTTAAGCAGACAAAATATTATAACGAAGGAAAAAGATATCTTCCACAGTTACAAAATAAAAACACTGGGAATTTGGCAACATGGACACTGGGCCTATCAAAGCTACAGTGCTCAAAGAATAAGAGAAATGTTGAGTGGGAAGGGACTTTAACAGGTCATCCACCTGCACTGAAGCAGGATTAAGTATACCTAGAACATCCCTGACAAGTGTTTGTCTAACCTGTTCTTAAAAACCTCCAATTATGAGAATTCCACAGCCTCCCTAGGTAACCTGTTCCAGTGAGTAACTAACCTTATAGTTAGAAAGTTGTTTTCTATTATCTAACCTAAATCTCCCTTGCTGCAAACTAAGCTCATTATTTCTTTTCCTATCCTCGGTGGCAATGAAGAACAATTGATCGCCATCCTTTTCATAACAACCTTTTACTTATCAGAAAACTTATGTTCCCCCTTCATTATTTTCTAGACTGCACATATCAAATTCTTTCAACATTTACTCATAGACCACCATGAAAGTCACCGTGCTCAGAATCAGTGATCGCAGATGAAAGCACAATCTGACGAAGGAATGGGAAGGCTTCTGTGGACATGTGAAATAAGAGCAGACATACACATGGAAAAGAATTCACAAACTGATCCTGTTATTGACAATGAGTCTGAACAGCCGTACATACAAGGACTTGCCTAAAGAGGATGTGCAACACAACACATCGGGAAGATTGCTGAAACATTTCAGAGACTGATCGAGGGCTGTTCAGTCAGCTACTGTATTTGTTATAGATTGGGTTTTTTTAGTTTAATTTAATGGTGTTTTAGTTCCATTAAGAAATTTAGAAAGGGCTCTGAAAAAGGAAAGATATGCTATAGACTAAGTCCTCCCAGGAGTGTAGAGAGTGCATTTTTTCTGCAATCATTTGGTTTTCCTGTGAGGCACTGTATGCTGGGTAAGAGAAACAAAGGAACACAGGACAGGGCAAAGTGAGAGACTGCAGCTAAAGAACAGTAGGACTTTTTGTTACCTTATTTCTATACATAGTTTCTGTGCTTTTTTCTAAAACTATTCCACTTGTCCCTAAAATATCACTCTAGCCATATCTGCATTGGAGCTTTTAACTGATCCTTGCTACAACCGTATAGACTTGGGCAGTGGTATCGGAGATCTCACAAGGAGAGCAGGTTTACACTTCGTCAGTAATCAGGCGGGAGGCCTCTACGGATAGTCCAGGGGCTGCAGGAAATGGTTCTCTTGATATAGTAGGTGGCAGTCTGAGTCATTGCTGAATCAGTGACCCAGCCTGACATTAGTTCACGACACTTCTAGCGCCCCTTAACAACATTCATTGTCACCTAGGAGAGGTAGGGTTATCGTCTCCATTTTAGAGATGGGGAACTGAGACAGAGAGATTAAGTGACGTGCCCAAGGTCACACAGACTGTGGCAAAGCTGGGAACTGAATCTAAATCTTCTGAGTCCCAATTCAGCACTGTAATCACAAGGCCATCTTTCATCTTTATTACTCATGAAAAAACTGTCTGGTGGTGTTTCACAGAACAGTGCATTTGCTCATTCATCTCTTAAGGGAGTAAGACAATGACATAAGTTGGCTTTACAAAATTTCAATACACCAGATATCCATGTCTTTTTTTTTTAAGGAGTTATAAAATGAAGAAATATTTGGAGGACTTACCAGGTATATAACATAATTAAAGTCATTCTCCTCAGGTGCTGCTTCCTGAAGAGATCCAGGATATTTCCAGATTTGTCCTTTTTTTCATGTGTCAGCTTCAAAATTCACAAGCAAAAGGGTCAAAATATCAAAGAGAAACCATTGGCCAGATCCAACTCCTTCGGAAGCCAATGGAAAGACTTCCAACAACCCCAGGGAGAGGACAAGAGGGTTCTGGTGATGAGAGGTTGAACACTGTAGCACAACATGCTGGATTTACATGACCAAAGCCCATTTTTCTAAATGCCCCACTTTGGTCACTAAAGGTTTTCTGAGGATGAATATTCCCTACATGAGACTTTTGGGGGGCAGTAAATTGCCAGACGCAGCGGTAATTCGGCGGCAGCTCAACACTGTCGAAGCTGTTGGCAGCAATTCAGCGGCGGCAGCTTCTCCCCCTTTTTTTTTCTTCGCTGCCGAAGGCGGCCAAAAATCTGGCGCCGCTCCTATATGTACAACGTGGTTGTACCCCATGGATAGGTCAGAGAAAAATTACAGAGAGTGACTGCAATGTTGTCCTTATCTTTGATCCACTATCTACAATATACAGTCTTAGCTATAGAGTAGCGCTGGATAGAACAGGGATTGTTTCCATGCTAAACTCCAAATTTTTTTTTAAGAAAAAGAAACAAAGCCTCAAAACTGTGGAATTTCCCCATGAACTGGGAATTCCAAAATGTCATGTAGAAAAGCTTAAGCAACATTTTGTTTTGACCTTTTCAAAATGGTCATGAGGTTCGCTGTGCCTGA
Organism: Dermatemys mawii; assembly: GCA_007922305.1. Classification (NCBI taxonomy): domain Eukaryota; kingdom Metazoa; phylum Chordata; order Testudines; family Dermatemydidae; genus Dermatemys; species Dermatemys mawii. The sequence continues at coordinate 2,313,857 of ML677349.1, read as the reverse complement.
AAACCCCCAACTCCTCAGCAGCTCGCCTCACATTTTGCCACAATACTGAGGACCCTGGAAGGCCTGGGGGCTGCAAAGCTAAAATCACCTGGCTATTTTCTCATATTCTCTGTGGACCAGGCACAGGGTGTGGACATGTAACACACACTGATTAGTGGGCTATGTATATAGGATATAAAACTCGTATATTTGTATCCCTGTTCCAATACACTTTGCATGTCATTTATTTTATCAGATTTTACACTCTTTGAGCCAAGAACCATGTATTTGGACAGTGCTCAGCACCACGGGGCCTGATCCTAACTGGAACCTCTTGGTGCTACGGAAACAGTAACATGAAAGAAATTATAATGTACAAGTTAAATTCTCGAGGGAGCTAAGATCAAGAAAGAAATTTAAAAGAATAGATATAGTTCTACCCCCAGTGAAATGACCTGAATCAGCCATTGCTATTTCACTAAGTGTTCCATTCTGCCGTTTCAGTAGAAGCATAGCTAGCTGGAAATGGTTTTCCCATCCGATGAAAATCATTGAGATTTCAGAAAATGTCCTGTTCCTCATTATAACAAACCAAGACTGTTTTAACCTTTTGTCAAGAATCAGAGAGGTAGCCATGTTAGTCTGGAATTGCAGAAGTGACAAAGAGTTCTGTGGCACCTTAAAGACTAACTAAAGTATTAATACTCAATATCAATTGAGTATTGAGTTAGTCAATACTTTAGTTAGTCTTTAAGGTGCCACAGAACTCTTTGTCACTTCTTAACCTTTTGTGAGTCAGAGGGAGACCTCCGATAATTAGCCAATAGCCTAATGGGACTAACATTAAAAATAAATGTTCCAAAATGGGACAAAAACTAAGAGAGAACAGAGGGGTGAACCTTGTCTGCCACATCCCATGTGAGACCCTCTCTGCTGGACTAAAAAATCCAGTCGCTTGCTGGCCAAACTAATATTGAATTATTTAATAGGAATTGGAACAGCTCCAACAGGAGAAACTGAGGAACCCAGCTGAGAATAACCAGCAGCCTGGTGATTATGAAACTGACTCGCCTGGGAAATGAGAATTACCCAGGTTCTGTTCCCTGCTTTGCCCTAGGCAAGAACCTGTACCCAGGTGAGTGCCTTAACCAGCAGGCTATTCTGAGGTCTCTCTCGGTGTCACACATAGACTTCCACCCTGAACCTAAGAATCCTTCCCCTTGAAACCGACTTTTGGTACGAAAAGTTTCCATTTTAACCAATCAGTTTCTGACCAAAAAAAATAAAATAAACTGTTTCACTGAAAGATTCCTGAACAGCCCTAACTAGAAGGGCCTGGCTAGTATCTTCATTGCCACATGTACATGCTCTGGCCATGAATTCAACGTCCAGGGCAATGGGAGTTTTCAACGACTTGCAGGACTTTTAAGGAACAGAACAGTTACTTCCTTGTGACATGCCTGCAAAAAGCACATCAAAGGAGAACAACCTTTCACCTTCCCATCCTATTTGTGGCAAAAAGAGTTGGCACTGAGTCTCCTTGGAGTCAAGAAAACATGACTGCACAGGGATGAGGTTTTTGCTTATTGGAGGTTTGAGAGCACTGGGTTTCTATGGCGAGATTTTGAAAATGCCCTAAAGGATTTATACACAGAAGTCTCACTGAGTTGAAACATGTGCACTTAATCCATTAGTTGCTTCTTAAAATCTCCCCCTACATTTTAGGTCATTTGCAAGAAGATTCAAAGAGAACTTTTCCACAAGAGCTGCTTACCAAGAAAGCTTTCCTTCATGGTCCATATAGCACTGAAACTACAAGACCCAAAACCAGGTGTTCAGTGCTTGAGCATGGCAAAGGTTTGAGGGGGTGTAGATTTGAGGGGGTTGTGTTATCCCCTGCCCTCCAAGAGATTTCTGAATCCCCATGTGCAGCACATTTTTCAAATGGATCACCTGACTCCAAACTTTTTAGGAGAGTGACCGACTACCATCTCAACATTTGTTACCTGATCCAGGAGTTCTGGTGGGATGCTTTGCTTATTTACAGACGCTGCCTTCTGAAGCAGTTTTTTGGCTTCTTCTATCTTCCCTTTCATCACAAGCCAGCGAGCAGATTCTGGAAGGACCCTACAAAGTGGTTGAAAAACCGCAGTAACCGACTTAACTGTATCCCTAACTTCATCTACCTGATATGTCCTCTGTGCTATTGCAATCGCTCGGCTTGTGCATGTTTACAATTGGAGACATGCAGATCTTCTGAGGTGCTATGGCTCATATTTGTATTTGGGGGTTGCTTTGTTTCCAGTTAAAATAACTTAATTCTGCTGCCTAGAGTTAGGCTCTTAAATTCCTATTTAGGCACCTCAATAAAAGTGGCCTGATAGTCAAATACATTGAGGTCCCAGCAGCTCCCATTAACTTTGTATAAGACTTTACAAGATCAGGGCTTGAATGGGAAAAAACCTTCCCTTTGACGAGTAGATGAATCCACTCTGTGAAGCCCACATGTAACCTGGATGACAAACAACACGGAAATGCATAGGAAGAACTCTCTGGCAAATGCACATTTACCATATGTAAAAGAAAAGACCAAAGACTGGGACAGATCCAGCAATCTGCAACAGCTTCCAGTTGCGAACCCCGTAAGCTAAGCCAGCCAAAGCCATCTGTCCAATGGAAAAGCAGCACTGAGAGATAGCAAGTGGATGTAGCCGGTAGGAGACTCCAACCCATTCAGTGCCTAGAAACATTAACACAGATTGAACTCCTAAGAATCCTAATGGTTCAGGACCATTTAAAGGACTTTTTTCTATTCCAGATTAGTATAAATAATAATTTCCTACCTCTCAGTACTGCTGAGAGTCTTGCTTAACCAACCTTTGTGAATCTCCAGGGGAAAATGCTCCATACATGTAAAGTATGTTATTAAGAGAGGGGTTTTCGTGACTGTGTGTAGACAGTGATCTCAGAGGTTCAATAGCTAATAACCACTCATGGGAGATACTAAGGACAAACTGAGCACAAATAAACCAACTTTTCACATTCTCCAACTATGCTTTCTGCCTGCCTCCCACCAAATATGTAAATGCTGGGCTAGATTCTCCTTCTCCCTTCACTGATGCCACTCCCCTGATTTTAATGCGATGACTCCAGACTTACACCACTGGGAGAGAAATATCAGTCCCACTGTACTTAAAAGACATTACATTGGAAGCACATTTTTAAAACCATGTAGCACGTAACTGCACAGCATTTTGTCGAGCTGGCTTTTTCATTGCCTTTGGAAGACCACAGATACTGTGAAGCTTAAACATCTCTAGTAGTGAGGAAATCTTACCCAAGGCCACTGTGCTTATCACGAGACCAGACACAGCAGCTCCCACAAGACATCTCAAAGCCGTGTAGACATAGAAATTCAGTGCAAAGGCAGCTCCAACACCAAATGCCCCCATCATAAGCATGGAAAGCAATATAACCGGACGCCGACCTATCCTGAGGAGGAAACATATTTGTAAATCTCTGAAGCTACTATCAGCGTTCTCTGTCAATACAGCCGGAGAGGCACCTGAATACTGTTCTGGTTGTTATCAATTTAAGAGCCTGGATGGATATATTGGTGGTTGATACAATGCAGGAAAAATAAGTGTTTCCATGGTATTGTCCAGAATCAGAGTTCTTGTTAAGATTATTGGAAGTGACTGCTGATCTTGGATCCCTAACTTGACATACCTTAAAGAAGCCTAATTTTTCACAGGGTAGGAGGCTCAGCACTTTCTATACACCAGCCCCCTCCAAGTGGTTTGAGCTGGGCACCTAAAAGGATTTCTTCTAACAGCACACAATCTCCCTGCAAGGGATTGTGAATGGGAGCTAGGAGACAATCAGTGTGTGGACACCTTCTGAAAGACTCCACAGGACCAAGCAAAAGGCAGAGCAATGGACACATTTGAATGAATTTGAGAAACATCCAGGGGACATTTAATTAGAGACCATCATAATGGGACACTTCCTGAGGGATTCTCACATCCCCTCCATTGTAGTAACTGGGGTCAACCCAGAAAGATGTTTATTGCTTAGTTTGTACTTAAAACACCATGATACCCACCAAATCCACTTCAGTTCTCCCCACGTTTGAATTGCCCAGTACATTCTGTCTACTAAAACAATGAGGAGTCTTGTGGCACCTTAAAGACTAACACATTTATTAGAGCATAAGCTTTCGTAGGCTATGACCCATGTCTTCAGAGGTATGGAGTGAAAATTACAGTAGGCAGACATAAATATACAGCACAAGATGGGAGTTGCCTTACCAAGTCGGTGGGGGAGAGTCAATAGTTCAATCAGGTTGGATGTGTCCCATTCCCAACAGTTGACAAGAAAGTGTGAATGTCAACAGAGTAACAATTTTTGTAGTGCTAATGAGGTCTATGGCTCATACTCAACAGTAGAGGGGAGATTACATCTTGGAGTGACCCAGCCATTCCCAGTCTTTATTCAGGCCAAAATTGATGGTGTCAAGTTTGCAAATGAATTCCAGCTCATAGACTTTAAGGTCAGAGGGGACCACTATGATCATCTAGTTCTAGTCTGACCTCCTGCAGTTTCTCATTGGAGTCTGTTTTTGAAGGTTTTTGTTGAAGAATTGCCACTTTTAAGTCTGAATTTGAGTGTCCAGGAAGGTTAAAATGCTCTTCCACTGGTTTTTGAATGTTATAATTCTTTACGTCTGCTGTGTGTCATTTTTTCTTTTGCGTAGAGACTGTCCCATTTGGCCAACATACGGGGCAGAGGGACATTGCTGGCAAATGATAGCATATATGACATTAGTGGATATGCAAGTGAATGAGCCCCTGATGTTGTGGCTGATGTGGTTAGGTTCTGTGATGGTGTCACTTGAGTAGATATGTGGACAGAGTTGGCAAGGGGGTTTGTTGCAGGGAATGGTTCCTGAGTTGGTGTTTCTGTTGTGTGGTGTATGGTTGCTGATGAGTATTTGCCTCAGGTTGTGGGGCTGTCTGTAAGCGAGGACTGGCCTGCCTACCAAGGTTTGTGAGAGTGAAGGATCATCTTCCAGGATAGGCTGTAGATCCTTGATGATGTGCTGGAGAGGATTTAGGTGGGGGCTCTAAGTGGGGAGTTGGCCTTGATTTTGAGGTGTGGGTTATCCCCCAGTGGTACAAGAGGAGAATTAGTCAGATCGGATGCTGTAATCATTTTAAAATATTGCATCTACATGAGGCATACTGCAAAGACTGGATTTTTCCTAAAGGTGTTGGTAGCTTCTTCAGGTATAGAAGAGAGGGACCAACAGCAAATAGATCTCATGTTGAGAAATCTTTGTCCATGAATAATTAGCCAGTTTTAAATCTGTTTAATATGTCCCAATGTTATTTTTATCTCTTTCTAGATTTTTAATCAAAATGTCATGAAATACCAAATGAAATGTCCTACAGAAGTCTAAGTATAAAAGACGAGCGACAGGTATGTTAGCAACAAGAAGTAAATCATGGAAAGTGTGGGCCCCTTACTGAATGAGGAAGGATGTGGAAAAAGCAAATGTACTCGATTCTTTTTTTGCCTCTGTCTTCACAGACAAGGTCAGCTCCCAGACTACTGCACTGGGCAGCACAGAATGGGGAGGGGGTGACCAGCCCTCTATGGAGAAAGAAGTCATTCAGGACTATTTAGAAAAGCTGGATGAGCACACGTCCATGGGGCCAGATGTGCTGCATTCGAGGGTGCTAAAGGGGTTGGCGGATGTGGTTGCAGAGCCACTGGCCATTATCTTTGAAAACATATGGCGATCGGGGGGGGGGGGGCCTCAGATAACTGGAAAAAGGCTAATGTAGGTCCCATCTCTAAAAAAGGGAAGGAGGAGGATCTGGGAAAACTACAGGCCAGTCAGCCTCACCTCAGTCCCTGGAAAAATCATGGCGCAGGTCCTCAGCAAATCAATTCTGAAGCACTTAGAGGAGAGGAAAGTGATCAGGAACAATTAGCATGGATTCAACAAGAGCAAATCACGCTTGACTAACCTAATTGCCTTCTATGATGAGATAACTGGCTCTGTGGATGAGGGGAAAGCAGTGGATGTGCTATACCTTGACTTTAGCAAAGCTTTTGATACGGTCTCCCACAGTATTCTTGCCAGCAAGTTAAAGTAGTATGGGCTGGATGAATGAACCATAAGGTGGATAGAAAGCTGGTTGGATCGTCGGGCTCAACGGGTCGTGATCAATGGCTCCATGTCTAGTTGGCAGCCGGTATCAAGCAGAGTTCCCCAAGGGTTGGTCCTGGGCCGGTTTTATTCAATATCTTTATCAATGATCTGCAGGATGGGGTGGACTGCACCCTCAGCAAGTTTGCAGATGACACTAAACTGGGAAGTGTGGTAGATACGCTGGAGGGTAGGGACAGGATACAGAGGGACCTAGACAAATTAGAAGATTGGGCCAAAATAAATTTGATGAGGTTCAACAAGGACAAGTGCAGAGTCCTGCACTTAGGACGGAAGAATCCCATGCACTGCTACAGACTAGGGACCGAATGTCTAGGCAGCAGTTCTGCAGAAAAGGACCTAGGGGTCCCAATGGATGAGAAGCTGGATATGAGTCAACAGTGTGCCCCTGTTGCCAAGAAGGCTTATGGCATTTTGGGCTGTAGTAGGGGCATTGCCAGCAGATCGAGGGACGTGATCGTTCCCCGCTATTCGACATTGGTGAGACCTCATCTGGAGTACTGTGTCCAGTTTTGGGTCCCACACTACAAGAAGGATGTGGAAAAACGGGAAAGAGTCCAGAAGAGGGCAACAAAAATAATTAGTGGCCTGGAGCACATGACTTATGAGGAGAGGCTGAGAGAACTGGGATTGTTTAGTCTACAGAAGAGAAGAATGAGGGGAGATTTGATAGCTGCTTTCAACTACCTAGAAGGGGGTTCCAAAGAGGATGGATCTAGACTGTTCCCAGTGGTAGCATATGATAGAAGTAGTAGTAATGGTCTCAAGTTGCAGTGGGGAAGGTTTAGGTTCAATTTTAGGAAAAACTTTTTCCCTAGGAGGGTGGTGAAGCACTGGAATGGGTTACCTAGGGAGGTGGTGGAATCTCCTTCCTTAGAGGTTTTTAAGGTCAGGCTTGACAAAGCCCTGGCTGGGATGATTTAGTTGGGGATTGGTCCTGCTTTGAGCAGGGGGTTGGACTAGGTGACCTCCTGAGGTCCCTTCCAACCCTAATATTCTGTGATTCTATGAGGCAGTCATCTTGTTCCCTAGTGTGATTTGGTGATCTGCAGCAGACACCAACTAATACCCCATCGTGGGCTTTATCTGTTAGGATATTGATCCATAAGCATCCAAGATAATTTTCTTCCAAGATGTCAGCAACTCAAAGAGATAAAGCCATATTTGACAGAATGCCACTCCCCCTTCCTATTGCTCACTCAATCCTTACTAAATACATTATAACCATTGATTTTAACATTCCAGTCATGGGAATCATCCCACCAGATTTCAGGAACACCAACTAAATTAAATTTATGCCCATAAACAAACAATTCCAATTCTTCTTTTTACCCAGGCTCTTGGCATTGGCATATAGGTAATTCAAGAATTTCTTCTCTCCACGTCCTTTCATTCCTTGATTAATTTTGTTCTCAATGTCTCAATTTTGAATTGTGCTTGTATCTTCTCTCTTTTTACCTTCCCCCTTTTGTTATCATGCCCTGACAACTCTAGCTAATCTGCTCTCAAGAAGACTGGTTCCCTTTCTCCTGAAGTGGAGGCCGTCCAACTACAAAGCTCCAGCCCCACGGAAAGTGAGCCACTGTTACAGAAGATCAAAACACTTAGTCCTACGCCACTTATCTAACCAGCATTCTTCCGGAATCTTCTGAAATCTTCTGTCTTCCTTCACTCATGGGACAAGAATGATCTCAGAGAAGATCATTTGGACATTTTTCCTCTTCAGAATGCTTCTGAGATCCCTGAAGTCATCTATTACATGCGAGATATCCTGCAACGCAGTATCTTTAGTGCCAATCTGAGCCATCACCAATGGATTCTTGCCCATCAATTTCAAAATCCTATACAATCTTAGAGCGACATGACATATATGTTGGCTCTGGGAAGTCAGCATACTGTCTTGTTGTCCACCTGTCCCTTCTAGACTGTTCTTTCAGTTCTTCTGAATCCTGAATCCCCAACAAGGATTGTCTGACTTCCTCAGACAGTTGGAGAAGTCTTCGTGGGCAAGCATGATTTTCTTAAGGGTTAGGCCATGATCCTATTTGCAGTTGTGTCCCATACAACTCTCCATTCCCTTGGACCCATTGGATCTGCAGAGGGATCTTCTATAGCTTCTATGCTGAGTACCTTCAAACCGCAGCTCCCAAGAAAGGGCATGGCTGAGAACAGACATACAACCACTGTCTGAGTCTCCTGAGGAGAAGGTGGTACAGACCCCAAAGGGGCCCTTTAAATCTCTTACACTGACTTGACAGAGGCTCCT
>ML677349.1:2260056-2304974 GCA_007922305.1 Dermatemys mawii | reverse complement strand
CTGTTCTTCAGCACTTTCCTATAGCCATCTGGCCTTGCCCCATCACATATTCCCCCCCTCTGCTCAACACCATAGAGTTGGGCAACTTGGGATGCCAGGCAGTGTGCTCGTGACAGACCATCAGTGTTGCCGTGGTGGCATCCAGCCCTGTGCCATATACAGAACTGGAACGGTTGGAGGGATAAGAACCACCTGGTGACTCTTGCATTCTTTTTCTTATTCCACTGCATCCACTGGAGGGGTGCATGGTCCATCACAAGAGTAAATCGCCAGCCTAAGAGGTAATAACGCAGTGTCTCCATGGCCCATTTGAAAGCAAGGCACTCTCTCTCGACTACTGCATACTTCTGTTCTCTTGGGAGCAGCTTTCTGCTTAGGTAGAGGATCAGGTGTTCTTCTTCTCCAATCATTTGTGACAGAACTGCCCCCAACCCCACCTCAGAAGCATCTGTTTGTAAAATAAATTCCTTGTTAAAGTCTGGGGCTATAAGTATAGGATCATTACAGAGGGCCATCCGAAGGTCGATGAATGCCCTCTCTACTGCATCAGTCCACTTTACCATGTCTGGAGCTCGGGCCTTCACCAGGTCCGTTAGGGGACTTGCCCTAGTGGCGAAGTGGGGAATAAAATGTCGGTAATAGTTTACCACACCTAGGAACGCACGGACTTGCTTCTTTCAGGCTGGCTGGGGCCAGTTTTGAATTGCCTCTAGCTTATTAGTTTGGGGCTTCACTATGCCCCTTCCTACAATATATCCCAGGTACGTAGCCTCTGCTAGCCCTATGGCACATTTAGCGGGATTAGCAGTGTGGCCAGCCCGCCTTAAGGTGCACAGTACTGCTTCAACTTTCTCCGAGTGGTTTCCCCAGTCTGGCATATGGATGATGACATCATCTAGGTATGTGGCTGCATAACTAATATAAGGGCACAACAGTTTATCCATGAGACGCTGGAATGTGGCCAGGGCCCCATGTAGACCAAAAGGGAGGACAGTGTATTGGAATAGACCGTCTGGCATGGAGAAGGCTGTCTTTTCTTTAGCTTCTTTGGTCAGGGGAATCTGCCAATAACCTTTTTGTCAGATCCAATGTAGTCAAGAATCTGGCACTACCCAGTCGGTCAACCAGTTCATCAATGCGTGGTATGGGGTATGCATCGAATTGGGATACTTCATTCAGTCGGTGAAAGTCATTACAGAATCTCATGGTTCCATCAGGTTTAGGCACTAAAACAATTGGACTGGACTACTGACTGTGAGGTTCTTCAATAACCCCTAATTCTAACATTTTCTTTACTTCAGCCTTGATTTCTTCTCTTTTGGCTGCTGGAATTCGGTAGGGTCTTAGTGTTACTTGGGCTCTGGGGATCGTGCAGATATGGTGATAGGCCTCAGTCATCTGCCCCGGTTTTGTAGAGAACACATCTTGGTTAGGATTGATCATGTCGGCTGCCTCGCTCTTTTGGATCAGCGTCAAGTCTGGAGATATCCTTACTTGCTTATGTAAATCATCCTCCCGGGGAAGGGTCTCCTTGGTGACTAAGCATGCCTCTCGATCGTGCCAAGGTTTTAGAAGATTGATGTGGTAAATTTGCTCCGGCTTCCGACGGCCGGGCTGCTGTATCTTACAGTTCACCTCTCCTACAGCTTTGATTACTTCATAGGGTCCCTGCCACTGGGCCAATACTTCACTTTCTGCTATGGGCACCAGTACCATCACCCGATCTCCTGGTTGGAACTATCGAAGCTTTGCTTGGTGATTATAATGGGTTCATTGGGTCTCCTGTGCTCTAAGTGTTCGCGTACAATGGGCGTAACTCGGGCTATCCGATCTCGCATCTGCAGTACATGCTCAACTATGTTCCTTCCAGGATTTGGCTCTTCTTCCCAGGCTTCTCTGGCTATATCCAGTATGCCCCGGGGATGGCGCCCGTGTAGTAGTTCGAAGGGAGAGAAACCCATGGAGGCTTGCGGAACCTCCCAGATGGTGAACATGAGGTAAGGGAATAGGGTATCCCAATCTTTCCCATCCCAGCTCACCACTTTTCTGATCATGGCCTTGAGGGTCCTATTGAATCTTTCCACTAGGCCATCTGTTTGTGGGTGGTATACAGAGGTCCGTAAGGCTTGTACATGGGGCAGGGAACAGAGATCTTTCATTAATTTGGACACAAAAGGTGTCCCTTGGTCAGTCAATCTCTCCTTGGGTAGCCCAACTCGGGCAAAGATCTGTACTAGCTCCTTAGCTATTGTCTTGGAGGCTGTATTGTGTAGGGGAACTGCTTCCGGGTACCGGGTTGCATAGTCCAGTACAACAAGCACATGTTGGTGGCCCCGAGCTGTCTTCTCAAGGGGTCCTACCAGATCCATGGCTATGCATTCAAAAGGGACCTCTATTATTGGAAGAGGTATCAAAGGAGCCCGCAAGTGTGGGCGAGTGGTATGTAACCGACACTCTGGACAAGAGATGCAGTATCCTCGAACATCTTCATGTACTCCTGGCCAGAAGAACCTCCACAGGATCCGTGCCTGGGTTTTCTCTGCCCCCTAGGTGTCCTCCAAATAGATGACTGTGGGCGAGGCTCAAAATGGCCTTTTGATGTTTTTTTGGCACCAGAAGTTAATATATCTCCTGCTCCTGTATTTGCACCACACAGTACAGGAGATCTTTCTTCACTATAAAGTAAGGTCCTGGACCCCAGACCTTCCCATCCACGGGTATCCCATCTATCTCAGCTACCTCTTTTCTAGCATTATCATATCTAGGGTCCTCTGCCTGGTCCTGCCCGAAAGACTCTCTCCCAAAACTAACGTGCCCGAGCTCTCAGGGGCTGGCTCCTGCTTCCTCCAACGGCTCACCACCATCACGGCTGGGAGCAGCCTCTGGCTCATTTTCTGGGATGGAAGCTTCTCTGTTGGCTGCTTGTGTCCGTCTGCCTACTAGAGCAGTTTTCTGACCCTGGGACAGGAGCCGGGTTCCTAAGGCCTTTGCGGCCTTCCTTTCTTTTTTAGTCTTCCGGGTCCCTTGGGGGACTGAGAACAGATCCTCCGAAATTTCAGCAAAAATTGGGGGGTTGACATTCCTCTGGCAGCAAGCTGCTGTCCTCAGGGTTCCCACTTTCCTCCAGCCTCTCTTGGGGGAGTAAATTATCAAACCCTGGATAGTCCCTCCCAATAACTACAGGATATGGGAGTTTAGGAACTACACCCACAGTCACCTCAATGGGGTTCCCCTGAACCTCTAACTCCACTGGGATGGTGGGGTAATGGCTTACGGCCCCATGCACTCATGTCACTGCTACGCGTTTGGCTTGCAGCAGCTGCCTACTTTTTATCAGCTTACCCGATACAAGGGTTATAGCACTCCCAGAGTCCACAAGCGCTGTAGTCTCTACTCCGTTTATCATCACCAGGCTGGTATAGTTATGTGGGGCTAACGCAACCCCTGCAAGGTGGATAAGGGAGCACGGGACCTCCCAGTCCCCAGAGTTACATTGCATAGGCTCCTCAGTGCTGTGACACTGTGCTGCTATGTGTCCCCACTCTCCACATGCATAACATCTATAATTGCTTCTAAACAGTTCCCTATCACAGGAGTATGGGGATTTAGACCCAGGGTTCCCCCCACTTAGACCAATCCCTTCCTTCTGGGGTTCTCCATGGTTTTCAGCCCACCCCTTCTTCCACCTAGGATTTCCTGGGGTTTTGGTCGCCCAACCTTCCAGGGTTGGGTTTGGGTGTTTGCTCCAAAAGGGGCCTTCCTTAGGTAGTCGGGTCAACTCCCTGGCTGTCATCCGTCTTTCTACCAGTGTGATCATCTCGTCGTAGTGGAAGGATCATTCTGGCCTACCCATTTACGGAGATCTGGTGGCAGTGCCCGCGTGTAATGATCTATGACCAGGGTCTCCAAAATCTCATTTGGGTTGCACGCCTCAGGCTGTAACCACTTCCGTGCAAGGTGTATGAGGTCAAATAGCTGGGATCTTGGGGGTTTGTTCTCCTGGTACTTCCACTCATGGAACCTCTGGGCCCATACTGCTGCTGTCACCCCTGATCATGCTAGGATCTCTGCCTTCAGCCAGAGATAGTTAATGGCATCTGTGCAGGCAGGTCAAAGTAGGCTTTCTGGGCCTCTCCACACAAAAAAGGGGCGAGATGCTGGCCCACTGCTCCTGGGGCCATGCCTCACGCTAAGCAGTCCTCTCAAACGAGAGGAGAAATGCCTCAACCTCATCTTCTGACGTCATCTTTGGCAGACAAACAGTGGCCCTCAGGGTTCGCATCCTGTCGGACCCTCGGGGCTGGGTGGTGAGGATCTTTAGCTGATCCACTACCTCTTGCAAGAGGGCACGATCTTGGGTCACCTGGTTTATTCATAATTGGTTTCCTGCTGAAGCCGCATAGACTCTTGTTGTGCCTTGGCCTGAACCGGGGTGGCTTCCTGCTGGGCTGCCATGGCTTGTACCAGAGCTCTTATCACCTCCTCCATTGTGGCACAAAACAAACAGACAACCAACCAAAAATTAAAAAAAAAAAATCCAAAACCCCAATGCACTCTTTTTCTTTTTTAAACCTCTTTCTTCCGCCACGCTGTGTACGATGATCCCACCCCTAACACCAGTTGTGACAAAGCTCTGTCCTTATTTTCATGGATTCTGCATTTCCTGGCGGATTTCACTAGCCTCAGAGGCTCACTGTGACCCTCCATGTAGCCCTTCTCTCTCTAGAGACAACATCACAGCCTATTGAGCCATTTTCATCATAAGCCAGTGAGGAGAAGCTATCCTTCCTGGCACAATCTCTGTTGACTCCCAATCTCAGTGATTATTAGGGGAAGCAGAAAGTGGGGAGCCCAGACGCACCCTCTACTCCAGGCTCCAGCCCAGGGACCCTAATAGTGTCAGCTAAGATGGCTGACCTTTTATCCACAAAACATAATACAATTCCCTGGGCTGCTTCCCCAAAGCAGTCCCCGCTTCTTCAAACTCCATTTCACCCTTACCTCAGGGCCCCCTTCCTTGCGTATGATATGTCTACCACGCAGTCTCACCAACAGCACAACTTCTTCCCAAACTCCTGACATCCACACCCCCACCTGACTAACTGGGAGACTTTTAACTGGTTTCAGCCAGTTGCTGATTGGCTTCAGGTTAGCTGTTTCTACTGATTTCTAGAAGGTTCCGGTGGTACCAGGGATTTGTTTAGCCGGAGACTAACATATCTGTTCTTCAGCGCTTCCCTATAGCCATCTGGCCTTGCCCCATCACAGTAGACAAAAATTAAATTAACCATTTTCCTCAGTTTTCTCCACAGAATCCCTCCATTTTCAGCCAGCTTTAATAATAGCCACAGAAATGACTGAGTAGCTTCCTCTAGTCCACAGGGCACATCAGTGTCAGGACCTAGGCTCCGGTGCTCTAGTCACACCAGCCTGTACACCAGTCCTGTGGTGGTGAGGCTCTGTACTATACACCCCCAAGTGAGGTTTTGCTGCTGACTTTGTGCAGGTTGATCATCCTCTCTCCTTACCTGTCACTTAACAAACCGGAGATCACGGCTCCAAGGAGAAGTCCCACCATGTAAATGGATTGGGAGATGTCATTTAGCTCTTTTCGGTCACATACCAGGTCAAACTGAAAGAAGGAAACAAAGTAGGTTTCATTTTAAAGGGGCTTTAGTTTGATTTCTGGATTCATGACTTGCTACCAGCCCAAAGGGAGAACTGGAGATTAAGGTACACAGTCTATAACTCCCAAAGCACCATACACCTATTAGAGCTCCACCCCAGTCAGCATCGAGCGTCACTTGAGTCTTTGATGTGTGCATAGGTCATACAAACCAGAGACAGGTCAGACCTATTGGGTCATTGAGTCCCTCTCCCTGTCTACGCAGGATTGTCCACAAGCAATGGGGCTCTCTGTACTTCCCTTGAGAGATTATCCCATTATCTAAGGAATCTCACCGTCAGGACGCTTTTCTCAATATTCAGCCTTTCATACATTGATCCCACTACCCTTCATTTCACTGCTACAGTAAGTGCCACAGTCAACTGCTCTTCTCCCTTTTCGGTGTTAGACCCCTTCAGGGGGTGTAAAATGTGTCCTCTGTTGTCGTGTGTTGACCAACCAATTCACCTTTCACCTTTTTTACTCTCTTTGATAAGTCACAAGAACTTCAGCCTCCTGATTGTTCACTCTCCTCTGAGTTTCCTGTACTCTGTGAAAATGGGAATGAGTAGAGCTGGTCAAAAAAAGAAAAACAACAACTTGCAAATGTTTTGGAAACTTTTTTACTTTCAAATTAATTTCTTCAAAACAATTTTACAGACAAGCTTTACACTTCTCGGTTTCTTCCCTCCCCTCACCCTTCTCTTTTTGGTCTCTTAAAAAAGGGGGCCAATAGGGGAGAAAATAAGAAATTGAACATTTTGGGTTTTCATTAAAAACCTGGGAAATTTTAAAACCCACTTTGTTTTACAAAATTATATTTATATAAATATAGACATTCAGATTTTCTGGCAAAAATGATTTTTTGTTAAAAAACATTTCAACTTGAGGTAGTAACAAGATGTCAAGAACCAAACACAATATTCCAAGTGCATTTCACCAGAGATACCGGGAGAACCTATTCTCACACTCTGCCCCACAATGTAACACCGCTACAGCCTATCCACGGCGGTTCTTTTGAGGTCACCCATCACCAGGACTCAGCTCTGTACACTCTCGCCCCAACTGCCTTCTACATTTATTGCTCCCGGTATGTTTTCCCTTCAGTTCAGTGCTACAGATGCATTGTACGTGTGTGTGCATATTTCCTTCAAGTTTGGGTTCACTTATGTCTTTAACAACATTATAATGGCCAGTAACGCCTCAGATATAAGTCCCAACAACTGTATTCAGTAGAAAGCAGAATCTCAGCCATTCTGTTTGCGGGGAGCTGGGAATGGGCGAGAGGGGATGGATCACTTGATGATTACCTGTTCTATTCATTCCCTCTGGGGCACCTGGCACTGGCCACTGTCGGAAGACGGGATACTGGGTCTGTGGCCTGACCCAGTAGGGGTATTGTTATGTTCTTATGTACTGCCAACCAATTCCTTACAGATAGAGACCCTTCTTTCAGACAAGTTAGCATAGTTAAACCAGTTACCATGTGGTCTAGCTATATTCAGTTAAATGACCTCAAACCTTCATCATTAAAGTCAATTGAAGTCAACAGCAAGGCTCCAAAGGGCATACCCTGTGATTGGAGATTGCTAGTGTGGTTATAAGTGGGAACCTTTATTCATGAGATTTTATGCATGGAACTCTATCAGCATTTAGATCAGGGGTGGGCAAACCTTTTGGCCCGAGGACCACCATGGTGTTCAAAATTGTGTGGAGGGCCGGTTAGGGAAGGCTGTACCTTCCCAAATAGCCTGGCCCTGCCCCTATCTGACCCCCACCCACTTCCCGCCCCCTGACTGGCCCCTCAGAAACTCCAACCCATCCCCCGCTTCCTTGTCCCCTGATCACCCCCTCTGGAGACCCTTCACTCTAACTGCCCCCCCAGAGCCCCACCCCCCTATATAAGCCCCCCTGCTCTTTGTTCCCTCCCAAGACCCACCCACCCTAACCACCACCCCCAGACACCCCCCGCTTTAAGTCCCCCTGCTTTTGTTCCAACTGCTCCTTCCCAAGACCCACCAACCCTAACCACCTCCCCTGACCCCATCCTAAGCCCCTCTGCTCTTTGTTCCCTAACTGCTCCCCCAGGCTCCCCCACCCTAACCACCACCCCCAGGACCCCAACACCTAAGCTGCACCCCATTCTTGCTTTCCGTGCTCAGTTGGGTTCTGGGCCCATGACTTAGCACTCAGCTGGCCCCTGGGCAGGAACATAGGGGCCGGGGCTCCCCGCGCTCCGCCTGGCTCCCAGGCAGGGAGCGCAGGAACCCACGGCTACCTCCGTTCCACCAGCACGCGGGGTGGGGAGTGCGGGAACCCGTGGCTACCTCCGCTCCGGCAGCACCTGGGGCGGGGAGCGCAGGGCCCCACAGCTACCCCTGCTCCGGGAGGGAGCGCAAGCCCCGCAGCTCTCGGTGTGGCCCCTGGGCGGGGAGCACAAGGCCACTGGCACCACTCCCCCAGCCCTTCGCAGGCCAGATAATAATGGCCGGCAGGCCACATGTGTCCTGCGGGCTGTAGTTTGCCCATGTCTGATTTAGATCTACTGGAAAGTTTTCAATTCCTAAGTAAAAGCACAAATTACATTAAAAGACTGTTTGCAAACTGACTAATAACTAGAGCCAGGGTGGGGTTTTTTGCACAAAGTTATTTCCAACAAAATATGGCTTTTTCAAATGCTTAATGTCTTGCAACATTGTCAAAGGTATTACATTGTCCACAATGTTGGGGGTTTTTTAACCAAAATTCATTTTGAAATTTTTAGCTTAAAAAATCAGCATCTCTGGTGGAAGACTATGGTTTGGTAAACTGAAGTTTACAAAGCCTTTTTGTTACTTTTTTTGTATGTCTTTTCTAACCATGCAAAATGGACATACCTTCTAAATTGCTCATGAAACCATTTTCCCACCAGATTTGCTAGTAGTTCATAAGTGAGAAAATGGGAAGTCATTCCAATGACTGTACTCAGTTTTGGATCAGACCCTTAGCTTTAATCTGTCCCTAACCACATCTGCATTTCTTGGCTTTAGTCAAACATTTAAGTGCCCAAATATCTTAAAGCAAAACATTCTCATGGTCCTTCTGCCCCGAGTTCTAGGCCTAAGATGTTCAGATAGACATGGGAGACATCTAAGAATCCAGCCAACTGGATGCTTCTCCAAATTATATTTTTCTTGTTTAACCATCACAAAGTTGTTTGTGAATTTTCATAATTTTAATTAGAAAAAAGGAAGTCACTGTATACAACATTTAATTAGTGTTCCATGTGTTTCTCTTTAGAAATGTCAGAGATGCTATTAAGAGTATGAGCATATAGGGAAATATGTAAAAATGATATAAGCACTAAAATACAGTTACAATCCATTTTTACATGCTGGTATCTCATTTTGATACCATTCTTCAGTATTCCAGTTTAAGATGTTGCCTTTCATTTCCAAATACATTCTTTCATAAAGAAAAGGCAGAACAGAGATCAAGACTGTTTATGAAACTCTCTAAAAGTAGGGTGACCAGACATCCCATTTTTAAAGGGACAGTCTCGTATTTAAGCCCTTCTACAGGTGTCCTGACTTTTTCTTAAAAACGGCCCCATGGGACAGTAATCAATAGCTCCATGTCTAGTTGGCAGCTGGTATGAAGCAGAGTGCCCCAGGGGTCCGTCCTGGTGCTGGTTTTATTCAATATCTTTATCAATGATCTGGAGGATGGCATGGACTGCACCATCAGCAAGTTTTCAGTTGACACTAAACGGGGAGGAGTGGTAGATACGCTAGAGGGTAGGGATAGGATACAGAGGGACCTAGACAAATTAGAGGATTGGGCCAAAAGAAATTTGATGTGTTTCAATTTGTGATCCACTGTAACCCCCAGATCCTGTGCTACAGCACTGCTGCCTAGTTTGTACTGGCACATGTGATTTTTCTTCCCAAGTATAATACATCGATGTCAACAATGTGTTAATTTCACTGTACACACACAAACCAAAAACTATTTCTATCAGTAATTAAAATGTATAGTGAGGCAAAAGAGAAAGAAAAATGTTGGTTAAGAACTTAGAGTTTGATTTAAGTATACTTATTTTTGTCTATTTTGACAAGTGATGTTGTTGACAATGTGTGTTTTAATGGTTATACATTTCAACTTTTGGAATCTCACTGTCATTAAATTATTGTCTGACATCACTCCCATAATTTCCTGCAACTGGGAAAGTTTAATCCCATAAAATCAAAATGCTTAAAAATAATAAATTTGTCAAAATTATACAAAATGAAAGTCAAATTCTGGCAAGCCACCCATATAGCTTCACATCTCCAGAAGTCTGGGGACTTCAAAGTAGAAAGATTCTATCATTGCAGTAAAGCAATCTGTATTCATCAGGAACAAAGTGTAGCTACAAACCTGAGTTACGAATGTTTGTTCTTGCTCTGAAGGATAGATCCAGCCCTTCTGGCACTTCTCAGTGGAGTTAAGCCCATATGCTAGGATAGTGTCAATATCCTGATCGACAGGAGTGTACATGTGGCATTCCTCGTAAGATCCAGCTGTGTTCCTAGGAATGGTTAGGTTCAGTTGCTGTTCTTTGGTCAAGTTTGGACTAATTTCACGGATCCAGCTTGTATCACAGTGATGAGGCACGTGCATAACCATGAACAGCTGGCCGAACATGTGAAACGCCATGCTAGGACATGCAATTGAAATTAGCAGCACCAAACATTTTTGAAATCTCCCAAAATCACCAACTGTTTTTAGAATTTCTCCGAAGTCTGTCATTGTGAGCTTTGTCTGTGGGCAGACCGTACTGAGCCAGCCTTTTATATGGCCTGGAATTAATGTTTAAACATAAAATGAACTCCCCAGAAGTACATAGCTAAGACAAAGAGCTAGTTTTTTATCAGGATCCACGTTAAAACCTAATGCATGTTTTACTGCTCACACGCTGCATTGTGTAATATATGAATCACCTTTTAACAAAATAGGCAAGAGCCATTCCCTGTGTGCTGAAGTATGAAAGGCAGTGTAGACGAGTGGTTAGAGCAGAGGACTTGCTCTCAGGAGACATGGATTCTATTGTTTTCTCTACCAAGATCTGACTGAGTGAGCTTGGGTAAGATGCTAAGGATCAGTTTGCAAAGCAGCCTGTAATTTTGCGCACCTAAATTACAAGCTCCTGGTGCCCAGTTTTCTGAACTCCTGAATGCCTGCATAACTCACTGACTCCAATTGTTCTGGGGGACTTGGCACCTCTGAAAGTCAAGTATTAGGTATCTGAATTAGCACAGCATTACATCGACATCCATCTGGAGTAACTCCATTGATTTCAGTGGAGTTACATCAATGTAAGACTAGAGTAGGCAGAGAGGAAGGATGGTCCGGTGCTTAGGATGGTAGCCTGGGATTTGGGAGACCCAGACTTAACCACAGACTTCCTGTGTGACCTTGGGCCAGTCATAGAATCATAGAAGATTAGGGTTGGACAAGACCTCCAGAGGTCATTAGTCCAACCCCCTTCTCAAAGCAGGACCTACCCTCCACTAAATCAACCCAGCCAGAGTTTTGTCAAACTGGGCCTTAAAAACCTCTAAGGAAGGAGATTCCACCACCTCCCTAGGTAATCCATTCCTCAGCCTCATCTCGTAAGTCACGTGCCCCAGCCCCCTAATTATTTTCATTGCCCTCTCCTGGACTCTCTCCAATTTGTCTACATCCCTTCCATAGCGTGGGAACCAAAACTGGACACAATACTCCAGATGTGGCCTCACCAGTGCTGAATGGAGGGGAATAATCACTTCCATCCATCTACTGGCAATGCTCCTACTAATGCAGCCCTATGCCATTAGCCTTCTTGGCAATGAGAACAAACTGTTGTCTCATATCCAGCTTCTCATCCACTGTAACCCCCAGTTCCTTCGCTGCAGAACTGCTGCTTAGCCAGTTGGTCCCCAGCCTGTAGCAGTGCATGAGACTCTTCATGGGAGTCACTTATTGTCTCTCTGCCTCTATTTCCCATTTATAAAATGGGGATAATAACATTCTCTACCTCACAGGAATGTTGTGATGGTAAATAAATGAGTACGATAGATAAGCAGAGTAACACACCAGTGAATCAGGTCGGAGGAGTCTCAAGTTGAGCACCCTAAAGCTAGACGTGAGTTTTGAAAATGTGGGGCTTAACCTGTCAACTTCCCCATTAGTAAAATGAGGGCAACACTTAGGGCAGGTCTTCACTAGCAACAATAAAGCGCTGCCACGGCAGCCTTTTAATATGGCGGGGTAATCATGGCACCGACACAGGGAGAGAGCTCTCAGTGCTATAAAACACACCACCTTCAGCTCGTGAACTGTCTACACTGCCACTTTACAGCACTGAAACTTGCAGCACTCAGAGGGGTGTTTTTTCACTCTCCTGAGTGAGACATTGCAGCGCTGTAAAGTGCCAGTGTAGACAGGCCCTTACTCAAGATTTGTAAAGCACCTCTGGATCCCAGGGTAAAATAGTCAAGATCACAGACTCCCATGTCCCAGAGGCCCTCTTGAAAAGTTTATCCACAGTGTAGAAGCACAACATAGCTTATTAGTACTAGAACAGTTTGTATTTCCATTAACATACATTCGTTTTCCAAGAGTTTACAACATGGCCAGAGTGGCTGAATCTCTGACACGGAGGTCATAAGGTAGGGAGAAAGTTACAGTTAAAGTTTACAAATGAACAAAGGGAAAAAATTGTTTTGGTTATTGAGTCACTGAAAACTATTTTTACAGAAGCAGAGTGGGAACAGCTGTTTTGAAACAAACTAGTTTAAATAGGAGGTTACGATACCGCGTTAGTCTGTTCACGGAAGTAACATATGCACAGAGAATTCTCTGTGCATGAGTGGCGTCTGCATTGACCCGATAAGAACAGAGGTGCTGTCACAGTGTAGCGAGTCTGCTGCTGCTCACAACCTGATCCGTAAGACCAGTTTCAATAGCTAATACAGGGAGGACATTAGAAGACCAAGTGCAGCATGACAGGACCTGCTAAATAATTGATAAACTAATTTTTGCATTTATCCAACAGCTAATTCTCATGTAAATTAACAACCTTCAAGGCCTGCAGCATTAGGCCATTCAGGGACAGTCTTTGCTTTTAACAACTAAGCTACTCCGATTTGGTTTCTCTGCAAAGTTTAGATAGACTGGCAAAGGAATACACAGATAATACTTGTCTGGTCTAAAGGGAACATTGTTCGGGAGCTTCCTCTTTCCACACTCACCTCTTCTCCCTCCTGCTGCTGGGTCTTTCCTTTTTACACAAGAAAAACAACCCGGAGAAAGCACCATGTTGATTCAATATACCCAAATGTGAGGCCTATCTTCAAGCACCCTGCTGTTCCATCAGCTTCTAGGCTCAAACACATTCAAAGGGTGCTCCTCTGTTCCTCTGAAGTACAGCCCGACGTCCTTTATCCATTCAATGAATTTGATCCTTGGTCTATCAGGGAATGCTTCTCCCTGAAGAAACACCTAAAGTTTCAAGTTTAAGATTAGCAGCCCTGTTAGTCTGTATCCCTAATTGTGAATGGCTCTCTCATTACACTAATTGATTGCATTTTCCTAGTTATTTTACCTTAATTGCATTTTCCTAGTTATTTTTTTAATCCTGCTGATAATGGCCCATCCAAATTAAACAGCATCTTAGAATCGGTATGGTAATGTACAACTTTTTTTTTTTTTTTGCTTTCTTTGTATATAAATACATCTAACTTCTGTTCCATTCTATGCATCCGATGAAGTGGGCTATAACCCATGAAAGCTTATGCTGAAATAAACTGGTTAGTCTCTAAGGTGCCACAAGTATTCTTCATTTTATCTAAGGTTTCAAGTAAATCTTGGGCTAACTAGTCCAAGACCCACCTCTATTAAATAACTAATTTTTGCTGTCATCACTTGTGACTGCATTTCATGCCCTCTCCTTCAGGGGGAGAGACTCTGCTTGTTCATTGCTTGTATAAATCACCACACCATTAGTCTAAGTTAATGTATCTTTTGGCTGGGAGATCAAGGAACATACACATCTGTGAATAGCTTTTGCTCTTTGGCTGCTTTAGGTACCTTATGATAGTTCCCTATTTGGTCCAGACCAGGACAGGAAGTCAATGGAAGTTATTGTTAAGCAAACAGTAGAGAGATGGTATACGTATGACAAATGGTTACAGTCTAGGATACGGCCACTTCAAGGGAACTAGCTACCTGGAGCTCCATGGATGGTGTAATCAGACCATTTGTCAAGACTCAGCAGGCGAAGAGACGAGGGAGAGGGCGTGGTCTTCCCTGAAGGCACATGCAGGTTGCAGTTAGGCTCGTCATGGGTGGGAAGCTGCAGTACCACATCATTCGATAGCCCTGGGTGTTTGGAATAGCCTGAAGCCACCACAGGGCAGGCTGAACTGAGTGGGAGGAATGCTGTTAAAGCTGTATGGCTCCAGGGTCCTTTGCCTAGCTCGCTTGTACCGCAAGTTACCCACCAAGCAGAATTCTACCCCGGGGGGAATTCTACACCCAAAAATAAAAATTCTGTGCACAATATTTTAAAATCGTGCAAAATTCTGCAAATGTCATCACTAAATGTGGAGACTCCAGCACAGCCGTGTGGAACACAGGCCACTGGCTGCATGGCAGTGGGAGATCATCCTGCACCACTTCCGCCTGGGACATGGAGTCAGTAGGGAGGCTACACCCGTCCCTAACACAGCACAAGGGCTGGCCCTGCCCCTGAAACACCCTGGGGCCCTGCCCCTCTGCACCGGGTGCACCCCAGGTGAGTGGGCAGCCTCAACCCAGCAGGACTGAAGTATAGGGGGGTTTAGTGAGAGGGAATCCAGGTGTGGGTCAAGAGTGCTCGGTGTGGGCAGCTTAGTGCAGGGTCTGGATGCACAAGGGTTCATTGGGGAGTTCCAGGTGCAGGGGCAATGGGACTCTGCAAAGCGGTCCCAGTGAAGGTGGTTGGGGCTCATCAAGGTGGTCGGGGCGGTGGGGCTCATCGGGGTGAGGGGTTGATGGGCCTGCTTAACAGGGGAGCCCCAGCAGCAGTCAAAGGGATGTGAGGTACCAGGCTCCCGCTCCCCGCACTCCACCCCCGATTCCCCTGTCCCCTTTTCTTCCCCATTCCATGCCCCTTCCTCACTGCATCCTCCCTATCCCACCCCCACTCCACCCCCTGGCCTTCCTCCATCATGGGCACTGATGATGAACTGATGATGATCCTGGCAGGACAGCACACAGGACAATGCACCTACCAACCTGCCAAATTCTGCTTCACCACATTAATTATTTTTTCCCCTAGTAAAAATGAGTTTATTCATTACCCCAAAAAATTTAGAAAACCTGACCTGAGAACACTTGAGAAACAAAGACAGAAGGGGACCTGAGAACAGTCTCTTCAGATGTGTTAAGGGTGTTATAAAGAGGACAGGGATCAATCACAAAAAGTAACAGGCCTGATCTGCAGGAAGGGAACTTAGGTTAGATATTAGGGAAACTTTCTAACTCTATGGGTATGTCTTCACTACCCGCTGGATCAGTGGGTAGTGATCAATCTATTGGCGACTGATTTATCGCATCTCGTCAAGACGTGATAAATCGATCACCAAATGCACTCCCCTCAACTCCAGAACTCCAGCTCGTCAAAAGGCGCAAGCTGGAGTTGTGCCAAAAGGTGCAAGCTGAAGTGAATAACTTCAGTTATTCACATAGCTGAAGTTGTGAATCTTAGGTCGATCCCTTCCCTTAGTGTAGACCAAGCCGAAGAGTAGTTAAGCTCTGGAACCCCACCATTGTATGTTTTTAAAAACAGTTGGAGACACACTTGTCAGGGATGATCTGAGTTTACTTGGTCCTGTCTCAGCACAGTGGGGCTGGATCTCAATGACTTCTCAATGTCCCTTCCAGCCCTACATCGAGAGGGGATTTTTGCTAACGGTGACTGCCTACATTGAAGGATTATAATGTTGCGGGCATCATAGGAGGTAGTTTAGTCTAGTGGGCCTGGACTTGGGAGTCAGGTGGCCAGGGTTCTATTCCTAGCTCTTGCAACTGGGATGCTGGGTGACCTTGGGCATTTCCCCTCCCTCCACTGGTCCAACTTGCCTGTTTAGACACCCAAGCCTTGCGTAGGCAGGGAGTGTCTAACATCCCAACACAAAAGAACAGATTTAAAATTTTATTAAAACTAATGTTTAAAATGAAAATATACAAAAGTTAAGAAGGTACTGGACAGGTGATTGTAAGTAACAGGTACAAGGTTTATGAGGTACATACATATCACATATCCAGCATAGATCCAGATTGGAGTGTGGGAGTTTTTTAAAGCGTCAATGTACAGGTGTATTGGGGTACGCCGCCCATGGAATGGAGGAAGAGTCCAAGTCAGTGGTGGTGCAGGCAATAAGTACATGTGTGGGGTGCACCCCTGTTTGTACCACACACCACCACAAAAGCCAGATGTAGAGCGGAGTTGAGTGAGAAAGCAGCCGTATGGGAACTAGTTTGTTTTAGCCAGCTTCCACAGCACAGGTTTATGGTCCGATGAGACTAACATTAACATGTTCCTCATTGAAGAGGCCTACATGAATATGCCCAGCCCCCTTTCTCCTCAAGACCGTTGTGCCTCCTCTTTATATCACTGCTGTATAAGGTTCTAGTTAACCCTTTCTCTTCCCAATGTATTGTGATATTTACACCCTGTGACAAAGCTCCAAGTCTGTACTTGTGGGTCCTGCGCTTCCTGGCAGATTTAGGGGCTTCAGAAACTCAGCTAGGCCTGAGTGACCTCCCTTTCTCAGTATAATTGGCAAGAGTCACTGCTTAGTGAGTTACCTTCTTCACAGGCTAGTATGGAAGATGGAAAAGGGGGGAGCCTGGGCCCACCCTCTACTCTGGGCTCCAGCCCAGGGACCCTAATAGTATCAGCTAAGATGGCTGACCTTTTATCCACAAAACACAATACAATTCCCTGGGCTACTTCCCCACAGTAGTCCCCGCTTCTTCAAACTCCCCTTCACACTTACCTCAAGGCCTCCTTCCTTCTGTATGATATGTTGTCCACCACTCAGTCTCACCAACAGCACAACTTCCTTCCACAGCTCCTGACATCCACAGCCCACCTAACTGGGAGGTTTAACTGGTTTCAGCCAGTCCCTGATTGGGACACCTGAAGCCAATTAGGCTAGCTGTTTCTACTCCTTTCTAGAAGGTTCTTAATTGGCCCCAGGTGTTTTGATTGGCCTGAAGTAGCCTTTGTTTGGCGATCCAGGGAACAGGGACCTGCACATCCTGAGACTAATATACCTGCCTTCCAGCACTCTCTTATATCCTTCTGGTCTGACTCTGTCACAACCCCTATCATAGAATATCTTAACGGGGACATTACAAAGACCCCTCAAAAAACATGAAGGCATATCTCAGCAAGGCCAACAAAATGCATTTGTGGTATATAGCCATGGCACTTCAATACCAGGAGCCAAACAAAGCCAGGCTGTTTGGAAAGATTTCAAAAAGGCAATGATAGGGATCTTTGTTAAGTTTTACTTTTTAAACAATTAATAATTCTGATCATTTTTGAACTTCCTGGAAAAAACTAAGCAGGGAAGAGATGGAAGATATGAAATTTCAGGGGCACTGGTTTCTTCTTGGGACTATGGGGTTGAATGTTTGAAAAATTATGTTTATGCCACAGAAAGCCAACTGCTCTCTCTGGTTCGTAATAGGGAGCAATAATGAAATAGGGCAACAATTTTGCATGGTCAGCCCAGTAGCTATATGCTGCAGGATGCTGACGGAATACAATTAATCTACCAACAGACTGCTGGAGTGGAACGCTGTTAAACACTGATCATTTATACAGAACTATCCAGTCATTCATTTGACACACGAACTGGTCACTAGTTAATCTCTGGCAGAGTTATACTAGTCACAGAGAACGTGTGTGGTTCAGCACCAGGTTAGAGTTTCAAGTACTTACCTTGGAATTCTGTTGGGAGCTTGCCACAACTGGTGGCCTCCTTGCATCTTCACATTCCCACAAGATCTTTAACATGGGGCACCTTTCTGTTGTAACAATCAAACAGAAGCAACTGCTAACAAAGAGGGGCTTGGAAAAACCCACACTATTAGGGCTTAAGAACTTTAAGAGGATGAGCTGCATGATTAGCATTAGCTAGAGATAGGATACTGCAAGATAAAGAGACAAAGAGACGTGTAGCATCTCACTTCTGCCTGGCCTTCTGTAAAACTATTTCAGTGCACTCTTAACTTCTCCTAAAATTTGAAGGAAAGATCTCACAAATTCCCAAATCTGATCGTCTACTGTGGAGGGTTCCTGACAATATTTTAAGACAGAAGAAGAAGAAAAGTTTGGCTCTTTAAATTGCTATGCAAGCGTCTAACAGTGTTTGGATAGTGCCCTTTAAATCCCAGTTTGCGACAGTCTTGGCTATTTCAAAACAAAAAAACATTTTGCCCCGTCACACAGCACTGTTATAACAAACCAGTTTATTAAGCATGAGTTCAGACATTTTGGTGTAACCTGGTACACCACGCTAGATCCCAGCTCTGTGGAGGTGAGACCCCAGTGCATCCTCCCAATTCTTCACAACTCATCCCCCCCCAGGGTATGTCTACATGCGGCATCGCTGTGGCTGGCCCCATTCTACTGACTCAGGCTCACAGGGGCTGGGAGGCTTTAAAACTGCAGTGTAGACATTCAGGCTCAGGTTAGAGCCTGGGCTCTGAGCCCCAGGACGGGGAAGGTCTCAGTACCTGAGCTCCAGCCCGAGACCAAACACCTACCCTGCAATTTTCAGCCTTGCAATCCAAATCAGCTGACCAGGGCTCAGACTCGGTGCAGCAGGGTTTTTATTGCTGTGTAGAGATATCCTGACTCAACGTGAAAAAGTATTAATGTATGAGCTTCTAAAGTTCAGTTACATACCTGAATTCTGTTATCTGTGACAGCCCCATATCCCAGCTTCCCAATATGCAATGTCAGACCCAACTCTTAAAACAAAATGGCACCTCATGCGTGGCCATGGACAATTTATTCTTTATTGATTAAAAATCAGCGATACATGCAATAAAATACAAAGTCAAAAGAAAAAAGGCGGAATATTTTACATCTGTCGTCATAATCTACAACACAACAAAGTTGTGGAGAGGATCCTGTTTCATGAATGTAGCATTATCCTTAGAGTATCAACTACATTAAAAAATACCACCTGGTCTAGGTTCAGACCAGAATTTACCAAAAACCAAATCCATTAATGACATATTAAAAAAAGATATTTTTATGAACAGCATTGGCACTTTGAAACAAAATTATCTAGCACTGTAGTATCCCAAGCAAAATTTTGAATGACTACCAAAAATGTCTAGAGATCTCAAAATCTCAAAGACACTCTAGTTGCTTTTTTTAATTTAAAAAACACAGAAGCCTCAAGGTCAGTGCAAACTCACTGCCTCTGATAGTTCTGAATTAGGGAGGGCCAGGGATTATTTAATAAACAGATACTACATTGTTTCATTTGAGCAGTTTGAGTCTGACACTCCTCAGCACCAGTGCGCAAATGAACAGTGAGGTATGCGTGGCATGCAGACAGAAGAGAAGTAGTACTATACCAAAACTATTTGGTCTTCATATTCTGTCTAAGATTTCAAAATGAAAGAAGCATCACCCACTGGCCTTCATGAATGTGCAGATCACAACCAGCTCTTCCAAAGCCAGTAAGAACTTTAGAGGATAAGCCATGAGCAAAAAGGTGCCAAAACTTTTCATACACGTTTTAAATGAGACCTAACCGCCCTTTTATATTAAAAATTGTCATGTGCTTTATATTCCTTATTCGCTCTCATACTCAGCACTTCAACGTTGCTCAAACTTTCCTCCTCTTCTCCCATTCCCTCCCTTTGCATTCATTTAGTGATGGGATTGTGCAGAACTGGCAGTCCCAGAAGGAAGATATTAAACTACAGGCTAAACAAACAAGTGCAGTATAAAACCATGCAAAATTGAGGAAGCTTTCATAGCTGCTCATAGAGAAAAATATATAAATATATATTGTTCATTACAAGACTTAGAAATAAAAAAGTCCTAATTGAACCTAATTGTCCCATTTTAACACTCCTTTCTGAATGGTATGCAACTAATGGAAACAGAACACATTTCCATATTTCTGTGTTAAATTACAGGCTTACAATTTAATTGTATAAAACACTTCAAAGCCAAGAAGATACAAAGGCGAACTGTGAAACAGTAGGAAAAAAATCAACACCATTTATTATTCACATATTGCAGTACAAGTGTCTTTTTTAAACTAAAAGTATAATTTATATTATTTATGTAGAAATTCAAATTAAACACCACATACTAACGAAACCTAAATGTGAGTTACATGGTTTCAGTGACCTCCTGATCAAACTTGGACACTTGGGTCGAGAGAACATCTGAAAACCCAAGCAGTTAGTGCAGGATGGACACAAGGTCCAGAGCTTACTTGCCTAGTATACATCTACTGGCAATCTTTTATTGCTGTAAAACAGAACAGGGATGGTTCCACATGTACCTGTTTGCAAAGCACATAAGGAAGGACTCTCTCAGCAGGGCAGACGCATTTGTTTTAAAGAATAATTCAATGTGCAGGCTTTCTAAGTGCCAAGCAGCATGGATTACCTGAAAGGTCAGTTTCTGGAAAGCGTCCCAGTTCTACTTTAAGAACGGACTACATCTGAGGATGTAGAATCAAAAGATCAGCAATAACCTGATCGTGGTGTGCCTTAGTGCCACGCTTGCACTAATATGGAATGGGGTGGTGGGGTGAGGGGAGAAGGCTATCAGCAATTTACTAAAGGGGCGGATGAATAAATGGCTGGCACCTAAGATCTCAGTTTAAAGAACTCGCTCAGAAATGTGATGAAAGAGAAAAATTTCAGTTGTCCTTCTATTAAGACTTGGCTCGCTTTCTGAGATGCCTGCATTCAAATCCGTTGAGTTTTAAAAGCACAGCCAAAAATAAGCCAGATTCCCCAGCACGTTAGCTGACCAACCAGCATCTCCACTGCTATTTCAGATGCAAAGTTAAAAGCAGATTCAAGAGCAAAAGAAACAACAAAAAGGCTTTTTAAACTTGTGCAAAAACAGCAAGTGAAAGAAATGAAACCACATATAAGCGAACATTTAGGCTGGATGATTAGAGTAGTGGAACCCCTGTTTCGTACTCAGTAGTATTTAAGTAAGGCAATAATAAAATGACCATGCAGGCAATGAAGTGTTGAATCTGCACGTGTGAGATGAAGGAGATATAAAAACATATGAGAGTTGTTTACAAAAGCAGTAAATGGAATCAGTAATTTCAGGAAGTTGAATGGGTTTGTGATCCTATTTAGGAAAAAACGTTAAAGCTCCTAGAAAGGGGGCTGTAGTTCAATTCTTTGGCAGTAGTGGTTTTTGTTTTGTTTGTTTTTCAGGCCAACAGAAGCATGAGAAATATGCACATATAGGCTTTCAGTAAGGAAACCTCTCCTGGGATTGCAGTTTAGCTGATGCTGAGCTGTGCAAATCCTATAAGTTTGCCATCATCAGGAATATCTGAGCCTTCCACACCAGATGCCTAGGAACATAATGGGAAAGAAAAATTCAATAGCACTATGTTATACATTATTTATAGCTTAACCTGCGTGAGTCTAGTTCAGGGAAGGAGCAGGTACAGGACAATTCTGCATTACGTTCAGCAGATGGCAGTGTCTGAAGTTTAGCTATTAGCATTTTTTAGCTATGAAGAGCTGCACTCAAAAAGTTTCAACAGCAGCTACTAAATGTATGGCTAGCCGGGGTGAAACACACAGGTACTCCCTCTCCCAAGATAGGTCTAAATTTGTAATGGGGTGGGGGTCTTCAGCCCCCTACTGATAAACAATTCTGGATTTCGTTACTTCTTTGCAGGGCTCCTTTGCCACTGCCACCATGCTTCTTGGGCTCGAGGATACCTTCAGTCTCCTAACTTGTCTTCATTTGGCCTTTCTTCTGCTCCCTCCCCTCTCAAAGTAAAATGCTCCTGTCATCTAGAGCCTCCCTTTCCTCCTCCAGAAAGGAGCCCATGGCACCTCTGAGTCCAACTTCCCTGGCGAAAACACTTCTACTCTTGCTGGGTATGTGGGATTTTCAAGTCCACATACCACCACCACACTATTGCAATACTCCTACTGAAAAGTTCAGGAAAGTAAGTAAGGGGTTCATTAAGGAGGCTTGTCACTAAATGTGCAGTGTTCTATTTACAAAAATGGCAACTTGTTTAACAAGGGAACAGGAACAAATACCAGTTTGAAAGTGACGGATCTGTTTGCCTGGGGTTCTTCCACAATTTTCTGCAAATTAGCTGCAACTGAAATCAAACACACACAAACTTTATATTAGGACACTCTCGATACAGTTCATTCAAAATCCATGAGGCACTTTTTAAAAAACACTACTCAGAGTATACAAGCTTAGAACACATCACAAATACAGGTTAATCTATGAAATCTTCAGGCTCATAACTAGGCAAAATAAAAAGTTATGTTTAATCTACATCTTTAAACTGTGCAAACATTAACACTGATTCTGAAAAGCAACCTCTGTTTATGCAGGTGTAATCTTAAATGCCTGACTGCGCTGGCAAATCAGGTCAGCTGCTGGATGGCAGCATTTCTACCTAAGAGGGAGGCTGGGGCAAGCCCCTTTTCAAAACCAGTTTGTGAGGAATGCAAGTCAACATGCTATAGCTGAAGACAAGTGCTCATGCAATGCAGATTGTTAGTTTTAACAGTAACATCCACCACTTAAGAGCATGTATTCGTTTAGGAAATGATGGCAGGAGGCGGGGATCTAAGGCTTGTCTATACAGACACTTAAGTTTGCAGCAAGCTGAGGTGCGAATGTACCCTGCACTAGCCTGTTGCACGGACCCTGCTATGACATACTAAATGTTCTGTAGTGCACTTTGATCTACTCCGCTTTCAAAATGGGACATCGGTCTAGGGCTTCCAGAAGTGAAAGGCAAGTGTATCCACTGCACCGACTAGCTGCTTTTTATCTTAGCTTGTATTACAATTACAATCAACAGAACCTTTCCTTCACAAGGCTTACACATAGGTCATGTTCTCTGTGAACTCTGGGGCTCAGACCCTCACACTCAGGCAAACCCCCCACTGGAACTAATGACAGTTTTGCCCAAGTATGACATAGAATCAGGGCCTAGGTGAGCTTTCCCAGAAGAACTCAATACCTAAAGATCTGGCAATTCTCCACATTCTATATAACTAAAAGTGTTTATTGTAAAGCATACTTATTCACACAGAGAAATACTATAGCATCACTTGTAATTACCTATTACTAAATCTCTGCCATCAACAAGCCCAGCTGAGATGAGTTCTTGAGACACACCATCAGCAGTATCTGTAGGGGACAAAAATAAGTGCTGATAGTTTACATTACAACTGTCTGGGACAACTTACACTATGATCACTCAAACACCAAAGTCACAGGTACAACACTGGACACTCAAGTTTCTCACTAACTGAAATGATTTGGGAATCAGAAATTTGCAAGGGTAGTTCTTAAAACAAACATCTAAAACCTGCACAAATTACATGGATTATAATTTATGATACAATAGAATGTTCGCTGAGCTGGTGGAGCTAGAAAAATGACTAAATGGTCACCTTAGAATGCAATTATAATATATGTCAATTACAGCTTTGCTTCTTTTAACCCTGAGCCAGTATTGACAGGTGGGGCCAGGCAAATTTAAGGCCACTAGCGACTTCTGTAAATCTTCGCATCTACCTCCACCCACCCCAAAACCTAAGAGGTGGACACTATTTAAAATTAGCCACACTGTACCACCTCAATTATCCAAAGGCCTTGCAGGGACACCCAGAACTTTCAGATTGAAGGAGCTGGCCCAGCAACCTGCAAATCCTGCATTCACGGATTCATGAATTCCAAGGCGAAAAGGGACCATCACGATCATCTAGTCTGACCTGTACAACACAGGCCAGAAAACTTCCCCAAAATCATTCCTCTTGAACTAGAGCATATCTTTAAAATAGAAAGCACCCAATCTTGAACATCAAGAGACTTTGGTGCCATCATATTGAGTATGGAGACAAGAACCATTTAAAATACAGATGCCAGTATATGTTGTTCCACCCTGAGCCAAGCTGCCTGTCACATGGAGCATCACATGTTGTGACTTGTAGTCTGGAGGCTGTAGATCACGCTGTAGAAACTGAGCTGGACATGGGCTGAGGGCTGCATCTTAGCCCCCTCCATTGCTGGTGTTCAGAGGGATTTATTTTAAACGCATGCCCCATTGCCTCAGCTCCAAACTCCCAAGAAGGCAGTTTGCTCTGGACATCTCCAACATTTAACAAGTGGAACAAGTGCACTCCAGTAGAACACGTTCCTCAGTCTGAACCTCTGCTTGGATCTCCACGCATTCATTTCAATTTTTTGCCAAGAAAAAAAAAAAAAGCCACTACAACTCAATACATTTAATTTCCACAACCTACTCACCTCTCCCTGGGGTAAATTCAAACCGAATATCATTTAGTTCTTTCTTTGAATTCCTGTGGTAAGAACACATAGTTTTAATACATAAAAATGAAAAAGATGATGTATTTCAGTTTATTTCAGGTTGTTTGGGCATTCCTGTGTTTTGGTTGAAGGGAATTCATTCAAAAATCAGCTTTAAAAAGATAACCGGATTTTAATTTTTAACAACCAGCTACTCTAACTAACAGTGATGCACAGACAGTCCCTGGATTTGCATCTGAGATGAAAGCTCTCAGTGCAGGGCCATCTGCTTAGGAATTTGCTTCCCCCATTGGTTTGACAAGCCAGTGCTTGCTGATGCTCAAGATACATAAGGCTGATGTTGCCAGTTTAGAGTGTATTTATAACGGTTTTCATTTTCTTGTACCTAACTACAGAAGGGCACTGTACACAGTGGTAAACTGTTCTAAATAAGTGAATATTCTTATACAATGAACTTTAGAAAGGCTCCTCCTCCCCCGCCATGAAGTTAACTAAACACAGTTGTGCTTAGAAAAGCACAGCAGAAGGTGATTCAGTACAACGTCAGGTCTGTCGTGCAGACCGCTGGCTACTATTCCATGAGACACTCCCAGCATGCCAACACGGAATCCCATTATAGCTGAGCAAGCCCACATCAGATCAGGTACCCTATGTGATTTCTGTTGGCTTAAACGACTTAATATCCCTGAACCTCCATGGGGAAATCAGGGATAACTCATTCTTGCCTAGTACACAGAGTTTGGTACGCTTTACACCAAGATTGAGACCTTTCAGGATACAGAATTTACACAGCTGCAAGGAGGAGTCTGAATACAAGAATTTGGGCCTCCTGAATATCCTCATGCCCTCCAGTCCCATAGCCAAACATTGCTGGGTTTGGGTCCCAGTTAGGGGCATGGGATGGAAACTAAACTGGAATACATATATAGTCACCATCCCTTCAATGCAACAATGGAGAAGACATGACAATCTATGAAATTAACAACACTTCTAGAACACTCTACAAATGGTCATCCTCACAGCACCCTGTGAGTAGGAATAACTTCACCTACCTATCTTACAGATGGGAAAACTGGTTATAGAACTTATGTTTCTGTGACAAATCCAGGATTACAATTCCAGAGTTCCCTAGTTTAACAGCCCAGGCCCCATGCACTAGTTTACTTTGCCTTCCTTTCCAGCAGTTCCACAGTAGCACACTTACCTTAACCTTAACACAAGACTGATGGGGACTTTTATATCCTCCTGAACTGGGGCAGCAGCAGGGGCAGGTGGTGCCTAAAATGGGATTGGATTATTTTAAAATCACTATCACTAACTCTGTGCCCCCAGTCTTAAAGACACAAAACACAGATTACAACAATTGAGTATAAATAATGAATACCACACAACTCTCGAATACTATGTAACGTGTGGGCATATAACCACTCACTGGAATATTGAGAACACAATGAAAACCCAAGTGAGAGGAAAATTAATAGACAGTTGAACTATACTACATAGTAATATTCAGAAAGACAATCCTGTCCGCAATTGTCTCCAGAGAAGAAAAATGGTGGAATTGGTACCTTTTAGAGACACTGAAAACTGGCCAGAGGCTTCAGAAGAGGTTTTCAGCACATTTATCAAATAATTTTTCAGGCAACTTGATTTGTCTGGAATCTAAGGTATTTGATAAATCATGATAGATTTTCTATCCCCAGCCTCAAGATAACCTACATGGCTTTTTGAAGACACAGGACAAATTTTTCAAAAGCATCTAAGTTTTTCAATGACTTTCAATGGGATTAAGGCAATTTAGAATATTTTAGTCACAATCCATAAAACCATAAATCAGTGGATTTACAGATTAATAGGGGCTTTATTTACCTTTACCTAGATGTACATTCCTGAATAGATGGGTGCTTCTCAGATCCCTAACTTAATGGATTTTAAAGAGTTCTACATGTGATCTACCTGCCCTTTTTCACTTCTGAATTATGGCTGACAATGTGTGCTTGTAGTCAAATATTTGTTTCATGCTCTTCAGTAGTACATTTCCAGATCTTTACACTGCTGGTGATATATTTTAGTCAAGGGATATATTGTTTAATCAAAATCTGGCAGTGGGGAGTGCGAAATTGTTTGGTCTTTCATTGTCTAAATCTTGCTCTGTATTTCACATGCTGCATAAGAGATTTTAACTCGAAGCAATAGGACAGACAGTATATTAGGCTGACAAAGCATGGAAACGCTACCCAAGATCTTTTTTCATCTGAATCACTCTTTTAAGCAACTTAAAAATTAACAGCTTGACTGAGAAATGAGCCATTTCACTCCATCGAATACCAATTTCACTACCTTTTCTGAAAAATCAGGATCTAAATTAGAGGTGGGCAAACTACGTCCCGTGGACCACATCCAGTCCGCAGGACCTTCCTGCCCAGTCCAGGAGGCTAGTCCCTGACCCCTCCCCTGTTGTTCCCCCTCCCCTGCAGCCTCAGCTCACTGTGCCACCAGCGCAATGCCCTGGGCAGTGGGGCTGCGAGCTCTTGCCGGGCAGCGCAGCTGCAGAGCCGCAGCCTGACCCGGTGCTCTGCGCTGTGTGGTGGCGTGGCTGGGACCGGGGGGAGGGGAAGGGGGTTGGACAGAGGAGGAAATCAGCGTGGTGGTCAGGGGGTGGGGGTGTGGACAGGGGTCAGGGCAGTCAGAAGGCAGGGAGCAGCGGGGTTCAATGGGGACATGGCTCCCAGGGGGCAGTCAGGAAGAAGGGGGATTGGATGGCAGGGGTTCTGGGGGCAGTCAGAGAGAAGAGGTGGTTGGATGGGACAGAGGTGCCACTGGGGTGGCAGTCAGGAATGAGAGGGGGTTTGGATGAGTTTGGTGGTGGTGAGCAGTCAGGGGTGGGGAGTCTGGGGGTGGTCAGGGGACAGGCAGGGGGTGAGAAGTGTGGGGTCAGATAGAGGGTAGAGACAGGGCCACACCTGGCTGGAGAGGCACAGCCTCCCCTAACCTGCCTTTCATACAATTTCAGAAACCAGATGTGGCCCTCAGGCCAAAACCCTTTCCCCCCACCAGTCTAAATGCTGGCCCTATTTAAAAAAGCATCTAAGATTCTGAGCTATGATTTAATGCAGCAAAGAGAATATCTACTCCTAACTGGAGCAATTTTCTTTAAGACTACTATGCTGTCAGTAATGGTTATCTTGAAAATAGAAACAGGAATTAAGTGCAATGAGATTATGTATAGTTCTACCAAAAAAACAAAAGTTTAAAGGAAAAAATGAAGACCAGAATGTTATTTTTACTAGTAGCGTTGCCAAAATTCTTCTCTATGTAGCTGTTAACGAGATCATGTTAGTTTTGTCCTTTCTAATATTGAATGCTTCCCCCAAACTGCAAATATAAAGATTAATTTATTTTATTTAGAAGTACCATCATTCAGTAGTCTGGCAAATTTAGCAGCAATGTAAGCCAGCCAACTGCAAGACACTCCAAATATCTCTGGAATGGTTTATTTTGGCAGTTTCCAGCTCCCACTCGCCTTCAGCCCAAAACATCTGTCATAAGTGTGAAGTAGCCTAGAATTATTGTTTACCTGTAAGGGGTTAAGCTAAAGGTAACCTGAGAGGTGGACAACTGACCAATGAGAAATTCCTCAGGAGACAAAGGATTTTAAGTTTCAGTTTCTCTCTGGGTCTCTCTCTGTTCACCTGGGCTATGGGATGAACACAGCTATGTCTTTCACTGTAACTACAGATTCTATCAAGTACTGTAGTCAGTAAGTTTACTTTCTTTTTATCACTTGGAGGGTTCTCAGTGGTGGTTGTTGGCTGGGTGCTTCTTGAGATTTAAGATTCAGCAGAGATATCAACAGTGGGAGAAAGTTGCCTCGGGGGAGAGGTTTGGTTTTTGAATCCTTTTGTTGATTATGGTAGATGCTGTTCTACTGATGGTTATAAGGGATTTATTCCTTTTTTTTTTCTTTTATTAAAATCTTTCTTTTAAGAAGCTGACTGCTTGTTTTCCATTGTGTAAGATCCTGATTTTGGATCGGGCACGTCTCGCAGGAGCAGGCGAGGTTTGTTTTTTTTCTCTCAAGCTTCCCAGGGAAGGAAGTAGTTTGGGGTGTTAGTGGAAAGGGAAAGAAGGGTCCCAAACTACCCTAGACCTAGTTTGGTGGTGGCAGTGTACCAGGTTCAGATACAGAAGAAGTTGTGTTCTGGGGGAAAACATCTTAACCCAAGCTGGTAAAATAAGCTTGGGGGGGTTATTTCTTTTCACGCGGGTCCCCACATCTGTACCCTAGAGTTCAGAGTGGGGAGGCAATCCTGACAACATCAGAGTTCACGTCTTTCCCTCCTGGGTAGCTTTGCTCTAAAACAATACAAAACAGACAAGTTCTGTGCTACTTAGCAAGGTTTTAGGTTTCCTCACACACATCAATTCTCTTCTGTACCAAATGGGAGCCTGTCAAAAACAGCCTCAAACTCGAAACCACAAGGAAATCTGGTTTCTCTATTAGCGTTTTGCCAATATGAAGCCTTTTTCAATGCACGTGTCCTGCACCCCTTTCAGAGGAGGAGTAGGAGGAAACTGGAGGACCCCCTGCTTCCACCTCCAGTTTCCTACTACTCCTCCTTATAGACATACCGTTGAGGCTCTGAGCTGCTGAGAGGTCTGGCCAGAACCTGCTTGACAGCCCTGTCAAGGTTACGCCTTAATCACCCTAAACAAGAAGCTGCTGATCTAACCAATGCACTCCCCTCCCAGCACTAAAAGCCACTATTAGTTCAGAGAAAAGAAAACCCAGGAGCAGCAGATCCCTGCAGCATTGTGCAAAGCTAAGCACCCCAAAGCCACCAGGGCCTGCCCGCTCCTCTTACTCAACTGTACAAGTCACCACGCCAACACGACTCATCATAAGCAGCTTTCCTGGCTTCAGTAAATTCTAGTGAGACTGATACTTTAAGGAGGGTCTCCTACAAAACTGAAGATGTGTATAAAGGGTTTCTAGCCTTACCTGCCCTGCTGCTGGAGCTGCTGCAGGAGCCTGAGTGGGTGGAGGGACAGCAATTTGAGAAGGCTGTGCAGGTGCTTGCCCTGTTGGCTGAGGTAGTTGAGCAGGAGTCTGTGCTGGAACATGGAGTAAATGACCTGTGGGTTCAGCTGGTGGGAACAGCTACAAAAACAAGATGTTTTAATGAGGAAAGGAACGCCACTGAAAGCAGGTGGCTGGGCATGAAGTGCATGGTAACCCCGCTTGCCAAAGCATAACTGACGAGTTTATAGCCAGCTACATTTCCACCCCCTCAAGCCACTAAGTGGGTGTCAAGAGGCTTCAGCTTCTCCTCATTCTGGAAGATGATCCTTCCTCTCCCGCATTATCTCCTGAAATGCTCATCCTCCCTATTATTATGGACAAGGAACTTGTACAACAGGAGGACTGAATGCTACATAGTAATACAAACTGAGCTCGTCCCTGGAAGATACAATCACATGCAGTAGTCTCCGTTTTCTTGGAACATGAGCATTCTTGACAAGTCTCATTTGCCAAGTCATCATGTCAACCTCCATCATTGTTTTATTAAAATTGGCTTGTTTTTCCTTTCAGGGGGAAAATGCACACGACACAGCGAAGAATTAAATCTTTGTAGATAATTATCTGTTTCCAAAGAAATATGATTCCAGAAATTAAGATGTCAAAACAGTCCCACATTCAATTCTGAGGTAATGCAAACAGAGTGCAGGCTCTTCAAAGCATGTAAGAGCAGCATGATTGGGACCGGATGTATAGATTTAAGGCTCTAGTTCCTGGCTGACCAAAAATATGGAAAAGAGAGAGAACCTAATCAGTTCAAGGGGAGGAGGATGGGTGGAATGTGAGTTATTGCAATTATAAATCTTCTGACTTCCATTCTGAGATTGCTCCAGGGAATCTCTCTATAATTGATCAATTTCTCAGCTGCAAGCTGAAGTTAGAACAGGACGGGCTAAGCCTGGTCAGAATTCTACAAGACATGTGAGTTTAACATTCCATGTGTGTCGGGAAGGAAATAAGTAATATCTACGCACCAAATCAGCAACCAACCATATGCTATACCTAAGATACACTAATAACATTCTTGTGTAAGGTTTGTAGACTGCAAAGAGTTCTGAAGCAAGATTTTAATTGTCATTAAATTCTTGCTCCACTACCAACTATGAAGGCCAACTATGAAGGCCTAGCTCAGAGGCTTAGCTGTAGGCTGAGAATCAGTCAGACCAGGTCCTGTAAAATGGGCAATTTGGGTACGTCTACAATTAGAGTGACCAGAGAGCAAATGTGAAAAATCGGGACAAGGTGTGGGGAGTAATAGGATCCAGTATAAGAAAAAGACCCAAAAAATCGGGACTGTCCCTACAAAATAAGGACACCTGGCCACCCTAGTCTACATTGCAATTAAAAGCACATGGCTGGCCTGTGCCAGATGGCTTAGACTCACAGGGCTCGGGCTAAGGGGTTGTTTAACTGCAGTGTA
Organism: Dermatemys mawii; assembly: GCA_007922305.1. Taxonomy (NCBI): domain Eukaryota; kingdom Metazoa; phylum Chordata; order Testudines; family Dermatemydidae; genus Dermatemys; species Dermatemys mawii. The sequence continues at coordinate 2,274,205 of ML677349.1, read as the reverse complement.
GACTTTCGGGGCCCCTCCTAGGATACGAGAGCCCAGGCTCCAGGCCGAGCCTGAATGTCTACATGGCAGTTAAACAGCTTCTTAGCCAAAGCCCACATCAATTGGCACGGACCAGCTGTGGGTTTTGAATTACAGAGTAGATTCAAGTTGTTTGGAGGGAAGGGATGTGAAGAACTTAGCAGACTTTGAAATAGTGGATTCAACCTCAAAGCTGGAGATCAGTAACTATCTTCAGGATTTCATTAGACAAAGAAATCTATCAGAGAAGATTCCCAGAATGGAGTGAACATAGCGACTAATTCACTACCCAGATGAGCCTCTGTCACGATAAACTAAGTTGAAAACAACATTCCCTATGAAGCAGTGGTTCTCAAACAATGGGTCAGGACCCCAAAGTGGGTCACAACCCCTTTTAATGGGGTCGCCAGAGCCCAAGCCCAACTGCCCGGAATCAAAGCCTGAGGGCTTCAGCCCTGGGTGGTGGGGCTCAGGTTACAGGTCCCCTGCCTGGGGCTGATGCCCTCGGACTTGGGCACCCCGCACCCAGGGCAGTAGGGTTTGAGCTTTGACCTCAACTGGGGTCATGGGTCTCAGGCAGGCTCTGGCTTTGGTCCCCCCTCCTGGGGTCATGTAGTAATTTTTGTTGTCAGAAGGGGGTCGCAGTGCAATGAAGTCTGAGAACCCCTGCTATAAAGGTTAGTGCTAACAGTCTCTCTCAGGTAGTCAATGATTCACCTTCTAAGGAAGGAACTAGCTTCCAAGTCCCGGGATATTATTTTTTAGAGGCCAGTAAGAACATGTTCCTTGTGACACTAGTGATGATTGGGAAATTCAACGTGTGACTGGCAAATTCAAGGAGCAACAACTTCCAAAAGGCCCAACTTACCTCAGAATTCTGTGACGATTCTTTCACTCTAGGAGACTAAGAAGCAAAAAAAACAAAAACAAAAAAAAAAGATCAGTTGTTACTAGATGCTGTTTAACAAAACTGAACCTTACTGACTAGCCACGGTCTGCCCCCATCAGGTTAATATTCACTAAATGCACGCACATGGTTTTACTGTTATCTACATATTAAAATGCACAATAGCAATTCAAACCAGATAATTTCTCGGCAGCCTAGTCATGCTCTATCCCCCAGAAATGCATTGTTGTGGCTTGGCTTATTATTTACAGTTTAGATTTATACACAATAGCATAAAAGAAATGCCAGAGTTCTTTACTGGCACAGAAATCTAATATTAAGGAGGACTACATTGATCAGATTTAGATTTCATTAACGAGCCGAGATAATAAAATCTATTTTAAAGCCACTCCAGCTCTTAAAGAGGACAACAAAACAGTCTGAAAAGCAATTAGAATATTAAAGCTGTCATAAGCATTCAACACATTAGAAAGTTGAAGTCAGAAGCAATATACACAACAATGAAAAACAACTAAGAAGGATAAGGTATTTTTTCCTATGTGTAGTTGAAACAATGAACAAATAGTCTTATTTCGTATTTGGGAAACGATACTACCTTTTTCAATTAGTTATAATTCCTGTTATGGTTATGCCTAGGAACCTCAAAGGCCCCATTAGGCTAGGCATTTTAGAAACAACTAACAAAAGATGGTCCCTTAGACTCTAGATGTCAGAAAATAAGTGGAAGAGACAGAGTAAAAGGGAATTATTCTTCAACATTAACTAGATTTGGGGCACTCTGTTAGGTGATATACAAACACAGGACAGTCCCTGCCCCCAAGAATTTATACCTAAAACAGTGTTTTTCAGCCTTTTTGTGCTGGTGACCCCTTTTGGACTTACTCAGATTTGAAAAGATAGGTAGAGCCCTGCGCAGATACAAAATGTATATCCGTGGATACCAATAACTGTGGATATAAAGCAGAAATCCACAGAGTTGAAGGGCTCTAGCGATAACATGAGAGACCAGCGGGGCCATGATCAGCGAGTGGGCCAGGAACCACAGCAGCGACAGCATGTCAGCATGTCGCAGCTCCTCCAGCGTGGCTATTCCACCCCCAGCCCTACACACTAGCGCATGCACCAGGTTCACCTGCAACTGTTCCTGGTCTCGCTTGTGTGTGCAAGTGGCCTGCAGGTGGCTGGGCATGAAGTGCATGGTAACCTTGCTTGGATAGGAGTCTTGTTCATTGTCACTAAAGCTCTGCAAATATCTGCTTTATATCCACAGGGTCTGTAACAGTGAGGGCTGAAGCCCCCAGGAGCTGACAGACTAATCCTGAGCCCCACAACCACAGGCTGACAGATGGAGCCCACAACCCCCACTAAAACTTCTCCCACAATCCCCCTAGAGGTCTCAACCCCAAGGTTGAGAAACAATGGTCTAAAAAATGGGGCTGAGGTTGGGATAGTAAAGTAATACTACATGTGGTATTACTGGAAGCAGAGAGTAACAAGTTGACGCTCAGTCCTGGGCACCCGTAAACTATCACACGGCCATTTAGATGAGACCCAAAACTGATCCTAACCCCTTTTTGGTTGTCAGAGACGCCACTGTGTTTTTTGTAAGAGTAGATGTTACCCCCTTACCTTGGCCAAATTTCTAATGTAGGTGATTTAAATTTGGCCTCCTTATATTCCTCATGCGATTTTAACTGGGTAAAGTATCTTTACTCCCTGAACTAAATTGTTCAACAGAACTGCTTCTTTTAAATAGTCACATTTCATTCTGGCTATGACTGCATTTTAATGTTAACATTTTTAAAATAAAGTAATAGCTTGCTTTAGCAAAGTAAAGCAACAGACGTGCAATTTGGGACCCTGCAGGATGAAAACTTCTACACAAATGAAATTAAAGAGGGAACTAGAAAAAAATCCAAGATTAAAGAAAACTAAGCTCATTTAATATTTATAGATGTTTTCTACCAATCTGTTTTCTTACTCACCAGCACTACAATAGCTCACACTTCAACAGCAAACTAATGGCATTTCAATTCATTACTAAAAATGAAAGCTAAGAAAATTATAACTACTATCCCATTGAACAAACTGGCTCAACTTTTACTTTCTGACAGAGATACTAACTGAGCTGTTTGATCCCTCTGGAGTTTGGAAATTCAAATTAAAGATAAATCACAACACACATTCTCTTAAATGATTTCTCTTCCACTATAAAATGAACGTATCAGTATGCAACGGCACACTGCATGTTCACACTCACTAGTTAATCACAGCACTTCAGTAATTACTTTTGCATTCTTTAAGTGAGCTAATACACTTTAAAAACAAACCTAGAGTCCTGTATAGCATGGTGATATCCTTAACATATAACTTTATTTCTTTAATCCTTGTCCTGCCTCTTCCCTTCACTATTTTGTTTGCATTCTTATTGCCCTCACCTTCCCTGTGTCAGTTTAGACTGTAAGCTTTGGGGAAGGGACCAGGTCTCCATGAAGTGTCTAGTGCACTTTTGAGCTCTCAAACAATGCTTCTAAGCTACACTGACTCATTTCTTGTGGTATTCAGACTCTTGGAAATGAGCATTTTAAAACAAATGCAGGGCTATAGTAAAACTGTGTGCTACAGAGTAGTGTCTGTGGGAATAATGCCAAATAGTTTTTCTACACCTTGCTTGGGAACATGTCAAGTGAAGCTTAATGGCAGGATGGATTTCAGATTTTACCTTTCCACCTGGATTACTCTTCTCCTGGCACCATCAGCATTTGATCACAGTGGAGGAGTTCCTCCTACACAGTATTCTCTGCAACCGACTGGTCTGCGAACAAGACCTTTGTACTTTCTTTGGCGGAGAGGCTCTGGTAGTACGTCACAAACTGGCCAAACTCAGTTTCGGATATTTGAAAATGGTATCTCCAGACATTGTTGCTACCATCTGGCATTGGTTAGGTTAGAGGCAAGATGAGAATTTGGCTCTTATGTTGCACTGTTAATTTTATTATTATTAGGTGCCTCTCAGAGATCTCCCACCCAAATACTGACCCAGCCTGACCGTGGTTAACTTGTTAGATCTGAATGGACCACGGTATAAGAAATAATGTGTTCAGTTTTCAAAGAATCTTTAGCTAGTCCAAACATTTTGAATGGGGATTATAAATGAAGGGCTTAATTCTCTCTCACTCAATAGGAAAAAACAAATAAGCCATGTTCAAAACACAATACGAGCCAGTGCTAAATCAGGGTATCATGATTTCAGAGACAAGATATAGGAACAAAAAGTTTTTAATTTTCTCTGAAACAAGGTTTGGAATATCAGCCTCCTTTAAAATTAGCCTTATAATGTAAAATATAGGGAAACAGTATTTTATATCTGAGAGTATCCTAGATTAAGATTTTCAGAATTATCTATCTGACATGGTAAAATCATCCCTGGATTAGTAGTGAGTCTGAGCACAACGAGAAAGCTAGTCAAATTCGTAACTGGAAAGCTAACAAAAAACAGACTAACTGTAACCACCAACCTTGTTAGAAAAGTGTGTAAATGTAAATATTAAGAGGCACCTTTTAAAAAAAATTCCAAGGTTGCAAATAACGTAATTTTGCAGAGACATAAGGAAATTTCTACACAGAGCATAAACAGAAGGGATGTAATGAACCAAAAGATGGAAATGAGAAAGATGAAAGCTTTAAAGGGATAAATGTTTAAACAACACCTTGAGAGAAAAATTTAGTATAAGAGTATCAGTATAAAAGCCCAACCAAGTCCCAATGCTTGAGCTCAGGGAGAATGTTGGCTGTGTAAGACTTATGATGCAGTTGATCAATGCTGATTCCATCATGTAGGAAGCAGTGATATTCACATCAGCTCATTAAGTACTTAAGATAATGTTACGAAACCAATCTCAGGTAGTTTATACCACTGGAGTTCTAAATTAGTGACAAGACTATCCTGATTCTCTAGTAATCCACTGGACTGGGACCCAGGAGATCTGGATTCAAATTCCCAGTTCTACTAAAGATTTGTGTGCAACATTGGAAAAGACAAGCCCTGTGGCCTCAGAACACCCTCTGTAAAATAGGGACAATACTATTTCTCCCATCCTGTCTCTCTCATGTCTGGTTAGACTGTAAACTCTCTAGGACAGGGAATGTCTTACTGTATATGTGTAACACTTCACACAATGGGGCCCTGAAGTCTGCTGGAGCATCTAGGCACTACTGTGATACAAATAATCCAATTGTTGCAGAATCCAGGGGCTCACCCTCAGCTGTGAAATTGCTGCTCTGCCTTCCTCACTTTCTTCATCTAGTTCATCATCACTCCACTCCCAGCCACCATCTTCAGTCTTATGAAGACGCCCACTGGAACCCGGGACCCTCCGGACCTGTTCAGCACAGAGACAAACAAATGCTGTATGAAGCAGATAATTCTGGGTTGGTTTTTTTTTTATAGTCCAAACAACATATAAGCTGTCATTCTGGATTCTAACAGGAACTGATAAGGGATCAGAGAGTTTATATCTAGAAGACATTAGAATTTCACAGTGCTAACGAAGAATTAGTCAAAAAAATTATGATCACAGTGAAGCATAAAAACTAGCCGAACTGCGACATCCATGTTAAACAAAGGAGGTCACTGTCCATTTCCATCTTGGTACCTTTTTAGCTCGTTCAGTGATTGATGGTGCTCTCTGCAACATCTTTTCTTGTAGAAACTCTTTATTCTGGAAAAAGAGAGATTTTAAGTGTCTAATTCACTCTTCTACTGTTGAAAGTCATTTTATGGGTCAAGCATTTTTTGGCCATAAAAACCACTTTCAATCTAATTTTAATAAAACCAAAACCACTTCTGCCGCTGGGAGTCAACATCATTCTTTCTAAGAACATCAAAGAGATGTAGCAATAAGCAATCCATTATTCATTCCCTGGACTGCAGTTTGAATTTCTCTAATATGCATGCTAATCCTACGTACCTTTTCATCTGTGACAGATTTCCTACTGCAAAACGATATAGGATTAGCAAGTGAGAAGTGGTATACAAGAAACTTTGGTCTTCCTTAAAATTCAATGGACTTATTGCAAAATATTTAGCCCCTGATAACTAGAAATTGACTACGTTAAAAAGAATTGGGCTGGAAATAAGAAAAACTGGCAGTTGCAGAGCCTTTTAGCAGGCCATTTTATTACATGTCACATACTGTCTTGCTAGAATGCTAATACCATTTAACTCAGCCCTATCCCCTTTTCCCTTTGCTCTCTTAAACTGGTCCCTTCCCTGCTGTCAGTGGCAAGTCATCTCAGAAGCCAGCGTCAGGGGTCAGGAACAGTGCCACCAATACATGGAAAATGTGATCCATCAGCTGGGGTCAGGGAGAGTTACAGAACAGCACACGTATTTTCAAGAAAGAAGCCCAGTGCGTTGAATATAGTGGAATAAATCTCTACATGTAGAAGCAGTATCCCTCTGCATTAAAATTCCTCTTGTACCCTTGTCTATTTCACAGTGTACAGAATAAGGGTCAGACGAATGGTCCATCTAGTCCAGTATCCTGTTTTCCATAGTGGCCAGTGCTAGATGTTTCAAAAGCAATGAACAGAACAGGGCAATTCTTGAATGATCCAGCCCCTGTCATACTGTACCAGTTTCTGGCAGTCAGATCTTTATGGTTACCCAGAGTATGGGGCTGTCTCCCCAACCATTGTGGCTAATAGCTATTGATGGATCTATCCTCCATGAATTTATCTAATTCATTTTTGAACCCAGTCATACTTTTGGACTTCACATCATCTCCTGGCAAAAAGTTCTGCAGGTTGATTGTGCCTTGTGTGAAGAAGTACTTCCTTAGATTTGTTTTAAACCTTCTGCATATTAATTTCATTGGCTGACACCTAGTTCTTATGTTATGTGAAGCGGTAAACAACACTTCTCCACTCACTTTCACCCCATTCATGACTTTACAGACCTCTACTATATGCTATGTAGTAATCTCTTTTTTTAAGATGAATAATCTTGGTCTATTTTCTCTCTTCTGATATGGAAACTGTTTCATATCCCTAATCATTTCTGTTACCCTCCTCTGTACCTTTTTCAATTAGAATATATTTTTTCTGAAATGGGGTGACCAGAATTGCATGCAGTATTCAAGGTGTGAGCATACTATAGATTTCTATAGTGGCATTATATTTTCTGTCTCATTATCCCTTTTCTAACGGTTCCCAATTTTGTTAGTTTTTGACTGCTGCTATATTGAGCAAATGTTTTCAGACAACTATCCACGATGACTCCAATACCTTTCTTGAGTGATAACACCTAACTTAGCCTCTATCATTTTCTATGTATAATTGGCATTTTTTCCAATATGCATTACTTTGCACTTATCAACATTGAATTTCATCTGCCATTTTGTTGCCCAGTCTCCCAGTTTTATAAGATCCCTTTATAAGTCTTTACAGTTAAATTTAGACTTAACTATTTTGAGTAATTTAGTATCATCTGCATACTGTACCACCTGACTGTTTACCCCCTTTTCCAGATCATTTATGAATATATTAAACAGCATTGGTCTCACTACAAATCCTTGGGTCTCTGCTATTACCTCTCTCCACTGACCATTTATTCCTACTCTTTGTTTCCAATCTTTTATCCAGTTATACTGATCCATGAATGTGTATACGAGTCTACACACTGACCCCTCAAGTTAAAGTCGTCAATTTAGCAGCTGATAAAATATTTTAAGTTCATTTTATATGCACAAAAACATCGTACTTTACGTGAGCTGTTTAAGCATTGATTTCATATGCAGCATCATAAATTTTCTATTAAAACATACATTCCTTTGGAGCAGTTAATAAAAGTTTTACAAGCAATAAGCCTAACAGAATATTAATTGCTAAACTAATCGTAGGCAGATGGGGAAGGTTTAGTAATATGTAAGCCAGAGCGACAAGCAGTTTCAGAGAGACACAGTAGGCCCCTTTACAACTAAATAGTATGGGCACAGATGCAATGCACAGATTATGCTCTCCCTGAGATTAAATGTGTTTATTTAACAATTTCCCCTGCACTCTGCCCACCAACCCATGTACTTTGAAACTACTATCCACATGCCAAATCTGAGACCTCATCCACATCTTAGAAGTAACCAGCCAGAAAAATGTTTCCTCATTTCTATCCAAATGTGGAATTCTCCCCTTATTCTCTCTCCACCACATCCCGCTCAGCCCCTATAAGGGTACCTTGACTTAAGCCTAGAACAAGAGAGAAAGAAATACTGTGCCCTGATCCAGTGACAGATTTAAGGTCTGTTATCTTCAGCCCACTCTTTGGGTCTAGAAATGGGAGTTTTATACCATTTGGTATGGAAGATGCCCACCTTTCAAAAGCATGCAGCACTTGCGGTGAGTTTTGAAGAGCTCTAAACACTTGACCTTATCTATGGCATTATACAGTAGAACCTCAGAGTTACGAACACCTCAGGAATGGAGGTTGTTCGTAACTCTTGTGACAAAGTTCCTCCTCTGCCTTGGTGGGTCCTGCGCTTATAGGCAGATTCGCTCACATCAGAGATTCATGGCAGCCCACAGTTTGGCCACTTCCGTGGCTCCAATCTGCTGTTTACTGAGCTAACCTCATCACTGGCCAGCATGGGGAAAAGGAAGGAGAACAATCCCCACAGACTCTGCTGATCCATCTAATGGATCGGGGAACAGGCCAGGGGCCTTCCCCTCTGGTGGGACCCATAGTCCAAGTCAACTCCTCCTGGGTCTGATCAGGAGTTGGGGGAAAACCTGGGCCCGCCCTCTACTCTGGGTTCCAGCCCAGGGTGCTGTGGATTGCAGCTGTCTAGAGTGTCTTCTAGAACAGCTGTGACACAGCTACAATTCCTTGGGCTACTTCCCCATGGCCTCCTCCCAACACCTTCTTTATTCTCCCCACAGGACCTTCCTCCTGGTGTCTGATAATGCTAGTACTCCTTTCCACACACAGCTCCTAGTGCCTCTTGCTCCCAGCTCCTTGCATGCCCCTCACTGACTGAAGTGAGTTCCTTCTTAAACCAGGTGCCCTGATTAGCCTGCTTGTCTTAACTGATTCTAGCAGCTTAATTGGCTCCAGGTGTACTAACTAGACTACCTCCCTTAACTGGTTCCAGCAAGTTCCTGATTGTTCTGGAATCCCACATTACTTTACCCAGGGGAAAGGGGACCTGCTTAATCTGGGACTAATGTATCTGCCTTCTGTCACTCTCCTGTAACCATCTGGCCTGACCTTGTCACACACCGAAATGTTTGTGACTCTGAACAAAACATTAGGGTTGTTCTTTCAAAAGTTTACAACTGAACATTGACTTAATACAGCTTTGAAACTTTACTATGAAGAAAAATGCTTCTTTTAACCATCTTAATTTAAATGAAATGAGCACAGAACGTTTCCTTAACTTGTCAAATCTTTTTTTAAAACTTTCCCTGTATGTTTTTAGTAGTTTATGTTTAACACAGTACTGTATGCGCTTCTTTTTGGGTCTCTCCTGCTACCTGATTGTGTACTTCCAAGTTCCAAATGAGATGTGTGGTTGACCAGTCAGTTCATAACTCCGGTGTTTGTAACTCTGAGGGTTCTACCGTACATAGAAAGGCTCCTAGATTGTTTTCAGAGGTTTCTAAGATCTTAGTTAGATTTATTCCCTCCGAGACCTCATCCACACTTGTGCCAGCGTGTAGGGTACATGGAGCTACGTGAGATAGCGAAAGGCAGGCTGCCTCTACACTCTCTGTGGAGTGTAGCTACATGTGGCAGTGAAAGGCTCTGGCAGGGAAGAGGCAGGGGAAAAGTCTCCAGTTGAGCTGCTGGAGCTTTCCCCACTGCCTCCCTCTGCCAGAGCGTTTCTACTTTACTTGCCTAAGCAGTGCCTCACACACAGCTACTTTGTATCCCTACTAACATGGCATGCAGTAGCTAACTCTCCACATCACTGCAAGTGTAGACATACTTGTAGTTGGCTGTAGAGGTGGCGCGGGGGAAATAGTCCCAATGTAAGATGTTAAAAACTCTCAAAGATTTTTAAATAGTCTCTATGAAATATATTTCTTTAACAGAATACCTGATGAAATAGCATACAAAGGTTTTATTTCATTAATTTCCAACAAGCAGCCTAACTCAGAGTAGCACTGGTTGTAAATAAAGCAGCCATCCCAAACGCACACCAGAAAAACCTTATACTGCCCACATATTTCATTATACATAATATTTCCCTTCCATACAATTTTGGAAGTGAGAAAGTTTTGTCATACCTTTGCTTTTGTGAAAAATTTATGTCTTAATAGCTCTGCTGCTGTTGGTCTATTAACAGAAAAGGGAGAAAAAGAGTTATAATTATTACTTTGAAATGTAACTTGTTCTTCCAAGCTGCTTGCCCAATTCATTGCAACCTGCTTACAACATGAAACTTTGCCACCTGTTTACCCACAACCCGAGACCCCAAGTCAGCTGGCACGAGCCAGCCGTAGGTGTCTACTTGCTGTGTAGACATATCCAATAAAGACAGCAAAAGCAATGACTCTTTTCCAGATGTATGCACTTCAGTTCATACCTCTGCTTTAAGGCAGATGGTTATTAAATACTAATTCTGCATTAGGGTAGCTATCTTTGGAAAGTGACATATATAGACATTACACATTTAGAAGGTGCATAGATGTACCTTTGGTTATCAGCTGACACCATTTCGCTGAAACTGATTTGCAAGCTCTTCTAGATTACTACTGCTTTTGTTTTACTCATCTGTACATTTCCTAGCACAGGGGTGGGTAAACTATGGCCCAGGGGCCACATCTGGCCCGTGGAACTGTCCTGTCTGGCCCACGTGAGCTCCCTGGCCCCTCTCCCACAGCCATGCTGCTAGCACTCTGGCCCGCTGCTCCTACAGGGGAGCAGTGCAGCAGCGTGATTGGCTCCAGTGAGCAGGGGCAGGGCAGGATAAGGGGCAGGAGGTCGTGGGGGCAGGCAGGGAACAGGGGGCATTGGATGAGACAGAGACTTGGGGGGAGGGTGGTCAGGGGAGGGGGAATGAAGGAGGGGGTGTGGATACAGGTCAGGGGACAGAGAGCAGTTGTATAGGACGTGGGAGTTCTTGGGGGGCCTGTCAGGGGTGTGGATAGGGGTTGGGGCAGTCAGGGGACAGGGAGAAGGGGGGTTGGTTAGGGGGTGGGGTCCCGGGGTGGTTGGGGGTGGGGGTCACTAGAGGGGGCAGTCAGGGTACAAGCAGCAGGGGGGCTTAGATAGCAGGGTGGGGTCCCCAGGGGTGGTTAGGGATGGGGGATCCCAGAAGGGGACGGTCAGGAGACAAGGAGCATAGGGGGTTTGATGGGTCGGGGATTCTTAGGGGGACAGTCAGGGGGCAGGAAGTGGGAAGGGGTCAGATAAGGGGCAGGGGACATACTATTTGGGGAGAGACAGCCTTCCCTACCCAGCCGTTTTACAACCCCACCTGGCCCTCAGGCCAAAAAGTTTGCCTACCCCGTCCTAGCACAATGGGACCCTGACTGGGGCTTCATGCCCATACCATAGAATAAGGAAATAGTAATAAATTGGGAATTGCAAGCCAATTTTCTGTTTTTCCCCTCATCACACCCTTAACACTGAACAGACCATCACCTACTTGCAGTGAGAGAATGGTTTAAAACTTCTGTATTAGGATAGTTTAAAAGGATTTGCATGGATGAGAGAACATGCTATGGGAAATTTGCCAACGTTTTATGTAGCTGCCCTTAATAAATAGTCCGTATAACCAAATGAGTCAAGATTGCATTAAGAGTCTTCCTATATTTGCAAATTTAAAACAATGTATATTTTAAAAGCTCCACAGGTAAATACATAGTTCACAATCTATAATTTCTGATGTACAAAAAACACACTGCTGCTTAAACCACAAGTGAGACAAATATTGTAATTAACTCTCGGGGAATACAACACTGTGGGCAGTGAGCTAATCAGAACTGGTTCATCAGAATGGAAGTTGTGCGTCTTGCCAGATGTACACAGTATTTAACATTTATCCCTATTTTTTAAAAAATGACAATGGCCAGGAGAACTTATTGTCAGACAGCAGGTCTCAGCAATCATCTGGCTGAAAGACTGGAGAGCTAACTAGGACAACTTTTATTTTAAAATGTTGGTGGCAGTTTTACCTTTTTTCAGGATCTTTCTGTAGGCATGATGAAATCATCTTCCTAAATGATTTTCCATACTTCTTCAGCATTTCTTTATCTTGCACACCAGTCTCTAAAGAAGGTGGATCATTCTGTAGTGTCAGCATTAAAACCTGAAAGAATTAAATCCATTGGAAACATCTAGGGAGACCAAAAATTCTTTGAAGTCTGGTCTAGGGAACCTCACACATAGCAGCCTGATGCATTCCGGTGAAGCACATCTTAAACAGGCTTCAAATTGAGATACAGGCTTCAAATTCAAAGTAAGGTCAGAGCAAGTTTTCAGGTCAGTCATGCCAGCATGACGCAGTCCCCAAAGGGAAGAAAAGGGACACAGCATTTCTGCCAAGCGTGCGCATTCTATAGGCACTGGTCATATGAGATCTTAAATTCAAATGCTCAATATAGATTTCCCTGCAGGTCTCAGACTTAAGGGAAAGAGAACATTAGAAAGAAATATGGCTAATTATGAATATAAAAGCGAAAGATAATTCTCTCTCACACACACACACTCGCACCAAATGGATGATTTCTTCTATTCCACTCAACAAAAAACAAAAACATTCGGAAGACAAAAAACAAAATTATCCTCGCTACCATCTTACTCTGTTGCCTAGATACAGGTTTCATCAATTTTAGAAGGGGAACCAGCCTGCAGCATATTTAAAGGTTTTCACTGATCTAAAAATGCAGTGGTCCATCAATTCATGCAGAATTATATAATCAAATGTAAATGGAGGTTAATATTCCCAAATCACAAATATAAAAACAACATAATTACAACTGAAGTGACCTTTATATTCCAGGATCTGAACTTGTGGAGTTTGAATATAGTAATCGTAGAACTGAGCGCAGGCCACAAAACTTACTGTAAAATGTTTTTAAAATTCCATTTTCACATATGAAAGTATTATTGAAAACAACATCTGCTAAATCAGTAAATATTTGTCTGTGGCTTTGCAGACCAGGGGCACTGCTAACATGAATACTGACTGCATTCGAAATCAACTCAGTTGTCCAAGGCCTTGTCTGCAAAGGACAGTCTCATCAGTTTAGCTTATTTTAATTAAACTCATGCAAATCCCTTGACAGACTCTTATTTCAGTTTAAGACAAGCTTGTTTCAGGTTCACATCAGTCAATAAGAAATGTGCTTAAATTAAATCAAAATTCGATACTCAGACTAAAATTAGAGGCCACAAAAGGCTTTGCACATGTTAACTGAACAGATTTAAAAACTAGTGCAACTTCTGTGCACAGACAAGGCATAAAGCAAGTCTCTTTTCAGACTATTTGTCAAACTCATTAAATGTTTCAGTTTTGAATAAAATATAATTGATTTATGTAAAACATGTTTGTGCCATTGATGCTCGCTGGTTAAAACTTGCCTTTAATTCCTCAGTGATAATCAGGATAAGCGGTTGCTATTTTTCACAGGAATTTGAATAATATGTAACAGCAACACAATTCTAAAACCCCTATTTAAAAATCTGGGGTACACAAAACAAGTATTTGAGGAGAAAAGATAAGTTGTCTACACAGCAAATATCTGACAAAACAATTACCGTATTAATCTGGAAAATGTCTGCACAGCAGTGAAATCTCCAGGTCCCTTAACCGGTAACGTTGTGTACCGCTAGTAGTCAACACAGCAGACCAGCAATGAAGGGAACTTTTTTTTTTTCCCCCCCAGTCCATGTGCTCAGTTAACTCATTTACTAGAAACAGGTGTGTTTGAATACAAGGGGATCTGAACATGTAGAAACAGGTCCTTATTTTCTGAATGCTGAAGTCTTAAAATCCATTGCATCCTATCCATCACCTGCACCACTACAACAGGAGCTGGTTTTCCTTTTTTAAAAATAAAGGATTTAATACTTAAATTTAAGTGAGGGTTGAAAGATTTGATCTCTATTATAACAGGAGTTAAAAGCATTTTTATGTGGTTTAAGCAAGGTTTGTTTTTTTCTTTAAATGGGAAAAATTGTGTCTGAATTCTGGCTTTGGATGGATGGATAATTAAGGC